>VZRS01001913.1:3022-55387 GCA_013398055.1 Ifrita kowaldi
TATATATAAAAATTCAGCCATACTTGACTACCAGAAGCAGGAGCTGCTGCATTTGAGAGAAGCAGTTTCACTGTTGGCCCTCTGTGAAAATTGCCACTAGGAAACGGCAGATCAGAATTTCTACAAACATTTTGAGGTCAAAGCAAAGAAGGTGGACACGATGGCAAACATGCAGCCTAGTCTGTACCAAGTAGGTAGTTTTTTTTTTAAGAGGAAGGTGACCCTAATGCAGACTTCTGGGTCTGCATGGGGAATGAAAATTTCAAGGTGCTTTGCAAGGAATTTGACTGAGAGTCAGGAACCAGATGAACATCCTGAGACGGAAATGCTTTAGGAGTGTGTCTCTGTCAGTCCAGAGCTCCCACAGAGCTGTTTGCAGTCATGTTGGATTTAATTCAACTTACCTTCAGAGTCCTGAACTTTTAGATTTCTGTAGCAAGTCCTGTCTGTTTAGTACTGCTGTCAACATATCAAATACGTCATAGGTAACTGCAGAACTCGAATTGATGGACTTACAGGGTTGCACAGGTGGGGTGGACAAAATGATGCCAACATAATGCCAACTAAATATACCCCAAATACTTATGAACCCCCAAGGTCCCCTGTGCCAGTGTGTGATACAACCATTTCAGCACAGATCACGTAGGATCTGTTTACTCAAGTGCAACCCTCAGGTTCAAAGGTGTGCAGCTGCAGTCACAAGAGACCCAGTGTATCTCTTTTACCTTTTTGAGACCTTATTCTGAATCTTATCCTTTCCTTCTGAGAGGTTCCTTCTGGTGCGACAGGGCAAGTGCAGGATGGCTGTGTAAAATTGAGCAAGGTATCAGTGCTTAGCTGCCTATGGCAGAAGAAGGTGTTCAGTATGAGCATTTGGGAACAAAGCATTTATTCTGTACCCAGGTACTTGTCACAAGAGGGCTGGACCACACTGTCCATGCTTTTGAATTAAGGCTGCATCTGCAGGCAACACAAATAATTTGCATGATGCAATCCATATGAAGCCAGGGCTGCAAAACCTGGTGTTTGCAATCGTGTTTGTTCTGTGACTGCAGCGCTGCCTGGTGTACCAGAGCTGTTGCTCTGTATTCAACAGCAGTATCTGTGCATGCACTAAATGCGTTAGATATTTATTCCTTACTCTTTAACTGTGTTAGTATTGATGCTGAATGGTGGTCATTTCAGTATGTTTAGCTTGCTGAAAACATGTGCTTACATAAAATCAAGTTTTGTCCTTTCTTAGGACTGTAGGAAACCACCATGAGAGCATTTCTCCCTCTTCTGTTACACTTCAGCTGTAACAGAGTGAAGTTGAATGCGTGGCAGTTTTGGGGTCATTGTCTCTCTCTCTCTCCTGGGTGCTGTTTGCTACATTTGGTAGTGTACAGATCCCTGGGAGTAATGATGCTGAGTAACCTCTTGAACATTTTCCTTCACTGAAACTTCAAATGTTATGCTCTCACCTTAAACTCAGGGCAGCATTGTTTGGAAAGCAGCTCTTCTTGGCCTCATTGTCTCTCACGGGGATTTGCTTCTCCAAAATGTGTTTTTTCTGATGCCTGAGAAACTCTAGTGCACTTGTCAGATTGGGTCTCCCTCTCCTTGTCCTAAAATGAGGAATCATTCCACAAACATCGTGCTTTCTTCTTGTTTCAGGCCATTCATAGAGAAGCAAAATTTGATGAGGTCGTTTTGTGGGCAAGGAGTTAGGCATTAGAGATTTTGGAGGGATATACTGAGAGGACTATCATTCAGGTTGGGACTCCACAGGATCTGTCAGAACTATTCTATTTATTTCATGAATGTCTCAAATGAGAGGTCAGAGCATGTGGGCATTCAGCCTGCAGAGGTCACCAAACAGGTTTCAGGCACTCTGGAAGACAAAAGGCAAATTCAGAGTGATTTTTGACAGTCACAACCTCTAGAAAACCAGCCAGGATATGAGTCTATAAGGTTTAGTGCAAAGGTTTATCTTTAGTCAGTAATAAATCGCATACTCAAATATAGCATGGGGAATGGCTAAGGAGAAAAGGATGTGGAAATGTGGTGGGTCACAAACCAAACATGAGTCAGTAGCACTGCACTGTTGTAAAAATGGTGTGTAAGAATAGAAATGTTTTTTCTGAGGGACATGAATCTTTTTGTCCTGCTCAGCTCAGGTAGGTCCTCAGCTAGAGTATTGCACTCATTTGGGAGCAGGGTACTTGAGAAAAAATTGCAGATAGAATTCAGAGTCCGGAGGAGAGCAAAAGGGATGATCAGATGTGTAAAAACATAATTTACTAGAAAAGATTAGAATAATTTTTCAGTCTAGTTTAGAAAAGTAAAAAAGTTAAAAATCATCAGAAATACAGGATTAGCTGCAAAGTTAGTTGAATTTAAACTGTAATTTATGTTCATGTCAGTTAGGACAAGAAATTATGACAGAATCATATGTTATGTTGCAGTAAGGAAAATTTAGTTTAGGATGCTTAGGAAAAAAATTGTGATTTTAGTGATAGTTAAGTGCTGGAATAAAATCTCTGGAGTATTCATAGAAACTGTACTTCAGTATGAGCATCGTTGGGGAGTGGTTTAACAGCTGTGTTGTTACAGCTATGATGGCCTAAGCATGTAAAAGACTAGAAAGATGTGGCACTTTTTTATTAAATCAATTGATTTAGCTAGAAAAAACAGACAAGTCTTTCATGCTCACAAGCCATTTCTCAGATACGCAACCTCTGAATGGTTTTGGTACAGCTGCTTCTGTATGAAGCAGGGAATGATGTTCTGTACAGTCTCTTGAGGGTCTTTTCAGTCCCATTTGCAATGATTAACAAAATCTTTCTGTCTTGGGATAGATGGGAGTTAAGGGACTGGGGAGGGAAGGCAAGCTATAAAAGCAGATGAAAGAGCTCTCTCCTACCCTGTAATTGGGGAGATTCCCTACGATTTTCACTCCATGCAAAATGCCTGTTTATTACTTTTCAGGAGTGGATGAGAATCAGTAAATCTTATACTAGCTTCTCTATAAGTGTCAGGTGGTTTTGGATACTAGCAAATGCTTTATGACAAGTGATATTGTGATAAGATGTGATGTGATAAAATGTTTGCTTTTTTATCTTACAGGCAATAAAATTCTGGGTGTTTTGAAGGCAAGATGTCAATTTTTTCCCCAATCTATTGCCCTAATTTTATAAAGTAAAATACTTCCAGTCATGACTTGTTTGTGAAAATTAATATTTTTAAATCTAAGAACTCATGATCAAAACTTTAATGAGCATATCTAAAACAATACTGCTAGGATTATTAATGAGAATTAATTCTTATATATTGGCTACTTTAGGGTAGCAACAGATATAAATAATATTAGAAGAGAGTAGTACTGTAGGTAACTTGAAAATGTATTTAAACATATTTTTGTGTCTGGACACATGTCTCTAAAACAGTAAAATATTTACTATAAAAAGTTCCAGAAGTTGTCAAATAACAAATGAAAAGGGTAGGTATACCTATAGATCTCAAAACCATAATGTGAATATTTCGCTTACAAAGGAGAAATCTGTGTTTCTGGAGAGGAAAACACAGAATCATAGATCACAGAGTGGTTTGGGTTGGAAGGGACCTTAAAGATTCTAATTCTTACCCCACTGCTATGGTCAGGGACACCTGCGACTAGGTCATGCTGCTCAGGGCCCCATTCAACCTGGACCTGAACATGTCCAGGGATGGGGCATCCACAGCTTCTCCAGGTGCCCTGTGCCAGTGTCTCACCACACTCATCTCAAAGAATTTCTTCTTAACATTTCACCTAAACCTGCCCTTCACTTAAAAAGCATTACCTCTTTTCTCATCACTACATGCCCTTGTGAAAAGTCCCCCTCCAGCTTTCTTGCAGGCCCTCTTTAGGTACTGGAAGGCTGTTGTAAAGGTCTCCCTGGAGCCAAGTGCTTCTCCCCAGGGCTGCTCCCAATCCATTCTCTGCCCAGCCTGTGCTTGGGGTGCCCGACCCAAGAGCAGGACCTTGCACTTAGCCTTGGTGAGCTTTATGATGTTCACATGGGCGTTATATGTTGGTAGTTAAGAACCTGCACTGTATTTGAAAGCTTATCCAAACCAAGGTGCTGGAGTAGTGCCTTGTCAGCACAACAGACAAAACTAGCCGGTCTTTTATCCAGTATAACTTGCTTAGCTGTATTTATTTAAAAAAATTAGCTACATTAGGTTTCATTTTTACTTTTGTTTTCAGATTCAGTATCTGAAAGAACAGGAACTTTTGAGTTTTCATTCTGATGTTCATGTACTTCATTAAGCTGAAGACTTGCAAGAACTGAGCAAAAGCTTGACAGCTCACACGGCAGCCTGGCTGCTGGTGTATATTTCCAAACTGTGGCCTGCTTCTTTCAAACTAAGTGTTTCTCACAGTGGTGGCAAAAACATTTTAAAGCACTGAACTGTAATGGTAATAATAATAACAATGTCAATTTAAGCATCAAGCTAACATAACTTTCAGAGTTCCAGGAGAAAATATTTAATATTTCATTTCAAATTTTCTCTGCATTCCCATTTTCCATCTCAGGCTTTGAGAAAAACACCTTTTACTTCCTCCCTGTTTTTTGGCTTTTTTTTTTTTTTTTTTTTTTAATTCTGGATCTTCAGATATACAAGCTCTGCTGAGCCTCTGTTAAGGGGTTCTTGTAATTTCATCCTGTTACTCCTTTTCTTCCACTGAATAACTGAGTAGGAACAACACAGAAGAGCAAAGCCAGGAGAAGAATAAGATTGCATCTCCCCAGTAAGCTGATTTTACATCTAGGTTTATTATTAATTTTCCTCCCTGCCTTCCTAGTCCTACATACATTTCATAACTTTTATAGCAGTCCCCACTTTGTTGGCCTTACATCCAGATCTCTTTTGCTTCTTTTTTTAGGGAGAATGCTGTGCTGTGTTAGCCTGGTGTCACACAGGCTCCTCTGAGGATTGGCTATGTCTCTGAGCCAAAGGCAGCCACTTTGTCTCTTTCCACAGTGTCTCTAGTGATGCAGAAAAAAATGCAAATATATGATACCAATGAATTATATATGATCTATATATATATGGAAAAATAGATATTCAAAATATATGAGCTGTCACATATTTTACTCCTGTTCTGCATTGGAGTGTAAGTAAAATCTTTTAAGAAAAGATTTTACTTACCTTACTTTTCCACTGTGTTTTGTGGAAAAGAAGAGAGAAATCAGGGCAATGAGAGTACAGTTATGGTGTATGACAGACTTTTTCAAAAGACTTGGAATTGGTTCTTGGCCCACTTGCAGAAGAGCATCACCATCTTACTGGCTACTGTGGAGAGTCGCCCTAAATTTGATAAGCAATTCTTTCCTGACGAAACTTCCATTTAAGTTCCATTTTGGCTTTACAGTAGAAAACTCTTAGAAATGGTTGCCAGTGTTTTGTCCTTTCTTATTTATTCAATCCTCTAATCTATCCACAGCCTCCCTTTGGATGACTCAGGGTTTCCCATCATGCTCTTTGCATTTACTCCAAAATTGCACCACTGTGGTGGGTTGACCCTGGCTGGATGCCAGACACTGACCAAAAGCACTCTATCACTCCCCTCCTCAATTGGACAGGGGAGAGAAAGCATAACGAAAGGCTCATGAGTTGAGATTAGGGCAGCGAGAGATCACTCATCAATTTTCGTCATGGGCAAAACAGACTCAGCTTGAGGGAATCAATTTAACTTATTACAAATCAAAATCAGAGCAGGATATTGAGAAGTAAAACAAATCTTAAAAACACCTTCCCCTCACCCCTCCCTACTTCCCAGCTGTACCTCCTCCTTCCCAGCGGGGTGGGGAGACAGGGAATGGGGTTATGGTCAGTTCATCAAACTTTTCTCCCACTGCTCAGAGAGAGGAGTCCTTCCTCTACTCCAAGGTGGGTTCTTCCCACAGGAGACAGTTCTCCATGAACTTCTCCAGCCGGAGTCTTCCCCACAGGCTACAATTCTTCGCAAACTGCTCCAATGTGGGTCCCTTTCCACAGAGTGCAGTCCTTCAGGAACAGGTTGCTCCAGCATGGATCCCCCACAGACCATGGGGGATAGTCATTGGACACACTCTCTCCATGGGTCTGCGTGTCCCTGCCAGGAGCCAGCTCCAACACAGTCTTTCGACAGGGTCACTGCCTCCTCTCAGGTGGCCACTTACTCTGGTGTGGGTCTCCTCCACAGGCTGCAGGTGGATCTCTGCATCCGTGTGGATCCCCATGGTCTGCAGGGGCACAACTACCTCACCAAAGTCTGCATCATAGGCTGCAGGGGAGGCTTGGTTCTGGCACCTGAAACACCTCCTCCTCCTTCTTCATGGACCTTGGTGTCTGCAGAGTTGCTCCTCTCACGTATTCTCACTCCTCTCTTCTCTGAGTGCAATTTAGTCTGCACAATACCTTTTTGTTTTTCTTCAATATGTTATCACAGAGACGCTATCACCATCTCTGATTGGCTTGGCCTTGACCTGTACTGGATCCACCTTGGAGCTGCCTGGCATTGGCTCTGTTGGACATGGGGGAAGATTCCGTCATCTTCTCACAGAAGCCACTCCTGTAGGCCCCCCGCTACCAAAACCTGGCCCCACAAACTCAATACAACCACACTTCTAGTCTAGCTTTGTGAATGGATGCAGGATGATAAATAGTCTTATCCAAGATCATTGCTTTAGTATTTCAAAGAGAACCCTAAACCTCAGGCACCAGTCTGATGAAATGACAAGCATGGTATTAAAACACAGGTTGTTGGGAGAATAACACCAGGAATGCTGGTGAGCTTACAAGAGGGTTTGAAGAACCAGTCCTTAATCACATGTGCAATCTGTGACTTGTTCTGTGACTCAAAGTAACATGTCTAGTTTACCCCATCACAGCGCTGTGTGGGTGCTGGAGCATATACCACCTTATGGTGGAACAGGGGAGTGGGGCATGAGGATAAAACAACCCAACAGGCAGTCAGTGCACAGCCACATGTGTCTTGGGAAAAAATGTGACACAATTAATTCAAAGGGATACTGTTATCCTTTTTTATCTAAGGATACTTATCCTTCACTTAAAATTGAAGGCAAGCTAATGAACTGCATAAACTTGAATAATTAGCTCTAGAAGTTTTATCATGACAGCACAGAGCTAAATCTGGGCAGAACCTGTCTGAGAAATGATATATACAGTTAACAAGCATGTGGGAGTTGTTCACTGTACTGAGCACTGTGTTGCCAGCAAAAAGCTGCTCCCAAAACCTGAACCTACCTATAGGTAGAAGACAGCTGAGCTGAGGCCTTGCTACTCATTCATGGTAGAAATATTCCATTGACCTATCTTACTGGTTTTAGTCAGATTTGCTATGGAAATAATGCGTATGCTTTCACGATGTCTGCTTTTCTTGTGACCTGTTAGTCAGGTTCCAGCAAACAGAATTCCAGAGGAACAGAGATCTCAAAGATATTATGTTCCTGAGAGTTTGAAAGTGCAACATGCTGTGCTAATATCCCTACTGAGGGCAAGATTGCAATGCAAGACTGACTGTCTTGTTAATCATCAAATAATCCATATGGTTCAGACAATATTCTAAATGCCCCAGCTGTAGAAAAACTTTTCATCGCTGCTCACATCTTCTTATTAAAAGTCCAGCTGCTGTGGCAAACTCATATTTTCCTCAGAAGGTCTGTGGTATAGACAATGGAGGACCAAAATCAAGCCTGGTAGAAAGAGATACCACTCTGCTAACTACAAGGTATTGTAGCAGATATATGCCCAATATTATTTTTTTTGGTGTGTTTTTGTATGTGCTACTGTGTGTATCCTTCCTCAAATGACAGTGTGCACGTTAGGGGTTCTAAAAACAGCTATATTTTACAAACATCGCTTTAAAAAACCCAACAAAAAGTGCATTTAATCTTTTTTAAGAAGTTATTTATTTACATCCTCAAAGCTCAAAAGAAGTGTCCTTGAACTTAATTTCAGGCTTTCTTATATAAACATATGAAGAAAGAAAGGCTGATGAGACAATTTCGTCCCTGGACGAACTTGTTTGTGAAGGAAGAATGATTGAAATTATTGTTCTACTAAAGAAGAAGAGTGTAGCTACATACCCATCCTGTAGCAAAGGGCTGCTGTGTTTTAAAGTCAAGCAGTTGCAAATTAGGAAACCCAGGAGTTAAAGACAAACATAAATTTATAAAACATTTAGATTGAAAAAGACCTCTAAGAACATCAAGTCCAGCTGTTAAGTTCCTCACCTGTGTGGACAGGCACTAAACTTAATCTCATACTAAAATAGAAGTTGAATATTTTATTATCCTCATTCACCTCGTAGTCCCAGCTCTGCATTACGCACTGCTCAAATCCTGTGCAAGCACAGTGCTATTAATTTTGTCACAGACTGTTCGGTGATAATTGTGACTTTAGTATTAAAGTGCATCAAAACCACCACTGAATTAATCTGTATTATACTGCTGAGACATATGGTCTTATTAGTAGTGATAAATCTGAAATACTTATTCTCATTTACTCAATGCCAGACACTTAGGAGATGATTTTCCAGAAGATGCAGCCTTTGGTGCACACTCATTTAGAGCTCAGTGCTGGCTGCCTCCAGCTGCAGTACTGAGTGCTCATCGCTTTTAGAACAGACCAAGGCTCCCAGGAAACGAGGGCTGGTGCCTCTGATGTCCCAGGCTGTGGCCTCGTGCCTTGCATCACACAGCCCTAATTCCTACGGCTCCTGTGTAGCCCCAATTTTTTCCCCCAGCTCTCCAAGAGGGGCAGGAGTCTGACTCCGTGTGCTCAGATTTCTTCTCGTAAGGCAGGCAGCAAAGGCAAAGGAGCCCACAGGAGACCTGGAAGGGGGATTGCAGTAGGGAGGTGCTGGCCACCTAATTTCTGGCAAAACCCCCACATTTTCAATGGTTACTTTGAATTCCTAATGATAATTCAGAAGCAGTGCTCCCAAATGGTCCTTTTCCAGAGTGTTTCGGAGCACAGCATCTCTCTGCAGGTCTTAGGGATGCTGAGAATCAGGACTATAAGCTTTCTGCTTCTGTTCCCACCCTGCCTTGTCCCAGGCTGCTTCAGTCCTTCCCATGACCGACTCCTTGTTCCCACACCTTATATTTGGAGTCCTTTGTTGCACCAGGACAGGGAGGAACAGCAAGAGGGAAGGTCTAGCACTGCCTTTGCTGCTCCAAGGGGAGGCCTGTAAAGCGCACGGGGATGCACATGCACGGTGCAGATGCCTGTGGGAGGAATGAAGGGGATGATGTGTGCACAGCTCAGGCAGAAGCTGTAGATAACTGTCAGACTACAACAAGTCTCCCGAGCACACGCAAGCTGGATTTTTTTCCAGAAGCTCCAAACATAGCCAAATTTGTACACATTTTCTTCAAAGGAAATTAAAGAGAGATTTTATGTGTGTTTGTCAGACAACATATGATCCCTTGTACTTGTAGAACACCCTCTGTAAATCAAGCATTACATACATTTTTTTAGCCTTCTAACAACCCCTCATGTTTGAGAATTAGCCTTCTGCTTTTTCACTGGAGAAATAACTGAGGCAAAAAAGGAAATTTTAGAGCCAGAAAGAGCCACTGTGATCTAGTTTCAATCTCATGTATAGCTGGACCATCAGACATCCTTAAAAAAATTCTTACCGCACAGGTCCATTAGTTTTGTTAAGAAAAAAGTTTTTGATGAAAAAACACTCAGTGATGGAGAATCCTCTACAGTCTTGGGGAAATTATTTTGATAGTCATTTATTTGCAAATTGAATTTAATTAGCCTCAAGTTCAGTAAATTGGATCTTGCTAGAAATGTTTGTTTCTTGTCACGAAATGTTTGTTTCCTACGTAATGTAGTTGCTTATTGTACGGAAGTTCTCTGTTGCTGTTCTTCATGATAACCCAAACAGTTTGAGCTCCTGCACTTTGACTGTGGGGTTCATTTTCGCAACCCTTATTCATTCTTTGCTGCAGTTATTTTTTTAAGTGGGGCTGTTTCAGATAGAAACATCCTATTTACAAGCATATATCCAAAACCGTTATCATATTTTCTCCTAAGACATGGCCACTCATTAGAAGCAGAAAACTTGGTACAAGCATGCTAATAACAATTAATTTAGTGAGAGGAGGCAGAAATTTCTGTCCTGTTGATGAGCCATCGTGAGTGAAAGTCTTTTTCCAGAGTTGCTCCTGCCAAGGTGGAAACACTTAATCCTGAGAAAAGCCAAGCCACACTCCGGCCGCATCCCTGTGGTGAAATTCACCACGGTGCCATGGCGTGGTAGGGATCAGCACACAATCTCCATCCTCCCAGGCTGCCTCTTTGAAAACTGTGCCACTTTGAAGCTGTGGCCTGCACAGCCCTTTCTTGTAGTTCAGGCATTGAATGCATGGTATGCGATTACATTCAGGCAGGAAATGATTAATAAAATTTAGCGACAGGAGAGATCATTGGATAGTGTAATCTGACCTCCTATAGCTACCAAAGGTTTTTGTTTTTGAGTATGCCTGCATTCAACTCAATTGTTTCTATTTAATTTAAGTATAACTTCTGTTAGGATAAAGTGCACATTACAAAAGGCATCGAACAGTGGTTTCAAGACAACAGGATCCATTAAATCCTTCGTACTTTGTTCGAGTGTTTAAATGCTCATGATGTTACAGATTAATGCCTTATTTCTTATTTGGATGTATCTGGCTTCATCTTCATTTTCTAAGTGCTTGCTGTGTTCCAGATTAAAATAATTCAGTATTCATATCTTCCCCTGGAAGTACTTCATTTCACTCGGATCACCTTAATCTTTCTTCTATGCAAAGAAATTTCTTCAGCCTGCAAGTATTTATTTTATCTTCTTTCCTCATCTTTCCTTCTTTCACTCTTACCAGTTTCTATCATTACTTGAAAAACACTTACATGTGAACTGTACACACTGTTCCAGCATCAGTCCTACCATATCTTTAAACAGATGTAAAACCACTTCACTTAGGTTAGCATCTGCATTAGCTGCCTTTGCAGCAGCCCCTCCCTGGCAACTCAAACTATGGATTGTATTCGTTTTTCACTTTGATCCCTAATTCCTTTCAAGAATCACTCACATTTCAGGATGCAGTCCCTATTCAGTAGCAATGAAGTGCATTCCCTATTCTGAGATGTGTTTGCATTTGGCTGTATTAAAATACATTGTGGATAAAGAGGAACAGCCTACTGGGCACTCCAGATTGCCCTGTTTCATTGTTTCAGCATTATTTATCAATCTTCTGAATTTTTATAACTTTGTAAATATTATCAGCAATGAGTTTGTATTGAACCTTGGTGTCTGTAAGGTCTTTATAAAGCTTTTTTTATTTAGCAGTGGTTTCTCTATAATTACTTTATTTTTTTATTCTGTCACTTGAAAGATTATTTACTTGTGGAAACTGTGCGCTGTAATACTTTGTTGTGGCTTTTTAAAAGCAGAATGTCGTGCTGCCAAGTTACTTACTAATTCAAGTGAGTTCCTCTGTCAGCTAGAGGTGATAACTTCTCAGTGAGCTAGTTTCACTCCAAAGAGTATGATATTCCATACAATTCTGCTAAGTGATGTAATTCATCTTTCTTATCAGCTTTTCTGATATTTTGCTTGGGATGGATGTCAGTCTTGCCATCCAGTGGATAGTCGGATCATTATGTTTCCCTTCGCTGAATGTTATCATACAACAGCTGTCTTTCAGTCCTTTGGCTTTCCCCAGTGTTCAGAGATTCATTGTGAATTAACGTCAGTAGTGATTACAAGCATCTGACAGAAGCAAATGATTATGGTCCACATCTACCATTTTCTAGCAATTCTGTTCCTTTTGGACCCAGCTCTCCTCCTCCTGAAGCTCTTCAAGCTTGTAAGCCCCCTTTCCTGCTGCTGGAGTGGTGGAAGATTGCTTCTTTGGGTTCCTCAAACATGTGGAGAGAATGTGAGGACTCTCAAGTGTTATAGGTAGAAAGGAAAGAGCACAACTGTTCTGAGCAGCTGAGTGCTGTCGACCCAACTTCTTCCTGTTTTTTATCCACATGAGACTGGTGGGCTCCTGGGAAGGAGCCCCCAGCCGCCTTCAGTGGTGGAGATGGGCTGTCCTGTCCTACTCAGAGCTCATAGGTGATCAGAAGAAAACACAGGTAGGACTGTGAATATATGCTCTTCTCCAGTTTTTAAAATAAAATATTTTCATGGTTTATGGATCTGCGCAGCTCAACAAATTCAAGTGCTGTTTTCAGACATATTTTTAGGACCATTAACCTTGAACCTTCTGACTTTGTCTTTATTCCTGCCCATGCATTCTCAGACTCATTTTAACCACATGACACCATCGGCATAAGTGGCAGTGGCAGAAGCACCTCTTGGCTGTGTGTATCTAGGATGTTGGTGTTCAGTTGCTGGGGCAGTGCTTCATACCATGTTGCTGTGGTAACCCTTTGTTCTAATTCTGTAGAAAGTTCCTGTAGAAAGCCTGAAGAGTGCATGGCTAATTCTTGTTTGATGGGAGTGCATGATTCTCCTTGTTTTCAGAGACTAGAAATAAATCTATTGAGCCCTCTTAGCTTTTATGCAGTTCTAACATAAAGCCATCTCCATCTAATTAGAACCGCACACACTTTTTAGAATTATTTTCTTCGTAATATTCTTCTAAAAAGCACACTATCTTCCGTCTTTAGTGCTGCAACTTGTGAATTTTCCTTTGGGCCTTTATCTTTCCTAACTAGCATTTTGCACTCCATAAATTCTAGCTCATTTTGTTTGCTATTTATTTCCTGATTTCCAGTTTGAATACTGAGGTCTTTTTAGTTATTTCTATTTGCTGTCACATATTAATCAACTGGTCCAGAATGGGTTTTAAAACAAAGTCACCATTTTGGGAAATTGAATGAACTCTTAACTTTCAGTTTTCAGTTGAATTATGCAGTTCAAGCGTTTCTCATCCTTTTAACTTTGCTCGTGAAGGCAAGAGAAGGGAAGTCTAGCATGTGACACTGTTTTGAAACATGAACTATGAGTCATAGATTCATATTATGGACAGAAAGGACTCAGAACACAAAAGTATCACAATATTGTATTAGGTTTTCATGGCATGGATTTGGTAGTGAGGGTCTACAGGGGTGGCTCCTGTGAGAAGCTGCTGGAAGCTTCCCCTGTGGCCAGTAGGTCCACGACAGACCTGCTGCTGGCCTAGGCTGAGCCCGTCGTCAACGATGGCAGCACCTTTGGGATAATGTATTTATGAAGGGGGAAAGAGCCTGCACAACTGCAACTGCAGTCAGAGAGAGCAGTGAGAATATGTGAGAGTAGCAGCCTTGCAGACATCAGGGTCAGTGAAGAAGAAGTGGGAGGAGGTGCTTCAGGCCACAGAGCAGAGATTCCTCTGCAGTCCATGGTGCAGCCTATGGTAAGGCAGTTGTGCCCCTGCAGTCCATGGAGGATCCCACTGCAGAACAGGTGGATGCCTGAAGGAGGTTATGACCACATAGGAAGCTTATTCTGGAGCAGGGTCCTGGCAGGACCCATGGAGAGAGCAGCCCACACTGAGCAGATTTGCTGGCAGGACTTGCGTTCTCAAGAAGGACCCATGCTGGAGCAGCCTATTCCTGAGGGACTGGGCCCCGTGGGAGGAACCCTTGCTGGGGCTGTTTGTGAAGAACTGCAGCCCATGGGAAGGACTCATGCTGGAGAAGGTCATGGGAGACTGTGAGGAGTCCTCCCCCTGAGGGGGAAGGAGCGGCAGAGACAGAGTGTGGTAACTGACCACAGCCTTCATTCCCCATCCCCCTGTGCTGCTGCAGGGGGAGGAGGTAGAGAAAATGCCGTGCAGTTGAGCCTTGGAAGAAGGGAGGGGTATGGGGAAGGCATTTTTGATATTTGGGTTTATTTCTCATTACCCTGCTCTGATTTGTTTGGTAATAAATTAAACTAATTTGCCCTAGTTCAGTCTGATTTGCCTGTGATGGTAAGTGGTGAGTGATCTCTCCCTTTCCGTATCTCAACCCATGAGCCTTTTGTTATATTTTCTCTCCCTTGTCCTACTGAGGAGGGGAGAGACAGAGCGGGTTTGGTGGGTACCTGGCATCCAGACAGGGTCAACCCACCACAAATATAAAGAAAATACCTTTTAATGTAAGGTCTTAGAAGAAACTGCAGTTCTTTTGGCATCTCCACATCATTTTAGCTTCCAGCTGAAGTAGGAAACCTGTGACGGTGATGTAATTTTAAAAAAAAAGGCAGACTGTTAAAAAACAGTTTGTTAAAAAACAAAGATTAAACCAATGTAACAAGGTCTTTGAAGGTGGTAAGAAGGCTTTATCTAAGGAAAGGCTGTGGCATAATCTTAACCTGCAGCAGTATTTATTGCACTGTATCACATCCCTCATCAGCTCTGGACAGGCAGTCCACCCATCTGACATCGCAGGAAATCACTCCCGTAACAGTGAAAAAAAATGGTTCTGTTTCTGGAAGAGTATTATGCCTGATACTGCACCAACTGGAGAATGACTGGTGTCTCCACCATAACCCGCATTTGAGAGAAGGCAACTAGTCTGATCTCTATATTATGCAACATTTCAGAATGAATTCTCAGAGGGAAAGAACAAGTAACAGCTCTAGTTAGTTGGAGTAAAAATGGGATGTAGATTTAAATGATTTTGACAAAGTAACCTGATAGCTGTCTGTTGACACAGTAACTGATTTTCCAGATGAGGGAAACACAGTAGACCTAAGGTATCTCAATTTAGCAAAGGATGCTGTGCTTGCATGTATGAAATACATTTTAGATTTTGCTTAATAAACGATGCTCAATCCTGTTCTCCTAAAACGATAGGAAGAAAAAGCAGTTTGTAACATGAGAGGGAAATGAAAGAGTTTGGGTTGTCCCAGAATAGAAAAATGAAGGCTGACTGAAGATATGACTGATATTTAAAAATATGCCAATGAGTAAACACAATGGAGGAGGAAGAGCTATTTAAACTAAAAGACAATGTTGGCAGAAGAACAAATGGGCATAAAATGACCATGAACAAATTTAAGCTGGAAGGCAAAAGGTTTCTAGTTATCAGAAAGTTGTCTTTCAATGAAAAAGAAAGCCCTTCTAAATGGTTTTTAAATTAAGCTCCATAAGTTTATGATTTGCTTTACATGACACACATGTTCAGCAGCATGGGATTCGATTCCGTGACATAGAAGTTCCCTTTAATTTTATGTCTTACACAAAGCAGCAATTACTCTTGAGATATACTAACCTCCCTGGCAGCATGCACCCACTGTTGAACAGCACTCAACATGACTAAAATATTCTTTCAGACAGAAAATCAAGAGACTTTGATACTCAGCTAATCTCCAGAAGATTTAAACAGACTGAATGCAAAGACTTTTTCCAAGCTTGCAATGTTTCTAGGGCTAACATACTCAAACAAATCAATAAGACCAAGTTTTGTGTGAAAATTGTCACCTCAGTCAGCACTGCATTGAGTCCTAGTGCTGACCACAAAACTGTGTGTCACATCTTGAGCTGCCGACAGCTATATTTCCAGCCTTTAAAAATGAGGATGTGAGGATCTGGAGAAATGCTGATTTGAATTATTGCAATCTACTAGTCACAATGTCAGTAATGGAGAGAATATTCCTGTGTATTTTAAAAGCTGTGAAATCCTCCCTGCAGATGATGGGTCGTATTATTCATTCTTATTTGTTTAGCTGAATTTAGAAATGAGCCTGGAAGGGAAAAAATTTTGGATATTCAGTAAACAGGATGTATTTTATACACATTTTATATCATGCATAGTATACTTCATTGGAAAAAATGAAAATTGAACATAAACATCAATATTCTAATAATATTAGGGTAGGAAATTGGAATAAGCCGTAAGCTTCTATCTTAACTAATGCCACCGTGATTTTTAGTGTTGCTGAATGTCACACTCAAGGAACAAACATTTTCCTCTGTGGAACTTTCTCAGCGCTGTCATTTTGTACAGCAGTCTGAAACACAGAAACCTCCTAACTAAGAAACCTATTCCTTTTGTTTTTCAGTGTCAAAGCCATGATTCCTCCGGGGGAATGCCTATATGCTGGGAGGAAAAGGAGGAAACCCATTCAGAAACAGTTAAGTATCATATTCATCAGGAGGCATCTCCCTCCAAGCATACCGGCTAGAAACGAGGTAGAAGAAGGGCTCCTTTCCTCCTATGGTCCACTGATGCAGGTGAGACCTAATCTTCTCTGCAATGAGAAACCCTTGGTTGGGAGGCTGGCTCTTCATGGGTAAGATGTCTCCAGAAAGGATGCCAAGCATGGGTCAAACCATCCTTACCCATCGCCAGGTATGCCAGGAGGAGGCCAGTGGTGGTTGTGGTGGGTACCACGCTGCTGACGTGTAGAGTGGAGAGGGACAGTGCCCTTTTTTGTGCTTCCATGCTCCCTGATGCCTGTTCAAGGAGCTTTTTGAGAAGCCATGTGTTGAGTGGCACCAGAGCGCTGGCACTGCGCTCCCCCCTTCCCCTTTGCTGGGCTTAGCCTTGCTTGGGGCATTGCTAAGTCCAACATGTGCAAGCCTGGAAAGTGGGTCAGTTCAGCCAACTGAAAGAGCAGACTGGTGACTCACTTTTTGCATATAGAACACATAATTTTCAGACTTCTATTTACTATGGGATCACTTTCATTAGGAGAAAAATAGGAGAGAGGAATTGTATGCATGAAGGCAAAGCACAAAAAGAAGCAACGCAATGGAAATTTGTTACTACAAGATGCTTGAAATGGGAGGGGGAAAAAAAGGTTGCTATTACTCAAATGTAAATGAGTTCCAGATGCCATAAACCGATCTGTGAAATAAAGCTTTTTAATATAATCATCCCACATTTTCCGTGTTACACTTGATTATATGATTATGAAACACACATTTTTACTGTGTTAAAATTATGAACTGGCACTGGTGCCCTTCACGCACAATTTAAGGATGAGAAGGTAACTAAAATAGATTTCCCTATTTTCAGTTATTCAGAACTTCTAAAAATAACCCACTTGGCTTAAAATTGTATATATTGGTCTAAAGTCAAAAGGGAGTTTCTCTGAATGTTTTAATGACATCTGTTGATATTGTTTGGATTTGGGGCAGTATTTGCTCATGAACCACTTGTTCCCACTTAAAAAATGGTTTCTTTTAGTATAAAATGTATCATATTTCAATAGACAAAGATAATGACATAAGCAAATGTTTCTTCCTGCAAAAATCTTGAGTGTTGAATTCAAATACATGTAAGATTTCTGCACTACTGTTTCAGTATTGATGCGGATATTTGATTTTATAAAAACTGCAAGAGGTATGGAACATTTCCGGTTTGTGAAATTACCTCTATGCAGAAATGTTTATGGATCATTACTTTTGTGAGAAAGGAAGGAGACTTGCAGTTGCTTTGAGAAACATTAAGCTTATATTTGGACTTTACATGCTAGCTAGAACTCCTCTCAAAGATGACTTCCAGATAAATGCAATGGCTAAGAAAACTACATGCAAACAAATCACAGAAATGACCTCATTATCCTTTTTTGAAGTTCTGGCTTTAATACTCTCAGAAGTAAATTCTCACTTACTTTGCACAACCAAGTTTTTGTCTTGGGAACCACTGCAGGTAATGCTACCTTGCAAATAGCTTTTCTATGGTGTTGCAGTGCAGGTACCTGAGCACAAGCTTATCAAGCCAGGACGTGAACAATTTTGATTAAGAAATGTGGGTTAAAACAAAGGGAAATGTTTGAATTGTTAGAATACTGAACTCCCACACTGGAGACAGCACTCTATTTTCTGTGGTCAGTTACTTACCACTTGCTGAGGATGATTTCTCAGTTCCTAGCAACACTGGTCTCTTCCTCAAATCTTATCTGTTTGTGGGCTTGATCTCTGGTAAGCCTTTCCTGTGCTTTTTCCCTCACTCAGGGACTTACTCCCCTCTGAAGGGACTCTGAATGTCCCAGACTGACTGGCTGACAGAACTCCTTTCACGGTCTGTGTCTTTCAGTCCTACTGGTCTTACTGACATTTCAGGACTCCGAGGTATCCTTACTGTTATGCTGCCTTGAATAATTTGTCTTGAATTTAGAAGGCTAGACAAATCCTATTAATTGAACAGCATATTTAACCATGATTTTGATCCATGCTGTACCATCTTTGTTACAGCTTTTTTCTCCTGTTTGATAGCATAGCACTTTCTCCTCTACAGCCTCGTTGTACTTTCCCCCCCATCATTCCAACAATGAATCAAGGTAGATCCTGGCACCTGTTCTGGGAGGAGTATTTGTTCAGTTGTAAAACCTGATTTTTCATGGGAACTAAAGTTGATGGGTATTCTTTGGCCAGTCCTAGTGGTGATTCCCCTCTTTTTAGCTTGAATAGTCTCTAAAATTTAACTTTCTTCTTTACAAAAGAATGAGTGAGCTCAGGTGCCTCACTGTGAGCGCAATACTTGGATTTCAATAGGGATTCATGGCCTAGTCCTTTCACAGGTCAGAATTTAAAGGACAGAGGTGCAGCTTTGCCCTCTGCAGAACAGCTGGAACATTTATGTCTCCCCATACTCAGTGCATCCCAAGAAGCCAACTCTCTGGCTCTACATCATCTTTTTGTGATCAAGCTGCCAACCAGGTGGTGATCCTGTAGCTGGCTTTTAATCCAGGATATCACAGAATGATACTGTTCATTATGTTCATGAAGGTTTTTCAGGCACAGGAATTCTGTTCTGAGGTGGTTTTACGGAACAGTGATGAAAATGTGTGATGAAAATGTGTATTCTCCGTGGGAGAATACAGAGACCCACAAGACTGTTGAAGAATCTGTGGAAAATTTTACTGAGAGGAGCTAATATGTTTCAGTCTTGCTCTCTACACAGAACTAGCAGGACTATCTTCATTAGGTTGCCGTTATTCAGACTATATATAAGGTTCAAGTTCTACTTTTATACATGCAAGCAAATTAAAAAACTGTAGCTGTTTTCCTTTTGCCCCCAGAAACTTCCAAACAAGCCCCATTAAATGTGATCTACACTAAAAAATTTTGGCATTTATGGACGTAGCTCAAACACCTGGAGCTCAGACAGATTGAACATTTTCCATCAGATATGGTTTTCAGCCAGACAGCCGGCATTCTGACTAAAGGAAACATTTTCTACCAAGTGTTTACTTCCTGTGGAAATCTAGCATTTTACTGGTAATTCAAGCATCTGGAAATTAAAGAGATCTTGTCTTTAGCCTCAAGCTGAAATCACTGTGCTGAAATTAATACTTAAAAATGCTAAGGCAATGCTTCAGGACAGTTAGGATTTGAGAACTTCAGCCACTTCTACGTCTCAAACCCTGGCATCTTGTAAAGTTCTCTCCCTCTACAAAACATTTCTTGTAATGTTTTACAGCTCTTTAAAGGCAACTACACCTGCTCTAGCTCTGAGTTTATCTATAACTGCTCCAGACTGACCACTTCAGCCAGAACCGTGCCAGCGCCAGGGTAAACAGAGACCTTGGGAGGTGCAGCTCTCTCCTGCTAGTTCTCATTTTAAAGCCCTTTGTGGCATAGCCCTTCCTCTTACTTGGTACCACACTATCCCACCTCTCATCTGCTCTGCTGGTGTTATGTCTTCTTGACCATTAGTTCTGCTTTCACCTTTCCTTGCTGTGAAGATGCAAAAGACACATAGAAGGTTGCAAAGGGCCGCCTTTCCTTCAAGCAGTTTTCTCTCATTCTGTCCTTTTGGTTCATAGGAGAAGGTGAACATCCACACATACATGACTGCCACTGGAGCTCAGCTCTGCCAGGATTCCTACACAATGTCCAAGCACAGCTCTGTGACAGAGGGTGCTGGTCAGTACACTCATGATAATCATCCGTTGTTACTTTGCTCTCAGCCTATCTGTTGCATCTTGTGGTCTCCCTCTTCCCTTTCCCTCCTTATTGAAAGCCTGCTGTCACAGTAAATGATTAGACCTTTCTCAGCTCAAATCTTCTGCTGTTTTAACAGTTTGGCATACTTAAAAAACTTATTCAGAGCGAAGTTTTCATTAACAGGGTAGGTCTCTGCAGAGGGTAGGGAACAGCAGACAGAGCTGTAGTTGCAGGAAATTCCTCTGCGAGCTCACCAAACTGGTTTACACTAGTGGCGGTCTGTGTGTCATGGGCACACTGAATCACTAATGCACAAATGGCGCAATGCCTTGCGTACCACCGGAACAGAAAACGTTCTCCACACCAGCTCCCACATAGCTCCCACCACACAGGGACTGCTCATGTGGGCCCTGCACAGGTACAGGTACTTGTTACTGCAGAGTGGAACTTGGGCAGCTTAACTATTTGAAGAAAGAAGAGCCAGATTTCTTGTTTTAATTACACGTGCTCCTTCACTATAGCAGTGTTGTATGGAAAGCAGAGTAAATGAGGGATCATCGAGTGACTCCTATGTCTCTGTTTACAGTTTGACAATCCCGAGTTTAACACAGACACAACAAGTACCATCTACTTTCAGCTCAAAAATAAAGGCTAAAATTTCCATTTCCCTCAAAGCAGCCCACTGAAGATTTTCCCTGCCTATGCCGTTCTGTTTATGGCTAGCTAACCTAGCCTTTCCATGGAACACACATTGTTTTAAATCACATGCACTTGGCACCTTATTACCATTTACATCAAACCCCTGTTTATTTGGATTCACTCCCTTACTGAATCATTTCCTTGAGTTTTCAGGAAGACTGTCCTGAACTTTCTCCTGTAGTCTTTATGCACCACTCCCTGCCGTCTCCAGAAAACTGTTCCTTGCACTCAGTACAAAGGCAGACCACCTAATTGTCTCAAACCATTCTTCTGTGGCATAGACCAGTCACTATTTTATGTGGTAAATAGGCTTGAACAACTTCTATTTCTCTTTCATGTTACTCTTGACAATTTTTACCTCTTGAACTCATCAGTTTAATTTTCCTCATTGGAATTAATTTCTTCTGTCCTACATGGCCTCCTTGCTTCAGCTGGTTTGTCAGATGTAAAGACCAATTAACAAAAGCTTATGTTCTTTAGCTTCTGCTCAGCTATAGGCTATGTTCCCACAAAATTACTGCCCTCCACAGATCAGACATCCTTTTGGTGTCATAGGATGGCTGAGCCTCAAGGTGTACTGCAAAAAATAGTTAGCTCAAAAAAAGTAAAAAACACTCTCCCTTCTTTGTTGTTTACATTATTTGTTCTCATATTTCCTCTCTCTAATATAGGGAAGTTGTTCATTTATCCCAATCAGCAAAATCTTCTCCATGTCTTCGGAAGTAACTCATTGTGTTATTGAAGAACCACGTATTAGTATTGGCAATTTTGAATGAAAAAGCAGAAATTATATGTTTTCAGTGACACCTGCCTCAAATTATTTTCAGTCCATTCTGTCCACTGATGCTGTCCTCTTGGAGTGAGGGTCTCAAAAGTAGCAATGAATTTTCATACCTGATTTGTTTAAGAAGTTTTCAGTTGGCAGCAGTCACATGTACAAATTGCTCTTCAAAAAACGAATCTTTTTTTTACTAATTCCTAAGCACAATTTTTTTTAGAATGATGATTGCAATGACAAAGTAATACTGTTGTAATTTAACACCTTAACCTCCTTGTGAAATGCTAATGCTCAAAATTAAAATTATGATTGAAAAATGCAGTAAATGTGGGTAGCATGAAAATGCAGTAGCAAAATGCGACAAATAATTAGTTTTATTCTCATTGTGCACTGGAATGTCAGCTAGCTATTTGTCCTGTGGTGACTGTATGATACTGTATTCCCTCTTGATTCCCTGTACGATACTGTATTCCCTATTTCCTCCAGTTTATCTCAAATCGGGACACTACTTAAGATTATGATCCTTGATTCAGTGAGGAGAAAGTAGAAACAGTTAGCGCAACCGTATTTTTCTTACTTGCCATTTCCCATTCTTGAGTATCCATGTAGTTTATGGCTCCAGTGCCCCACAGCTCATACCTGGATAATGCCCTTGACTACTGCTGGGTCCAGCAACAGCTGTCTACTGAAAGGAGACACCTTCTCAACCTCCCACTCAGGTCTTCTTGCCTTGTGGAGAAGTCTGTGCTTCAGCAACGAGCACCCCTCACTGTCAGGCTGGAAATGAGGCCCCCATTTCTGTGTGCAAAAGTGCCAACTTTTCCTTTACTCCCTCTTGAGAACATCTTACACTGGGATGTGTTCTCTGGGAATATCAGCGGACATTCCGAAATTGAGGTTCCTCCCTTGTGATGTATTTCAGCTTAATGCATTTTCACAACAGCTATTCTAGGTTATCTAGTACTGTCCATTACATAAGAGGAACACAAAATGGAGATGGACTTGCTTGGCCTACAAAGCTGAGTAACGTTAGTCTTTATGTTTTGTGAGGGGTATCGATGTTCATAAGAAACCGAATTCTTATCTTTGATATTACTGACGTAGGAAAGTAAATGTGAGAACGTACACAGGAGTTTTGAGCTTGAGGAAAGAGTGTCTCTTCACCTTCCCTCCCATACTTTTTAAACTCACGTCTAAAGACAGGCTCTTTTCTTAATTGTCTCCTGACCCACAGGTTAGCTTTGAGTCATTAAACAGAGGGAACTAAGATGCTTTGAAAGAATACAGTGGATATTGAATGCGTTCATGCATTAGTCACGGTAATTTTCCCCTGCTGTTCTGCCCCTCATTTATGCAACAAAGATGAGAAATTTTTTCTCCTGGCATTGACTAGAACATGAAGATAGTACCCACTTCCCTAAGGTGAGAGGTTCTGAGTAAGAGATACCAGTTCTTCAATTTTTTCCAGATGCAAAAAGAGAAGACAAAGCCTGTGTCTTTGCACTATGGCGAATGCAGAAAGGTAAATCTCTTTTTGTCAGAGGACAGACTTTAAAGATTTTCGTAGAAGCTAAGCAAAGTATTCCTGTTATCAACTAATTGCATACAGCATCTCAGTCTCTGGAAGTAAAACAGGTAATCGAAAATGCGTTCTCTACCACAGAAGGCCAGCAGTTGGGAATGAAAAATCGAATCCTTCGAAGAGACACAGAGATCGTCTGAATGCGGAACTGGACCACCTGGCCAGCCTCCTTCCTTTTCCACCCGACATCGTATCGAAGCTGGACAAACTTTCTGTCTTGCGCCTTAGTGTCAGCTATCTCCGAGTCAAAAGTTTCTTTCAAGGTAGGTTTCCTTAAGATATCAACATTCCATTAAAAGTATCTCTCTAATTTATTGCTGCTTTGCACTAATGCTGAGTAAAAGTAACAAACAGTATATATTGATGAAGCCAGGGAAAAAAAAATCTATTATTGAACTTATTTTGTGCATGGGATGTTGCATTGGAAATGTCATGCCTTTCCTCTTATGCCATTTGTGTGGTTTCACCAATGGCATAACATCCATCTCCCCTCAGCAGGCTTTAGAAAATGGGAAAACACAACTGTAAAATCACCAAACCAGGAAAGAAGCTTGGGGCAGATGTAATACCTGTAGATACTTTGAATTCTCTATTTGAAGCTGTTATCATGCGCGTTCAAAATGCCTGTTTAAGTATGATGTGAAAATCAAGCAACTACTGTATTACCTATGTTTGCTGTATGCCAGGAGTAAACAGGTTTGCTTGCAAAGCCAAAATGATCACTGTCTTTAAAGACAAGTGAGATTCAAAGTTTAAAGTGTTGAATGAAGTTGTACTAGGCTATGCTTTGTTTTTGTAGTTGTCTGACACACCATGCAAGGAAAGCCAAACGTGCGTTTTCAGATGCACATAAAAAGAATTCTTCCAGACTCGAAGATATTTTGAGTTTCTTCTGTCACGGAGGAGTTCACAAGAGCAAAATCCAGATTAGGGATTTAATAGTGGAAATCCTCACTAGAGCTGTTTTCAAAAAAAAAGGGAAAAAAAGTCTATTTGAAGGAGTGTAGTTGACCAAAACTTATAGGTCAACTGCAGAGATAAACAGAAGTATTTTTTACAGACACTATTTTTCCTTTACTATACCTTATTATTTCTTCTTCTTACTACTCCTTATTATTTCTTCCTCTTACTACTCCTTATATGCACAGTGTGTACATATATATTTTTTTTTTGGCTTTCACCAGAGAATAATATCTTGGTTGGATTCTTGCTTTTTAAAAGCATTTTAGTATAAAAGAAATGCCAGCTTGAAGAGACTTTGGCAGGTTGCAGGGCATTTCACAAGCTGACATCAGATTACAAAGGGTGATACCACTGACAGCAGGAGCCTCCCATGTCAACTGTGGTAGCTGGTTGCCCAGCCTCCAGCATCCTGCAGTTAACAGAGTGCTTCTCTTTCCCTATAAACACATACCTGAGTGTTATGGCCCCTCCTAAGCTTGACTTTAATTTCTCTTGGATTCACAAGCAATACTATCTCTTCAGCTCCCTCTACTACTCTTCTGCCACAGTTTCTAAGATCCATTGTCTTCTTTTCTTAAAGGGACGAGATAAAGGGAAAACGAGTAAAGCCAGGCTGCATTTTACTGAAATGTTCCGTGTTCCATGTTTTGAGAGATTTCGTTTAATTTAGTCCCCAAATTACCTAATTGAACGCATAGTTTGTGTTCCCTTCATTCTTAAGTGTTTACATTGTGAAACTAAGGTTACAGAAAGCATTGTTTATAGTAAAGGAAGGAAACTACATGCCGTTTTAAGACAGGAGAGCAGGCTGGAGCTTCAGAAGTGTGGAGTGGAAGAGAGGTGAGCTGTGGAAACAGAGCTGTGTGAGGAATGGTTGCAATTGTTTGGGTAAGAGCAGAATCTGCTGCATCCCTCATGAACATCACTATCTACTTCCTTGAAATTATGGAGAAATAAGGCAGAATCTGTTTGTTTGGGTTTTTCCTAAGCAAAAACTTTGGTAGCAAGTCACCTAAAAAAGAAAACAAACATATCCATCCCAGTGTTTCAATTTTTGTTGTGATGAAAGAGGATAGAAGAGCCGAAATGGATTGTTTGTGGCTTTTTAAATCAAAGGATGGCACTACAATGGGAGCTGTTATAAACACTCTGAGGACAGAGAACAGACCAGTGGCATACAGAGATGTTAGAAAATTGGATGAAAAAATGTATCTGGAAAAATGGCTTAGTAAATCTCTACTAATTCACTCAGGGAAAATTAATCCAAAGAAACTAGTGTTCAATGGAAAAGACAAACCTGGAAACGAGAACATAAAAACAATAATCAAAGAGGGACAGTGGTCAGCAAGTTGTTCCATGCCTGTAATATGATATGTCGACATAAACAAGAAGGCTAAGTGTGGATTTTGGTCTGTTTGCCCAGAGGCAGCATGTCACTACACAGGAAGGTTATAATCCCTCTCTGCATGAGACCAGCATGACTCCATCTGGAATAGAGCTTTCTGTTGTGGGCATCTCCTGGTCACAAGGGCATTAGTACATATTAAAGGGTTTGGAATAAACACAGGCAAGAAGTGACTATAAAGTTGAATGGACAAAAAAATCAGCAAACAAATAAACAACCCCCCAAAACCTAAAACTAGCTCAAATGTGTACAATTTGTGTTCTCCGGCTGCTTGTCTTCATAGGAAAAGAAGAGAAGGGAAGGAATTGCTTAGGATATTTTAGAGTGGCACAGTGGAGGAACCAAGGAGTGATGATGCCCAAGAGGAAATTTGGCTTGAATATCAAGCAAAACATATCTGTAGTGAGTTTTGTTCAGCTATCCGATGTTCCTAAAGCGGGTGCAGCAGAGATTCGGTACATTCGATTTTGTAATGTGCAACAGACAGTACTGCGCATCTTTTGTTTAAAAAACTGTTCTCTGAGTTTTGAGGAAGTTAAGCTTAAATTCCAGGTTTTTAAAACAGCTTTTAAGAATATCGCTTGCCATTAAAAAAAACCAAAACGTGAGTAGTGCTACTTGACACATAAGTTCATATGTGACATTGCATATTCAACCCATAACAGGTCAGCAATTCCCATGACAATTACAGTGGCACACCTTCAACAATGCCAGTGGTTCCTAGGCACGCTTATTTACTTACCACTAGGTGTCCTTTCAGTAGCTACTCTTCAGAGTCTGAGCACAGCACAAACGTATTTATGAAGATCAATAGCCAACTGGAAGGAGTGGAGTAACCTCACCATATTGACTTCAAGTGTGACAATGGTTTTGCAGAGAATTAGGTATTGGGCATGGAGAACATCCGTCAGTAATTTATTCCCTTTTTAGCGACCATTAGAGGTTAGTACCTTGAAGCATGTGGCCAATTCATCTTACTTGAGTTGTTTAAACAGAGGCTAGGTTCCTTTCCAAAATTTAGACCTGGTTGTTGAGGCAGATATTCCTAGGATTCAGTTTGAGTCATTGTGGTGGATTCCCTTCCTCATTCTTAGAAATGTTTTTCTTTTGCTTCAGAACAGTTCTTCTGTCTATTTGTTTAAGATTCTTCATATCTCTGTTATCAGTTGGCAGAGGCTCTATTAATAGCCCCACTCCCCCAAAGCTATAGCCATTTAGTCATTTCGCATTTTCCTGATAAGCACTTCAAAATGGCTTGCAGCAATAACCTTCCAATCTCACCGAATCTCGTGTATGAATCAGCTGGGTCTGAACCAGGGTTAGCTGATGACTGAGAGACATCAACTGCTGCAGGAAACTGTGGCTGTCATTTGGCCCTGACAAAGATTTGCCTTGGGTGGGGCTCCTGTGAGAGTGGAGTGGCACTTAGTGTCTGTGACCACTTGAGTTTGCTGGGCCTCTGTCTTGGAGATATTCCATTTCAGTTAATTGTAGTCTGTCTTCCTTTGCCACTCTTGGCAGCACATCCTTTAGTACCTCTTATTTCTCAGTTTTTCCACCGGTGAGGAAATGGTGGTCTTGCTCCACTTCGAAACCAACTCTCTTTTGTTGGTTGTTTAAATTGTTCCCTTCTAGTATAGGTAATGATTTAGTAAATGAATGTCAAAAGAGTAGCACCTTGTCCTTTTAGCAGCTCAGGTCCTTTCTGAGAGAGAGCTAACTTAAGTTTCCCAGTACTTGTAAAGAAACCAGTTACAACTGTGCTGTATAGAAGCTACATAGGGCTATATAGATCCTCATTTTTCAGTTCTTAGTGCAGCTAACCTTGTATCAATAGGCCACTCAAGCTTTCCTTCAACATCTCATTCATTAACGTTAGACCTTTTAGCCATAAGTATTCCTGATAAATGACAGCTGATGTTGAGTATAGTCTTAGATGGGAAATGTAGAGACCTTAATATGGATCAATTTTTAGATTTTAAATCCTTTACTACATACTTTATATAAAGAATAATTTAATTCAATAGCTCTTCTGGACATTTTTTGCATACACGCATGTAGATACGCAAAAACAGAGATGTGAATGCACGTACAAAAGCAGAGTCTTACCAATAAAAATCTCCCCCACAGTATTATTTTGAATCTCTGTGTTTATTTCAGACTTCAGTGCCTTCTCTGTATTTACTTATTTCCAGACTTCATTTGATTTCGAAAGCAAAAAATTTGATAGATTTATGGATGACTAGATATGGACTGTAGAGAGTCACAGATGAATTCTGCGAATAAATATCTTAAAAGTTTCTGTAAGTTTTATGTTTAAACTGCAACCCAGATCTCTGTAAAATTAGTGACAGTCAAGCATGGAGACATGTTGTTTGACCTGCCTTAGACTAAAGTTATATATGAATTTTAAACTGAATCACAGTAGAGTTTGGGAAATTTGTATACAAATGTTAGTTCATCTGTTTCCATGTAGAATTAAAAATTTTAGCAAACAAGCCTGTAGTGAACTTTCTTGAATAAAGAATAAGTTATGCCTTAACCTGAAGTTCATTGTCTAATGTTTTTGGAAATCTGCAACATGAGTGATTTAATACCTTCCTTTGCAATCCCTAACATCCAAGCTGGAAGTCTCCTGCTTCAGTTATAGAAGACAAAATTGTTTCCTTTTCTTGTGGCACCACAGCTTTTACAGCCATGAAGGTGATCCTAGCAGATGGAAGCAAAAAGAGGCAATAAACATAAAACTTTCCTGTTTTCATTGCATGTAGCTCCCTCTCTGCTGAGTAGCAGAAAATTATTTTCCCAGCCTTGTATGGTTAAAGCGCTTCCGGCATGCTTTTTATAATCTTCCCTTTCTTGCTATGTCTGATATGATACATTGGCTTTTCTGTTTCTCTTCTTATACATTTGTGCTTTATTTTGTTCATTTTTTAAAAGAGACTTTTTGTGAGCTTCCAGTCACTGAAGAGCTCAAGGTCTTGTTAAGGTGGTCTTTTCTTACATTTGCCATTCTTCACTGCCACTGAGACAGTTCACACTTGTCTTCTATATATTGATTTGTTGAAAGAACATCCAGCTTCTATTTCCCTTGGATATGTGTCCTCTGAGATTTTTCCAGGTGTACTGAAGTCTCCCTCCTGTACGTCCTCTGTCTTCATGTTGCTGTGCCTTGGATTGCTGCTGCTGGAAGAGCCATCAATTCCAGGATTTCCTGATCACTTTCACCAAGCTGCCCTAACTCCTTCTAACCCATTTCTCCCCTTCAATTGAACCTCTATTACATACATTATATACATTATATACATCTACAACCTCTATATACATTATATATGTATTTTTTTTTCCATTTCTGACAGGGTAGCACACACTGTGTGGTTTCTGTCTTTCTTCCGCTGAAGCATTTGTGTTAGTGGGTCATTTCCTTTTACTCGTCTATGTGTTAGGTGTGATCCAATTCCCATCAATGTTTATCTTTAATGGAAAATGAATTTATCCCTTTTAAGAAGAAAACAACAAAGGATTCCTCCCAGCTGGCCTGATTTTCAGTACCCTCAATTACTTGCAGTCTCTTCCAGCGTTGTTCTCCTCCTACAGCGTCTGTGGCTGTTACTCTCCTGGGTCAGTAGCATACTACTATGATTGGGATTCCTCAGGTTCATTCATTAGACCCTTCAGGCTGTTACTTATTGTAGTATTTGAATATTTAGGGTTGCAGCCCCCACTGCAGACCTGTTTCTGGTGTGACATGTATGACACTCCAGTGACACACGGAAAATTAAGATCTTAAAACCTGAGATGGGTAAGGAAGCACAGAGTGATCTTGCCTTCAGTGCATAATCTGCAATGTAATGCTGCTTAACAGTGCTGCAGGAGCGCTGCTTACCTGAACCAATGCTCCTGGTCTGAGGATCCAAGATTCCTCAGCAGTGCAGTGAACTGGGGTTCTCAGGCATCCCTTTCTACCCCACTGTCTCTTCCTAACAACTCTGTTTTCCCAGTGTTTTCTTTTCAAACTCTCAGTAATTTTTTTTCCTGGATTGATAAATTCTGCTTCTTTGGTATAAATGTGTTTTTTAGATTTTACTTTACATAAGCATGGAAAATTTTCTCACAACAAGATTCAGCTGATACTGAGACTAAGTTCACATGGTTGAATTTATTATTACATTTATGGCCTATACTGGATCCATTTCCATGGGAAAAATTCTCCTTTCATTTGTCAGCTAGTTTCAGCAGCTTGAAGCTTTCCCTTAAATTTAAAACCATAGTCTTAGTGAATCATCGATTCACAGAAAGGTTGAAGACGGAAGGAACCTCTGGAAGTCACCTGATCCAACTCTCCTGCTCAAGCAGGGTCAGTGAGAACCAGTTTCCCAGGACCATGTCCAGATGGCTTTTGAATATCTTCAAGTGTGGAGAGTCTACAATGTCCCTGGGCAACCTCAGCCAGTGCATGGTCGCCCTTACAGTGAAAATGTGTTTCCTGATGTTCAGAGAGAACCTCCTGTTTCACTTTGCACTCATTTATTGCATTCATTTCTGTCACTGGACACTTCTGAAAAGAACCTTGCTGTTCTTTCCACCCTTCCTTTAGGTATTTGTACACTCTGATGAGATCCGCCCTGAGCTTTCCCTTCGGTTCCAGCTCTCTCACTCTCTCAGCCTTTCCTCACAGGAGAGGTGCTCTAATCTGTTCATCATCTTTGTGTCCTTTCATTGGACTCTCTCCAGGCCCTTTATAATGGATATATCTAGAAAAGACATAGGAAAAATAAAATAATAAAAAACCTGAAATGCTAATAAATAACAGAGATTTATAAGAACAGGATAAAATGCCTAAATCAACAACAACAAGGAGGAAATTGTACCTCCTTGATTCCATCTCTTCGTTCCCACCAATCTTTTCTTGGTATGACTTATATATTGATTTCTATTATGTAAATAATTAGAGGCTTTAAAATTATCCTCAAATGTCTATTTTTGATGAAACCTGTACTTTGAGATACAAATCAAGGACTTAAGTTCCTCTGCTTAGTTAGGGTTCAACCTGATACCTTGAGCCAAGAAGTCCCCCAATGTATTCAAGTTTTTTAACAATTAGAAGTTTGTTTTTTAAAGACATATCCTACTGAGTCCCAGTCCTCTTCTCTGACACCAAATGTCTGAACGATTTCTTTCTTGGAAGAGAAATAAGGACTTCTCTTTTTTGAACACATACAGATTGTCTTTAGCATAGGTATTGCTGTAGTCCACAGTCATAGCTTATTAGATTGTAAGCATTCAGGTTGTTTATGTCTCTTAGGACAGAATATTCATTGGCTTGTACTGAGGAGAAACATTCATGGTCGGAGTGGGTAACAGGTAAGGTTACTCCTGTGACTGCATTGAACCAGCGCATTCAAATTGCAACATCATTTAGAGTGTTTTGGCGAAAAAGGGACTGTTCACGAAAGAAACATTTTCCACTCTCTACTGCTCTCTAATTTTACCACCTTTTTAGCAATACAGAAACCAAAAAAAGGAAAAACTGTTCTGCTGCATAAGCGATATATATGTAAATCACTGAAAGAAGACCTACTGTCTGCAAATCATTGTCTAATCAAGTGCTAAAATACTACATCAGTGAAATATTAGTAGAAGTGTCAAGAATTTGAGCAGGATAGCTGCATTCATTCATCGCTGAGATCTGGCAGGACTCCTTTCTGGAGAAGCAGCTGCAAATTAAACCTCCTCCACATTACCAATTTTCAAACATTATTTTGGATTATTTTGACTAAATTTTTTGATACAGTTAATTTCCAGTGAGACCATTTTATTGGGACGTTGCTTATACTAATAGGTCACTATTTTCTCTTCCCCTTGTTTCCTGGGAACACCATTCATTCCATGTAACAAATAACTGAGGCTGTTTTGTACTACGTGTCCTCTTTTATAACCTGGAGATCTCTCTGCCCTTGGAAGGCCTTTGCTGACTCTTGGAGGAGAACTATGTCTCCTCCTGGTGTCTTGTTGTAAGAGGGTGTACCTCCTTGTCCTGGGTAGCTTTCTCTTTAGTTTCCTGCAAACAAGACTGGTTTTGTAGGAGGAGTGTTGATTTACAAGCAGGATTTACTTCAGAATAAACCTATACTCAGGAAGAACAAGACAACTTTTAAATTACTTGAATTCCCATAACTTTTGAAGATCAAAGGAACCTGTTAGTGCCACACTATGTTCAGTGTCGTGTTCTGAGACTGGCTCTAAATACATCACTTATTTTTTTGAGTAATGGCAAATGAAGGATCTCTGCCATAAATAAGTTTCAGGTATTTTCTGGTGTTCCTTGGGTACTTATGTCGTGTGCTGTGGGTTGTTTATATTACCAGAGCTATTACAAACTCAGAGCTGTTAGACTGACTCAGTCACCTGCACGACAAGGGCTGCGCTACATAGATTTTTTGCTGTCTTTGGGAAGCACACCATCGTTAGGATTCTTCTTGCAGGATTTCCTCTTGTAATTCTGGATCTGTATCTCATACAACTTTTCTATTGCTGGATGCCATCCAAATGAACATCCCTGTAGGCTTCAATGTTTCTCCTGATATCATCAAGACTGATTAGAAAACCAGGGACCTGGAAATGACAAGTGACATGAGGGGAATCTTTGTTAGATTTCTCCTGAGGGCATTTGGCACTGAGAGAGTTCCCTGTTTCTACTGACAGTAGAAGTACTCTCAGGACCAGACACATGGTCAGCCATGCACACAATGCCTGGTTTTATAGGTGTTCCCACAAACCACAGCTTCTACATTGGTCCGATGCTAGGAGAAGTCCCCAAAATACTTAGAGCCATTAAGTGTGGGCCTTCATCTTTCTCCAGCTTGCTCAGTCATTCTTAACCATTTTTATTTGGTAGGCTTTTGTGCTCAGTGCATTTGGTTAGCTCACACTGTACACCTTATGTAGCATCGAAGTAAATGAACGTGGCAAGGATGTGTAAATGAATGTGGTAAATGCAAGTGGCAAGGAAAAATCTGGGTCCATCTAATCCAGGATATAATCTGGTATACACACTGTGTTTCGTATTCAGTGGTGTTCATCTTGCTTGTGCACTGTGTTTGCCTAATCCCTGCTCCTAATCCCAGGCCCGGCCTGGCAGCAGCTGTTGAAATACACTCACAATCCACCATGGATCAAATTCCACTATCCTGTGCTGTAAGTAATGGACTTTCATTGATCTATTCTCTTGAATTAAACTGTGTTTAGATCTTGGAAACTGAGAAAAAACTTGGAGTTTAGTTCCACTCTAACCCATGTTTGCCTTGGATATGGAAACAAGACTGGTTTTCATCATAGGAAAAATGGTGTTTTTACTTCAAACTTGCTAGCAATTTCAGTGACTGTAGAAGATAGTAGCAATAGTTTTGTCCTTATCACTGATGCAGTGGATGGGAGGTAGGAAAACGTTCCCCCAGGCATGAACTTTGGCTCGGTTTGCACTTGTTCTCAGCTTCATGAGTGATTACCATCTCTGAGAGGAAGCATGTATCTTTACTGTCAAGAAAATTATTTACTTTGTTTCTTATTTTAAACATAGATATATTTTAAAGGAAAGACAATACCTCTTATCCAACAGAACAAGGAATTTAGTTTGGCATATTGTAATTGCACAGGACTTTGAAGACAAAGAAGACAAATAGTTTTAGGCTGGAGAATAGTGTGGGAGATTGTCCTCTTAGCTTCCTTTCTCACTTTGCTGCCGCTGACTTTAGGGTTACAGCACACAGTAAAGCTCTGCAAAGAGCTCTGAAGCAATGCAGATCACAAAATCACAGAATTTAGTTTGGAAAAGACCTCCAAGATCATCAAGTCCAGCCTTTGATTGATGACCACCTTGTCAACTAGACCATAGCACTAAGTCCAGTTGTTTCTTGAACGCCTCCAGGGACAGTGACTCCATCACCTCCCTGGTCAGCCCATTCCAATACTTAACTACCCTTTCAGTGAAGAAGTTCTTCTTAATGTCCAACCTGAACCACCCCAGGCACAGCTTAAGACTTGTGCTCTCCTATCCTGTCACTAGTTGCCTGGGAGAAGAGAATGACCCTCTCACCTGGCTACACCCTCCTTTCAGGTGGTTGTAGAGTCATCCTCCTCTTCTCCAGGCTAAACACCCCCAGCTCCCTCAGCCGCTCCTCATAGCACTTGTGCTCCAGACCCTTCCCCAGCCCTGTTGCTCTTCCCTGGACATGCTCCAACATCTCTCTCTTGTACTGAGGGGCCCAAAACTGAACACAGGATTCAAGGCATGGCCTCACCAGTGCAGAGCACAGAGGGACAATCACGTCCCTAGTCCTGCTGATCACACAGTTTCTGACACAAACCAGGATGCTATTGGTTTTCTTGGCCACCTGGGCACACGCTTGCTCATGTTCAGGTGCCTTACCAGCACTTTTCCCTATTATGATTTTCAACTGGAATTTGTACCCCACCAAAATCAGCTAATAATTTCTTTCTTGCCCATTTCTCTGAATGAGCAGCTTGCTCTGCCACTTCTATGGGCATCTCTATGCCTGGGTTTTGCCTGTCAGGACATGTAATTGTAATAATCCTTGGCTATAGAATCTTTATTCTTACCAGCCCTCTCTCCTCTTTCCATAGCTTTGACTCTTTCCCCTACAGCCATCATCCATCTTCTTCACAGTATCCTTTATGGACAAAATGACCTGCCTGAAATCTTGTCCAGGCAACCCACCAACTCCACCTGCACAAAAATCTTCTTAGTTATAAGTAGAGCTACAGGAACCTGGGAAGTTTATTAGAAGTATGAAACTAAATGAATACACTGATGATGTAGTCAAGCCCAAAAATTTGTCATTCATCCCGTGGTATATGTGGCTGAATCTGTGCAAGAAACCTGTCTTTCTAAGCTATGACTAAATATTTAGATGCTTGGAAGTTATAAAATATGAGTAGGAGGCTGGTTTCTGCAAAGCTTGCCCCACTTTGCTATGTGACAGTCCTACAGTTTGGCTCAATGAATTACTCTGAAGGGCTTGTCTTCATTTAATTGTATTTGGTTTAGTGTCTTTTTCATTTTATTAGAAAGAAAGTCCCATGTGACTAACACAGATGCATGTCCTCTCTATCTAATGTAACAGTAACATGTTAGTCAGTGCTCTGAACATTCCCCACTGTGAAATGAAATGAAAGTTGTTTAGAGGAGGCACAGCAGGTTTCCCTTTACCAGTCCAGTTTTAATTTTATTATATTTTTCTGTGCAATACTGTAGATAATATAACTGACAAATTTTCTAAAATCTTGACATTGAGTAGAAGTGGAAGCAGAATGCATAGCAGCAAGCTAACTTAGATGCTCAGTAAGAGAAGTTACAAGCAGACTTCAAAACGTCTTTTAAAGAAGCTCATAATTATCTTCATGAAAGTTTGGTACAATGGTCTTGCCAAATATATTTTATATGAACTTACCGTGTTCCTAAAATTCTATTGAAATATGCATTCCCTCTTTATATCTACATGGAATAGATCAAGTTGAAGGTATATAGAAAGTAAATATTTGCTATAATAAGTAAATGTCCACTATTCCCATTTACCTCTGAACCTGCAACATAAATTGGCTACTTACATATTGGAAACAGCTGAAAAAAGTTAAGAGAAGAGAACTGAAAACAAGCAAAGATCAGATGTAAGTCAAAACACAACATATTTTAAGTTGTTTTTTTTTTTTCTAATCCATTGACAACTCCATAACCACTTTACTAATTGTATACCTGCAAAACATAGGTCACCTTATATTAATCTTATATATTGTCCTGACTATATCAATATCTCTACAGGAAATGCTATCTTCTGTGTGTTGGTATTATGTCGTATATCAGCGTCAGTGAAAACCTGTCACAAACCCTCTATATTTTGTTCCAAATAATTTATTAAACTGATGTCGTGTTGTCAAATGACCCCTATAAACCTTGTACGTGAAAACAGCACAATAAATAATGCTTTATGAAAACATTTCTTGAGAAGATAAATAATTCAGCCTTAATAATGTATCTTGAGCTGATGAATGTAAGGGTTTATGTGGAGAATATTCTAATATGTTATTATAAGGACCACGACAGTACATGGAGAAAAATGAAGTTGTATTTCTTCTTTCCATACTTTATCCACACTGCATCTACACTGCTGCATATAGGAAATCTCACAGCAAGTAATAGCTGTAAGAGGAAATCAGCAATGTTTGCAACTACTTTAACAATTGTTAAAGACGCATGGTCATGCCAGGTGCAGAGTGCTCTCAAATTACAATGTGTTCAAAACGTTTTAATTGTTTTCAGCACTTCTTCAGGACCACCAGAACTGTATTAAACCCTAGCAACGTAGTTCTATATGTCCCCCTAAGGGAAGAGCTCTTTCTTCTGAGCCAAACATACTCAGTAACGTCAGAGAGTTTGAAGGTTTTGCATATTTCAACATACATTCTTCATTTTTATTGATGCTAGCAAGCACTTTAGAAATATTTAATAAGTCTGGCAGTAAGTGCCATATCATTTCGGGAGAGTGATGCACCCTACATTTGTTGCTGCCAACTTATGGTTAGGAAAGCAGAGACGATGTCAGTTTGAAGGTTACTTCGCTGTCGTACTTTAAATGTATCGTGGTTGTAGCTGATAATGTCTTTAAAACCAGTAGGGTGGCCGAGATTGTCACGTCTGTCAGCACGAGGTGGGAGTAGAGGTCAGTGTCTGGACAGAAGATGTGTCCCTCGCAGCAACACTTAGTTCAGGGGCACTGAGTTCCAAGGGGTCATTTGGAAAAGAGGAACTTATTTATCTTGCCTTTATCTTGTCAAGTCAAGTGGAGTCATGATCTCCGGACAGGAGTCAGCTTTCTTACTTTAGATATCATAGCCTCAGCAGATATTCTGTCTTCTCAGTCTTTGAAGAGAATGTTCAACTAGTACAGTTTCTCCAGCTAGAGAAAAGCTGCAAACTACAGTGTTGTGACTCTTCATCACTCTCTTGCCAGATGCCAATACAACAGCATGTGAAAAACATGTTGGGGAAGACTTTTAAGCTGTGTATTCCTGTGCCCTCAACTGCCTCTATTGGAGACTGGGAAATGTAACAGAAAGTTTCCAAGAAAAGAGGACATTGAGAAACTTAATCTCCTTTCCACTGAGGCAATCTGCCAGGAAAGACCTACTGTAGGCAAAATTTGGGCAAAAAGCCTCTTCTCAGAAAACAACAAGTTTGGTTGGGGAGGAAACATAAAGACAACTGGTCATGTCCTTAATTCCTTATTATGTTTTGCTTAACCTTGGCATTAGTGGAGTAACACAAGCCAGGCTTTCAAAATCTGCCCCAGTGTTTCAAAAAACACATTGCCTCAAGTTAAATGTATTTTTCAGAGTCACAGCAAAAATGCCATTGAAAATGTGGAAGCCTGGGAGGTGTGAGGTCACACTGTCACCATGCCAGTAATTTGGCTGGAGACTGTTTTGTGCTAGTTAAATTGGGGACCAACTAGCCGTGTTATAGCCAGGTTAGCAGTGGTAGAAGGCTTCTGGAGGGAATGAGCACTCAAAAATTAACTTAGGTCTATATGGAGATAATGGGATACATACGAACAATTTAGGGGATTTTATCAGCGTACTTTCGTGTCAGGTTTTAATTGAATCTGCCAGTTTTCCTTTTTATTTTTATATTTTGCTGTTTAACTTGGTGACTTTGCTTCCCTTCCACCTCTTTTTTCTCTAGCAGCCTTTTTAGCGATAATCCACCCTACCTCTTTATAAAATGTTCTTGTTTGCATCTTCTTCTTCTGTAGATTTTCTTGTTTTCTCCATATAGGTTTTTTCCCCTTGTCTTTTCCCATCTTTGCTACAACATTCTCCCTTTTCTCTATATTCCTTGCTCCACTCCTAAAAACCTTTTGTTACATCTGCTGTCTGCCATTCCAGAACTGGATCTCCAGCTCTCCTCTCCAGTAAGACTGGCTTTGGTGGAAAAGCAATGATCACAATAATCTCCATTTTTGTCTTTTTAATTTTTTTTCCCAACAAGACACTGTTCTCTTATCCTGTTGGGGGAAAGCCGGACCAGGCAAACCTCTTCCATTCTCCTCCATGAGGGCCTTTTGCCCTGAGTGATCTGGGTGTGGTGAGCTCAGATAGCCTGCTGATGCTTTCATTGCATGGGCCACAGGGAGGGGATGTACCTTTCATTCCCTCCCCTACAAAGAGCCCTACCACAGCGTCAAGATGATGAGAATCACTGAAGCAGAGGGATGAGTCTTGGGGCGGGAGGGGGGAATAAATAATGGCTTGTTGTCAACCCTCTCTTCTGCATTAGGCTGCCAGATGATTGCTTGTTCCTTGCTCCCACCCACACGCTTCATGCCACCACCAGCATTTTTGGTCCTTTGTGGCTGAGGTTGTGGGCTAGTCAGTTGATGAGTCAGCTCTGCTAACCAGTGCTTTTCCAGCTCCCCGTGGCAGGGATAGTTTGGGCGGAAGAGTTTCAGCCAGCACTACCTGCATGGAAGATGGGGGCTGCTTGGGCACGTTAATTGATTTATTTAGAATTTCACCATTCTGCAAATAAAGAGCAGGTTTCCAGGGCTGTGCAATTCATATCCTCTTCTCTTTGCGTATGCTCTGATGCAGGAAGTTTTGAAGCTACAACCCTTATACCATCTGTTAGTATGGGAGTGTGGAGTGAATGGGATATTCAAACTTTGAATAGGTCAGGAAATTCAAAGTTTTGTTCTCACAGCAACTAACTACATGTTGGTCTCAGATGGTACTGTAGCTCATCGGGTTAATGCACAAAACGAATCTTGCGCCACAGCTGAGTTCCTGCGCCACAGCTGAGTTCCTGCGCCACAGCTGAACTTGGCACTGGGACCGAGTGGGAGAAGAGAGGATCAGAGCTTCAAAATACCTTTGTGCCTCCTCAATGCTGGGCAGGCCTGGGCCTCTTTAGTGCTTCCCAGGGGTCAGAACACCCTCCGGGACTGGCGCATGCAGCCTCTCACAGCTCATGTTAACTGGGGAACATCTGGCCAATGGAAAATACATCAGGCAGAAGAATGTTCCAGCTGCCCCGTTCCCAGCCTGCCCCATCCTGCCTTGGCTCCATCAACTCCCGGCTGTGTTGCCGTGGCTGGAGAGCAATCGTTAGGTACTCCAGCTCCTTTTCTCGTTCTCCACATCAGGCAAAGGCTATGCTGTGCTGGGACAGGTGGTATGAACCACCAAATGTGGAAGGCTCAGTCACAGCTAGTGACTAAACAACTAAACAATTCATTTTAAACTAATTTCTACAGCCGCACTCTTTGCTGTCCTTTTCAGTCTGCCTAGTACGAGCATATTTCCAGGCATACTTCAGTGGTTCTGACCAAGCTAGACCTTAATTTACATTGCAGTAGCAGAACACTCTTTTCTCCCTCTTCCAGACAAAATCTGGCCATTTTCAAACATGTACAGTATGTTGGGGCAGAAGGAAGAGGGTGAGGGCAGAAGCAATTTTGTGAGTATGCTTGCTGTAGTTTTTATAACCGGGTTATTTGGAAATCCTTAGGTTTGAGTCTAATGACTGTAATTTGTCAAAGTACTTAAACTTATTTCCAATGAAAGAATACCTCTTAGTAGCTATTTAAAGTCAATTTATTAATTAAAAAATGATTTATGGTACACTAATCTGAAATAGTTTGATTTTGGATTATTAGTTGGGGTATCAGTGAATTCTATTACATTTCTTTGGATAATTTTCAGATTAAATAAACTCGACAAAAGGACTTAAAAAAAATAACATGTAGGCAGATTTGCAGCTAATCCAAATTACTGGATGCATGTTCTTTTATATATATAGGCAATGCACAGATCTTTTGAATACCAGGTGGAAGATATTAAGAGCTGTGGAGGGAGTGAGGAAAGCTTGCAGTAATTATTTGGGAATTGGCATATGAGAAGTCATTGTTTATCCTTATTTGACTATACTAAATTACTGACCAATTCTTTCTCTAGAATTGCAGATCCAGTGGGACTCAGACACATGTATTAGCTGCCTGCTTGCATCTCCTTAGACAATGGACCAGTTGACTGCACTGTCTTTGCGTATGAGAGGTCATACTGTTGGAAAAAGATTAGAGATATTTTACTTTCATGTAACAGGGGTTATAAAAAGGACTCTCAGAAAGGCAAGACTTCTTAGGTACCAGCTCTGTGGCCAGACTGGCATGCAGAACAGAGCTAAGCAGCAGTATTCTAGCAGCTGTTTACCCCCAAATGCCCATACATAAACTCATTCCTGCTGTCAGCAATGATTTCTTTGCCAACTGCCTCCAGACGAACAGTGTAATTTGTTTGTATAGGTAAGGTAGCCCAACAGCATTCTCACGCATCTCTTTCCATACCTAGAAAGGAAAAATTGCCATGTTAATTAAATACTTGCATTAGTACCAAGTGCTGTTTTTCTCTAGATAAACTTCTTGTGCTTTAGCCAAAGTTTGTAAACAGGGACAAAGTCTGTTTAGGCAAGAGTTGATCCTGTATATTTTTCATTTCCACGGGAAGTTGTTGTAGTGGTAAATGAATGGGCACAAATCAGTAACATAGGACTAAAGGTGACATCTTCAGAAGTCTCAGAGATCTTTGAAATTGTGACTTATCATCAAAAATGCCTGTGGCTTTGTCTGCACTGGTACTGTTACTCTCTAGGTCACTCTGGAGGCTGTCAGCACCCTCCCTTTATAGACTGCTATCTCTGTCTCAGCACCTCCACAAACATTTTGACCAAGCTGAGAAGCTGCAGTGGTGCTCGGCGCCTGAGGTTAAGCCTGCCTCTACGATGTGGGTGCACCAAGCTCTGACAGTGAGGTCCACCAGCAGTAAAGTCACAATGCTCTGTCCAGCTTCCAACCTAATTTCTCTCCATAAATATAGGCGAGACCTGGAGCAGACATAAGGCAAATTTTGGGATGTCATTAGTTTCATATCAAAGCTGGACTGGGACATCATCTTTTGTGTCAATGGCAAACTGCAGTGCAGATGGGAGACGACCTCTCCCACTGCTGGGTGAAGATACACATCAAGGTCAAGCCTAAAGTGTAAAAAGCCCACATTTTGGATGAAGCCACGGGTACTTAACAGCCTGTGGGTGCATCTCCAGAATGCCTGAAACTCTCTGAGCATGTATGGGCACACCTCAACAAGCTTTCACCTGTTCAGTGTGTCTAATAATAGCAATGAACTTGCAGGACAGTGTGCAAACTGCATCCCACACTGTGAGTCCTCAACAGGCTTAGTGCTGTGCCCTCATTCCTATTGTTACTTATTTAAGCTGGATTATAAAGCTGGTTTGGGCAAGCCTGTTTGTGCTGCCTTTAAATGAAAAGTGTCTGTACACTAATCCTCACAAAATATCAATGAGCAATATAGCCACCGTAATTTTTTTAATTGTAGGCTTCAAAGTAATTTAACAGCTTTTGAAAACTTTATTTCAGGTAATTAGTGCAAATAATTAACGATGAAACAACAACGGTTGCTTTCATAGCATTAACTGCTTGTGAAAATAGGCCAAGCCCCCCCTTCATTGGGTAGAGTTGACTTACCATAAGAGGAAAAATATTTTAAACTATTTTTTAAATTCCCAATTGCCTCATCACCCAATGCCATTCCAGCTACACCTGCAGGGCATGTCCATAGAACAGATTACTATGCTGGTCATTTGTGGGATACTTGGCTAAAATAAAGTAGACTTTTCTGACCTAGGAACAAGCTCTAACTAGAACTTGTTGTACGTTCATAGTATTCCTTCAGAATCAATTCATAATCCTGTTTCCTGCTTTACTATTTCCGTATTGTTGTGTTTCTAACAGTGCAGCGGGGCAGTGTTTAATTCAGAGCAATTGTATTTGTTGCTTATTGAATCTAATGTTTGTTTGACTGTTTACCATGACTTTTAAGTATCTTAATTAGCATAATTCACAGTAGCACCTGTTTGGTGAACATGGACTTTTAAGATAATAAAAAGGAACAGGCTAATGAAATATTTACAAAAGGTGCCAGTATAGTTTAAAAGAATTGTAGAGCAATTTAGCTTCAGCTTTTATTGCATTCTACTCAGGCAACATCATTCCACCCAGACAGAACTTGAAGCTATATGTTTCCTCCCTGATCAAACTGAAATAAAATAATCCCATGGCATATTTGGGGGAATCCCATACGATAATATGCATGTGCCTTATATCTGTGTGGGTTGAAAGGATGAGCTGCCTCTTTAAAAAGCTTCCATGAACCTGTATTGTTGTAGTAAGCCCTGGTAGGCGAGGGGTTGCGTGACTGCAGCAGACTCATTTGTGACCTCAGAAAAGTGGTTATGAAAGTGATCTCTTGATCAGAGGAATAGAGCTCTGCTGCCTGCCAGACCAGCAATGCAGAAATGAGCCTCCTCCCTGCAAATCTGCCCCGGCAGGAGAAAAAGGGTTCCTCTTTTCGACACAGTGTGATGATTCCTCTGAAAAATTCTTGGGCTTAAAACAAAGCAGGCTCTAGAGTATACACTGCCTCCAGTTAAATTTCACATTTTTCAAAAACATGGAAGATCATGTTTGCTTTTTGTGATTTGTAGTTTTTTCGCTTTCTGCCTTAAACCTACTCCTATTTTCCTTAGCGTAGCTCTAGTAAGCCTTGTTTCAGTGGTTATTGGACTGACTCGGAGTAAACCACAGTGTATATCCAATGGAGATCATATTGTAACTGGTGAAAGTGCAATATAAACTACTGTTTATGTCACATGATGAGTAAAACAGATCTGATGAATCAGTAGGTAAGAAATCATTGTTTTTCATCCAGAGACCTGTGACAGAAAAGAAGCGCTGGAAGTAATTTATCTATCACAATTCTCTTTATACACACGATTCACCTGGGACTGATCACTCAGTGAAAGCTGCAATTGGCTACTATTGCCTAGAAAGTTGAAGCCATAATCCTATAAGTTTCATGAATGAGATACAAGATTCTTCTTCTTATCCCATAAGGAATACTCATTATTTATTTGGTAACTTCTATGAGTCAAGGTAGCAGGCACCTTTGCAGAAGTCAGACTTGCCTGTTCAAGTCAATGACACATCTGCAGAAGAGTTGAAATTGGAGGAAAGGTTATATTTTATTAGCTAGGACTTTGTTTCTGAAATACAGAACATTGGTGTTCCTTATCTTCAAATTGGACAAGTCTGATAAGAACTCTATGCCTGCATTGTAATTTTATCATTTTATTCTCTGGTTTTAAAAATTGAAAAGCAAATCAAAGCAGGGAGACAATTTACAGTCTTAGAGCATTCAAATATTACCTTTCCTGCCTTTTATAAAGACATAATTTTTTACTACCTTTAGAAAATTTGAAGGTCTTAATTCTGGTTGTTGACCTAGGGATCATGGCATTTTTAAAAAACTTAATTTCTCTAGTGCAGAACATGTAAGCCTACTACTGGTCTGCTTAGGGTCTTTGGCATCTGCTGGGATCTTCTCCTGAGCACGGAACATGGCTGTCAAAAAAGGCAAAGCAAAACCTTTGTGAGGAAGTAAAAAATAAAGGCTATTGTAGTAATTGAATACATCGTGTGCATACATTTTCTACTTCTGCAGAAGTTTCCTGCTCTGCAAAGGAATTTATTTTTGGACAAACCATATCATCTTCTCTGCATGCCCTCTGTCTTACAAAGGGCTCCAGTTGGAAACAAGGTCCATCTGTTTGGATAGCTTTGCAGGACTAGTCTTTAAATGCACACATTAAAATATTAATGTGGATTAAAAACACATTTAAGAGATCCAGAGATTGTAACCTTATCAGTTTAGGCTGCTGGCAGTTCAGTTTCTGACTTCTGTTGTCGGATTGTTCTTAATTTTGAGCTTTGAGGTAAGATTGTCATGCTATTGGTTTTCTTCATAATTCTAGAAGGTTCTGGAATACAGCTCACTGTTTTAAAATTACCTGGAAGTTGATTGTGAAATAATTCTTTCAAACTTTTAGATGATGTCCCTGATGTTTCATTTGCCCTTGTCTTGTCTCAGCACGTGTTTTTACTTCCTGAAGTAGAAAATCCAAAGCTTAAGGACCTCCTCTCAGGCATACTTTTCCTGCAGCACATTAGGTGCATTTAACTACTCAAGGCTTCATGCAGTCCATGTCATCGTGGCAGCCTCCACAGATCAAGCAGAAAAGACCAAGCAGAGCAGCTCTGCCTTAGAGAGCGCCATGCTCTGTGGAGTGTGTGTGTTTGTCTGTGGCAGTGCAGCAGTGTGCTGGGATATCCAGCTGACTTAAAATTCTCATATTTCCTCTGTCAAGCTTGTTTGCTTATTTAAAGTACACCTGAAAGCAAGCGTGTCTTTGCCTTTAATATTGGATACAGTAAGGCTGCTGTATACAGGAGATATTAAAGAATTGTCCTTATGATATTCCTGACTCTAAAACTGTTGGATCCAGATTTGGTTTTCTGGGTAACACATGCACATCCTGTGCACTAAGGTCTCAGTGTGAATATTTTAGATGCAGTGTTTATTTCATCTTAAAGGTTTCCTTTATCCTCTCCAGATAATGTGCATTGGCTATTTTTGAACAGTCTCTTGGATGATATACTGGCCTACTGACACATGTTCTTTCAACTCTCTTCTAAGAGATACTAACTTAAATTCCTCTTGGAACTTGCAGGTGTGAATTTAGCCTATGTCTTTCCATGCAGAACAGTGCAAAGAAAGTTCTAAAGGCACAAGAAATGGAGGAGTGGAAGTTCAGGAGATAGTGTTTGCATCATAGTCCTGGAAAAGAGGTTATCAAATCCAAAAAGGCTAGCAAAGATCATGTAAATCTCACACAAGTTCGTCATTGCCAGGTTGCTTTAATCAAGAAGGGGGAGAGAGGTTTTCTCATGCATTTTCTTAGTTGCATTTATTTTCATGCTCAGTCTTTGATTTGAGTTCATCCTTCAGGGATTAATTACTAAATGTTCTAAACTATAGACCTAAATTGGAGAGGGTAAAATGATGCACATCTTCTGTAGCCCATAGAGACTAAAAATGTTCTGATATTCTCAAGGTAAATCTGTTATCAAGACTTCATTGCATTTCTTCTGTAACGTGCAATTCTTACAATCACCTTTCCAAAAGCAGGAAAGATTCCAGTAGACTTCAATTGCTTACTTATGAACACACATAGCTTTCCTTTTAGCTGTCTTTTCAGTAAAAATGGATTTTGGTCTCATTACTTATGTTTCTGAAAAATATTTCAGACTCAAGTTTATTTCAATAGCCTGTTTATAATTAAATAATCTTTTTTGTTGTTTTTGGATGCAACGATTAGTCACAAGCTGCTCTTTCATCATATGCTTAAATTTAGTCACATACAGGCTTTCTCATAAGGTTCTGATTTTTCTTATTGTCACTTCTGTGATATACTTTGTTTCACGTCACAGATGCTGCTGTTGTGCATCTGTTGTTTATTTTCTGTCTGCAACAAATTTTGTGGACAAGGCCATGGCATTGCAGTGAGAATATAATAACGTAAGAAATGCACTACTGTGTCACACCAGTGGTCCATCTAGTCTGGTATTCTTGACTTCAAAATTGCTATTTTTTATCTGCTTTAAAGCATTCTTGTGCTGGTGTTACAAGGCACTTTGCAGCCCTCATATTGTGGGGTTGGACTAACAGCAGTTCTGCATTCAGTTTATCCATTGCCCTTATAATTTTGAAAACCTCTGTTATATCTCCCCTTGTCCTTCTCACTAAAAAGTCAGAGCCATTTTAGTCTCTCCTCAAAGGGCAACTGCCCCTGCTGTGGACATCAGTGTCCACTGATGTATTATTTTCATCAAGAGAATCAATCCTGAAAAAAAGGGCCTAATGACAATGAAAAAGTATGAGCCGTATCAAAAGAGGACGGTATTCTTGGGCCATAGAGAGAGAAAACAATGGGAATTCAGAAGCTATAGAGAACCCATTTTCAAAAATATATCTGGACGAGGGAAAAGATGAACAGCTTTCAGACAAGAAGCCATTATGAAGGATGTTTTGAAGAACGGGGAAACTCCTCAAGTGTTTTTGATAGGTTGTGTTCCCCATGGATCCTAGAATCAATGTGCCCTGATCTGCTGTTCCTCTGAATATGTATATATATATCGTGATCAGTGGGATTTCCTGAGATCCCACTCAAGCAATCAGGGTGTAACAGGTCAGAACACACTGCAATACACTTAAGGCTAATTGTGGATTAGTTTGGTGAAGTCATGAATGAAAATATAAAGCTACATTCATCGTACATTCTGAGGTCCTTATCTCTGGAACTAAACAATGTTAAGCAGGCTTTCTAAATACAATATAGTTCTCTTAAATTTCTTTTTTTTTCTACTCTAAACTTATGCTGGATATCTTGATTCTGATTAATGGACATGTAATTTGCCATCGTAAGGTGCAAGGAATCTGTTGGAATCATCTTATTTTTTTGTGAGGGATGTGGGTATTGATTTTAAAGTGGAATAAGTTGTTTGCAGATTTTTTACTCGAGGTTGCTCAGGCAACCTCAGGCTTGCAATCCATTATATACTCAGGCTTGCAATCCATTTTGTAGTTTGACAGAATAACCATTTTTATTTACATTTATGTGTTTATTTAAAAGGATGGGCAAGAAAATACTCCGGCAAGCTAACGTACTACAGCTTAATTAAAGGATGGAATAGTACACAAATAAAATCAAGGCCTCAGGACTGAACCGATAAATCAATAAGTTTCCATGATCAAATCATCATATTTAATGTACTAGAAAATCAAATGGAATTGTGAAGACAAACAGGAAGACTGTTACTTGGAATAAGTCTTATATCTTGGGATAATTTCAGAGGACTGCATGTCTTCAGCAGCCTTATAGCCAATGTAGTCTACCAGACCAAGTGAAAACTCAAATATTTACTCACAGCGATGCAAACAGATCTCTAAAATATCTCCTTTGCCAATGCACAATGTGGGGTTGTCTGTTGGGGAGATCATCTGTTGAGTCATATGAAGAGAAAGGTTGCAACAGTAAGCTACAGAGAAGAAATGTGTTTTCTAGACAAGTTCTTTCGAGCCTGTTGTTTGTATAGTTAGCACACAATTTGTTTCACGTGAAGGCAGAGCTTTTCTTTGGATTTGTGATCCCTCAGAAATTATGGGATAAGGGAGATGTTACAGTCCCAGAGTATATTTAAACTTGACATAAAAGTGTGATTTCTTGTGAGATAAACTAGCAAAAAATAGAAGAAGAGCTAATAACTTATTTTGCATATTCTCCATATACACACACGTTTTATAAAAGCCACTTCACCATTCTCAGCATTTCTTAAATTATTCTACACATTTACAAACCAAGAATTGTGGAAACAGGAAGTGTCCATCTGGAATTTACCCTAATGCTCATTCACCTAAAACATTAAGCAATTCCGTATCTTACAAAACTGATCCCGTTTGTAATTAAATAATGAAAGTTTTCCTGGAGGGAATGTGAAATGTCCATTACTGGGAATACTCAAAACCTCTGAGAAACCTGCCTAAGTGAAGTTGGCTCTGTTCTGGTCAAGGTGAGGTAGACCAGATGACCTTCAAAGGTTCCTTGCAACTTACAACTTCCTAAGTTTTTGAGGTTCCCTATCCTGACTCCATTAACAGACCTGGACTCCCCACGGGTGAGCCACTTTCCTAAAGCTTCGCAGAACTCCTTGCACTGCAGCACAACAACGTTTGCAGGCAATTGTTTTCAGCTTCTCAGCTTGCCTCATGTAAACTCCACTTCCCAAAGGCACACAAACCTCTTTTTCACATGCAAGAAAAATAATACCCTGACTCAGTCAGCTCTGTAAGAAGTCCTGGTTTTCTTGTTTCACCTGCACCTGGATTCGGATACTGCGTTTTTGCTGGACTACTCAGTACTGCCTGCCCTGGCATCATACCAGGTCCATTCCAAGGATCATGAATTCCTACCCCAAACTAATTCTCTTCTGGACACAACCTTGCTTGACAGTTAGGTCAAGAGGGTAAAGATAAGACTGACGGGTTTTACAGGACAGTGTGAAGAAGATGGTGGATTTTTTCTGGGAACTGGAGCAAAGCACACCAGAACCTCCCCAAGGCAAGAGGCTCATCCTTCTGTTCTTTTTGCCTGCTGGAAACCCTCTCTGAGGTCTCATGCTTAACATATTGTCAGATCGCCACTAAATTTTCTAGTGAGCTGGGTCTCTCAGAGCTGGTGTTTGTAGAAAAACTATAGGAATTAGAGCTTTTTTGCTCTTTTCTCTGTCTTTCTGTAGAAATAATTTCCATGTGTGCTCTTACACACTCACAGACAGCACTGGCAGCTGGATCACTGTTTTAGAAAGTTTGTCCGATCTGCAATAATTTCTGAAAACACAAAACCCTCCAGTGGGATATAGTGGAACCGACCGTATTGATGATCGCTCCAGCAGAGTATTTTACTGTTTGCAAAAGGATTTGACTTCGGGGAAACACTCTTCACCCTTCACACAACGGGCTCTCTCCCTTCTCCCTGCTGCACGAGAGTTATTTTTCTGATCCTTTACTCTAAGCTCCTTTGTTTTTTTTAGGCAACTTCCAGATATCTGATACAGTATATAATGAGGAATTAGGTTCCATTACACGAAGGCTTAACCTTCTCGAAAAGCATTCAGCGCTTGCCAGGAGTCATCAATATTTAACAGCTGTTGTTATTATGAAATACTTCATAGGGTAATGTGGCTCGTCTGCTCGCACGCAAGGGTTTGAACGGCAGCCAGGCCCCTGTCAGAGCCGCCGGGAGATTGACAGGCGGCGAGGCTTGCGTGACAGCGGGGCCGGGGTTAGTCAGCACTCTGCCTCCTCCGCAGCGGGGACTTCTCCTCCCCCTCGCCTCACTTCAAAAGGGCTCCTCCGGACGCGCTGGGACACGGGCTGGGGGCTCAGGGGGGCGAGGTGGCCCCAGCAGCCCCGCGCACGTCCGTGGGGAGAGGAGGGCAGTGCGGCGGTGGCATCTCTTTAATGCCCGTCTCGCACGGCGGAAAATGGATGAGGCTCGCCGGGAAAGGGGAGCAGTGGCTCTGGAAGAAAGAGCGGATGGGATCTGGAAAGCAAACAGTTCGGTTTGTACCTTAAATAAATGTCATGCTGTACTCGAGAAACTTCAAAGGGAAGTCAGATTTCAAAGCATCTCTTAAGAAGAAGCAGACTGAGAAAACCGCTAAGTTGGGAAGAAAAACTCTGCATTACTGCTAGCGTAATTTCATCTGGTGTTCTGGTAGCCTCCACAACAGGACCAAGCACCATACAGCTTTTATTCAGCTTTTATGCATTTTGGTGCTGATTTCTTTCCCAAAGCATTTGTACAACCTGTGTGTTGTGGCCTTTCAGAGTGCAAATGTCCCTTTCATGTTGTTTGGCAATGTATAATAACTGTTCCTTATGCTGTGTATTTTTTAATTTCAGTGTGCATCTAATGACCCCCATCCTAATTGTCACTCGGTGTTCTCTGTAACAGAGCCAGAGGAAACAGACCATTTCACTTCATGGCTCTAGGTTTGTGAAGCAGAATTGCTCATACCAAGTGTTTCCGAGTCAATTTGTTTTGTTTTCTTATTATTCAGAGTAACACGCACAGCTGATTCTTCCTGCAGCTAGAAGATCCAGGAAGAGAGACCCTGTTCTCACTTCCTTTCGAGCAACAGTTACCAAACGTAACATCTGCATGCTTAAAGCAGTGTGTCTGAACCTGCAATCTGGATTCGGGTATTTTCATCTGCCTGTTTTAAGAAAAAATTCATCCCCTGGGCATCATTGGAGAGAACTGGTAGTCCTTGTAGAAGGGCTTGAAACTGATTCACCAGCCTGAGTCTGATGAGGACAGTATGGTCCCTTCTTACACCCCAAAAGAACCCAGGCAAGGTGTTCAGTTCAGAAGCAGCGTCCATCCCCTCACTGCTCATTTCTTGCCTGTGCTGTTGCTTGATGCAGGCCCCTGGAGCAGCTGGGGTACAGTTTGCCCCCTCATTAGTTTGTTACACACCCTAACTTGGCAGGTAATTCTACTGATTATTTTCTGAAGAATGAAGGTTGTGCTTGTGCAGGATGAGGTACAGAAACACTCTGGAGAATGTAATCCCACAGGTTTAAAAACCATGGTTTCATGAGAGTCCTGAAATCTCCATCCCTTTGAACCAAAGAGTATCCTGCAGTGAATAAATGTTCTGTTATTTCTGGGGGAAAGGGAACGGCTGGTTTCATAATGCTTCCATAGACTGTGTTAGGCAGCTTTTCTCTTCTTTACAATATTCCAGATTTGGTTTTCAAGCCAAGGGGTTTGCAAATGCAGATAGCAATGCTCGTATCAGAACTGGAGGCTCAAAAGAGATCTCAGGTTCTTACATTGTTCTGGGCAGAGACAGTGCAGCTGTGAAAGGCTCAACAGCACTATCTGAGACAGTCTCATACTGATTCAGCCAATCTTATAGTCTCCTCTGTGGACTGTTTTTCTCCATTAATTAACTGTCAATTCTAACTCTATATTATTTTTTTGTTTCCACTCCTTTCACTGCTTTCAGACTAGAGATTGAAACGATGTCCTCAGATCTTTGACCTTTCCTCCAGGAAATTGCATTGACCATTTTATTTCATTTTTTTCTCCCTCCTCTTGTTCTTCCTAGTCCTTTTCCCCTTGTCCTGTATATTTCCACAGTGTTGTCCTTTGTAGGACCCAGCGTTTCCAGACATGTTGGCTTTTAATGTTGCACGGGATTGCACCATGCTCACTAGATCACAGGACCTGGCAAAACTGTCAACCCTGGTACATGTATCTCTGGTATTTATCATTCCAGGGTATCAATATGCTCATTCATCTTCTTTGGCAGAACAGCTCCATCTTCTGTTTTATTTCATGTTCTGGAAGTGCAGGCTCAATATGTTGTGCTCAGAAAAATGTCTCTGGTGTTACCACTTCCCATCTCTTCTGTTTGCCAGTTTTGAGCCCAGTAGGTGAGCGCTCTACGTTGACCATCGAAAGGATTGCCTCTCCCATAGAAAGTAGTCCAAAGCTCCATAAAGCTACAACTCTTCATTTTTTTTACAGCCAGCAGCATTCATTAGAGTGCCCGCAACATCAGCTTTTCTCTTGCCCCACTCTTGATATAAGGGAACTCCAGCAGCCCGTTTCCCCCTCAGGTCACTGAGTCATCCTTTGCTGGTTTTTATTTTTCAGCTTTCTGCAATTTGCTCCTCCCTGCCTACCAGAGACAGTACTCCTGCATTCCCCAAGCTCTCGTTTGTTTTCATCATCATAGGCTTCACTGTTGCTCCAGAGGGACGCCATTTTATGAGATGTCTGAGCTTGATCACAGCTGTCTTGGCATCAGGGCCTTTTCTATCAAGCCACCCATCATAACCAATACTTGCTGTCCTGTTCTCTCTCACGATTCTTGGTGGTGACAGGCGTATTGTTAGACTGTTCTGTTTTCATTTCCCTGTTTTTCTGCCTAGTCAGATAACATCTTGCAAGTTTCCCTCATCTGCCTGTCATGTCTTGCTTTTCCTCCTCCTCCTCAACCTTTCTTTCAGGGATCTGTGTGGTTTTCTGCCTGTCTTGTTCTGCTTTCTCCAGGTGACAGGCTATCACCAGCACCTCTCTTCTGAGGTGTCACTGCAGTACCAGCCCAGCCGTGGGTGGATTAATCAAGTATTTCCAGTGCAGGGAGGCAGGAGAGTGAGCAGTGAGTGACAGCTCTGCTGCCTCAGGTGCAAGGAGCAAACGTTCCCATCTCCGAGGAGCATTTGCTTCTTGGAGAAATGGTGTTATTCATCTTTCTCTGATGGGGCAGTGGGTCTCCTTGCAGTCAGGCCAGTGAGTAGCGCATGCTATGAAACAGATGTGTGTGGCCTAACATATGGGTAACTCTAACTGGCAAAATAACATTAAAATACTTTCCATTTGGAGATGGAATTTATAGTAGCCAGACGAGTTGCAGAACAAACATCTCTTGTGCTTCTGCTGCTGTGTTTGTATGAGCCTGAAGGCTAACAAGCAGGCAGGGAGCTCTGGCCTGCTCAGCTGAGTAAAATAATAGTTTCCACTAACGATGAATTTTGAACGGATGGAATTTTCGCAACACCAAAAGAGTGCATCAGAGAAATAAACCTTCGTTTCCTCTCACCCCTCGCTGTCTGTCCTTTAACCTGCACAAAGACCACAAACCACCATGTCAGTAATTACAAAAACATCTTTTCTGAGGAGGGAAACTCTGGAAGAGGCCATTGGAATAGGGGTTGGGCTTTTAAAAATTGTTGTCACAAGGTATTTAAAAGATGTGTGACGTGGCACTTAGGGACACGGTTTAGTGGCGGAATTGGCAGTGCTGAGTTAGCGGTTGGACTTCATGATCTTAAGGGACCTTTTCAACCTAAATGAACCTATGATTCTAAGTCTGTTCTTATAGCCAGGCCTAGCGGAAGGCCTAGCTGATCGGGGGGAAAAAAGCAACCAGTTTCAATTGCTTTAAAAGTACACCAAAATGAAAATGCAGATTTAAGAATCTTTATATTCTACTCACAGCAGCGTAGCTTAAAAGTCTGAAATCCCAAAATTGTTTTGGCTGGAAAATATGGGTAGGGATCTGTCTAAGCAGCTTGGGATTTTCCTGATGTATTTTCCCATGCCCAGGGGAGGGATTTATTACATCTAATTATACATTCGAGATAATTGCTTTGGGGTAATGACCGACATTATCACTTTCAGCAAATATTTACAATGTAAGCTAAAAACCATCACAAATATTCAGTTTGTGTGGTTCTGAGTTTCCATCATTTGTTGCAAAATGCTGATGTATCTTGCAACAATCCCTTACTAGGCTGTTAAATAGATAAGAAGCTCTTGTACAGGCTCAGAAGCTTTAGAGGCTCGCTGTCTGTCTCCTCTCCTTATTCTGGTTTGGTACAAACTATTCCTGCCCATCTCAACCCTTTTTTGGGG
>VZRS01001913.1:55615-102665 GCA_013398055.1 Ifrita kowaldi
TTTGTGGGGGGGGGGGGAGGGGGGGAGTTTCTTGGTTGGGTTGTTGTTGGGGTTTTTTGGTTTTGTTGTGTTTTTTTTGGTGTGGGTTTGGCTTTTTTTTCAGAAGGGTGTTTTTTGTTTTATTAACCGTCTTTGGCTGTGGCAGTTCCCGCTCCCCTTTGGCTAGAAGGGAAAATGTGTATCAAATGTCCCAGATAATATCACTGGGATGCTCTCTTCTCTCATTCCCTCCATGAAAAGGAGAAAAACCAGAAAACTGAATCTCTGTTTGCTACCAGGATATTTGTATGACCCTTCTCTGGAATGGGGCAGTAGGAGTGAAGCTAACTTAATTTTTACTGACCAAGTGATAAAGACAGGTTCCTGTCGTACTGCCTAGATGATGCTCAGCCCAATTATCAAGTGGTGCCAGCCTTCTCAGAAATTCTTTCATTATCCCCACAAATGGGATTGTATTTCAGTGATATTTCTGTAAGATATATTGATAGGAAGAATTTGAGGATTCAAAGATATTTGAGATCAAGCAATGTAAAGGAAGAACACTCACCAGCTGAGTTTGCCATGAAAGCTGATTCAGGAATGAGCTTTTTTCCCTACTACTAGAAAAATACATGAGATTTTAATCTGTAATGAGAGCTATTCATGAATTTCATGGAGAAAATGACCTGCTAAAAACAAACTTTAAAACTCTGTGTAAAAATAAAACAATTTAAGAACATTCCCTTGAATCTTACAGTCAGGCTGAAACTTGTAGAAATGAACAGGGTAAAGTGAGACCAAAAATAATCTAATGTCAAGGAGGTCAGTGCTGAAAAGAAGAAACTTATTTCACTCCCTTTTCTTCTGAGCTATACAGACATTTCTCTGTATTGTCATAATACATATTTTTATAAACAAAACAACTTGCTAACTTTCTTTTGTTTCTTTCCTGTGGGTTTTGGTTGCTGCTTTATGTAGAGTAGACTAATGGAAAAAATATGTTCAATAAAAAACGTGATAGATATTTCACATAAAAAACATCTGGACCGCAAAATATGTATCTATCTCCAGCACAAGAAGAAAAAAAAAGAAAAGAAAGTTGTCAGTAACTGAGATCCAGACCACAAAGACAGTAACTGCCAATTAAATTCAATGCATGTTAAATGCCTAAACAAGAATTTTAGTCGTGACCCTAATTGTTATGATTTCTAAATTGATGATAACTCTTTCCAACAGCCATTCAAGAAAAGCACTTTAAGAAGCAAGTTGGCCAAACGATAAAAGAAGACAATATATCTAACAAGACTGCTGTACAAGAAGGTGGACTTCTATTAGAAGTGAGTGAAAAAATGCTGGTTTTTTTCTGGCTGTAATTTATTCAGTTTGATGATATATTTGGGCTGATGATTTGTGTTAGCTTTGAAAAAACAGGCTTGGTGTGAGTCTTTCAAGAACCACACTTGTGAACACTTCTTGCAAGAGCAAGACTGGCAGTCGTGACAGCCACAGTTGGTGTCCATTGGGGCAATTGCACCTTGCACCCTTGCTTGCTTCCTTGAAATGACCAGTGAACTCCAGCAGGCCAGTTCACAGTTCTTTTTCACTTTTAGGTTTATTTTACTTGGCCCATATTTTGAGGATGTCAGCATGAGCTTTCCTTGTTTCTGACCTGAAATGAGAATATTCTAGGATATTTTAGTTTATCCTACTTCCTCAGCTCTGTGCTCTGCACACACACCATGTCAGCAAAAGTTATCCCTCCTATGTATTTTTATCCCCCTTAGGCTGACTTTATATTGGCAGAGCAGCATAAAGGCCCCATGCTGCTACTGAGGATTGGATCCACTAATCTGAAGGAAGAGCTAATACTGCTGTGAACTACTGAACCAGCTAGAGCACAGCAGTCCATCCCAGATACATCTGCATTTCAAACACATGATGTAATAATGCCTTTTGTACACTTAGGTCTTTGGAAATTCCTATGTGGTTAAGATGACATATGTACAGTTGTTTTTTGGATAGGATAATATTCATGGTATAAAAATTGTGTTTTAATGACAACCCTGAGATACATGTAAATCTAAATTAAATAGTAGCCTCCAGCAAATAACTGCTGAATACTATTAAATTAAAGCACATTTTACCATGAGATCCAATACCATAAGTTACTCAAGTCTATGGAATGGACACTGACACCCTGCTTTCCTTCCTCTTAATATTTTAGAAGATTTTAATTTTAGATTTCAAAACAAGTAACATAGAGGCATCAGATTAGTTGGTGCTACTGCCAAAACAAGATGTTTGGCTGTCAGGTGTTATTTTGCAGTCATTTCCATTCTCAATGCATAGGGAATAAAGGTTGTACAATAAATGAAAAATATGGTGAGGATATAATTTTTTAACGAAAGCCTCCTATATTTAGTCTATGTTTTGTTGTGTGTACATTACATGCCCACAAGTTATCGTCATTCAGCATCTTCAAACAGTAGCTCTACTGCTGTGAGTACATGGAGAGTACATGGAACACTGGCACACAATTTGGGGCAGGTTACAAGAGACTGGTATTCCTAAATATGCTCTGCTTACTGCAGGGTATGCAGGAGTCACATTGCCTCTGAATACAGGGGAGATATTTTATCCTGGATCATACTTAAAGTGGATCATTAACTGGATGATTAAGAGCATGTTAATATGAAAGTACTTGCTAGGCTTCATTTATGGGCACGTCTGACCTAGAACAAGAGGGTGAGTTTTCCTTACGGCTTCTCGGGAATGTTCTCTGAGGACTGAGTTTGGCTCGGATCCTCATTCAGTGGTTATGGCACACGAAGAGAAGTGGGTTTTTATGTTCCACCAAATTCACCATGTTGGTTATTAGGAACTGTGGGATTTTAACTAAATATCACATTTTGGATTCCTTCCAAGAAGAAGCAAACCGTGGTTGCTCTTCTTTGTATATTGACTTGTGAATCTGACCACTTTATTTGCTCTCAAAAGATATTTTTCAGCTGTCGAAAGCCACCTTTCATGTCGTGACAACTCCTTGCACTGTGCAACCTCTCCTAGATGCTTTATATAATACAAACCAGAATAATCTGAATCACCAAGATATGTGTGAATATTACTGTTCCTGAGCGCAATGTTAATGGAAAATCAAGAATAATTGCTTCTATTTTTTTCCTAGTGGGTACAGTCACTCTGCCTTATGTATAGATAGAAATAAGGGATAACAAGAACCTAATTACTGGTAAATAGTGTATCTGGGACTCTTGAGTCTTGGAACAATGCAGTATTTCCCCTTTCAGCTTGAAAGAAAACAATGGAATTAGGCTGTCTTCAAAATATGTTTAAAATGTTTTTTATTTCTAAAGGCTTCTGCCACAACATGTGTTTTTTATTTAAGATTTTATGGAGATTTTTTACAGCTACAATCAAATAGCTTTCATCAGCAATAACAGAATAAACAATGATACCAGTTTATCAAAGACTTTTTAGTGGAGCACAGCAGGTATCTAAATAAATAATTTCTTTTGGTGCTTTAAGAGCATTGCTTCTGGATAAGAGAGACTTTACTCGCCATCTTTGTTTCCCTTTGAAGGGAAGACAGACAAAGCTCTAAGAACTAAAGTCTAATTTCTTAAGGGATTTCTTTTTGAGTACGCCCCATTCTTGCAATCTTTACTGTCCTTGGAGACTTCAGATTCCAACAGTTAGACTGCAGTAATGATTTTTAACTTTGCGCTTTCAAAATATTTTCCAAGACAGGTGGTTTTGCAACCCTTGTGCCCCACGCCTTCTGGCAGAAAAGGGCCACATTTGGTTTCTGAAGCCTGTTAGTGAATACTTAAGGAACACTGGGCCAAACCCATAACCAGAAAAAGGGGAAAATGATTTGTATTGGCAGTCAATAAACCCAGATAGAGTTTATGGGGTGATGGGGTGGAGAAACACAATAAAATGGTGACTCGGAAAAATAATGAATCACTGGTGGGTATCTAGGCAATAGCCTTGATTGCAGGATTCATCTCATGGCTGTTAGCCACCTCCTGCTCTTCCCCCCAGCTATGCTCCACTCATAATCTTGAGCCCAGACTCAGAGTCTACACTATGGTGCTGGTAATTGCCCATCCCAAATGGCTGTGGAACTGTCATGTGTTACATTATTCACTGATCATTGGAAGAATTAAATGCCTGTTGTTAAGAGGGAGGGCCTATATGGACTTGCCTTCTTAATGACACACAATCAGGCATCACCCCATCATGACCTCCAATACTGCTCCTTCAGTAACCAGCACTTGTACACCAAGCAGCACCCTGCTAAAATTGTCACTTGGGCTTTATTGACCACTTCGCAGTTGCTCCTGCAGTTTTTCTGCTTGCTGTGGAAGAATAATTGATGTTCAAATTTCTGTCTCAACCCTTGCTGCTAAAGAGGTGCCTTGATGGGCTTTCTTTTCTTCATTACGCCTGCTGGTCTTTTATTATGCTCTTGTAGACTGAAGCATAGGCTCTACGGCATCTCTGTCTCCACGTGTGTTGGACATAATGCTTTTCAGGTGTGAAAATTGTGTTTTATAACCAAAATGTCACAAAAAATAGAAAAAAATATGGGCAATGCAGGCAGTTCCCAAACAGATGCTAGTGGAGTAAGACTGCCTGGTTTTATCCCCTCCCTACTCACTGATGAATATTGATAAAGGCCAGACCAGGCCTTTTTTTTCATTTCCATGCTCACTGGCAGTTCAGACTCTTTCAGAGAAGATCCATGTTGCTTTTCAGGATGCTCCAAGCCATGCTTTTGTACAATTCAGGGTCAGATTTCCATTAGTCTTCTACTTTTAAGGCTTCAGGGCACAAGAATCACGTTTCTGTGGTTTTGCCTCATGTTTTTCTTTATGGCTTCATTGAAGATGCCAGTTGTAAGACTGTCCTGATACTTCTTATTCAGGGACACTGTACATTCTATTTAATACCTTTATCAATGACCTGGGTAATGGGATCAAGGGCACCCTTAGTCTGACAAGACACAAAGTTGGATGGGATAGTTGGCCTGCTTGAGGGCAGGAAGCTTCTGCAGAGGGATCTGGAGAGACTTACTACTTATTTAAGTTTTTAGACAAAGACTGTCAGGTGCCTGGCATCTTAAATTTCTTAAAATCACAGTCATTTGGTCCTTTATTTAAAAATAAATCTGTATGTTTGAAACATATTTAACATTATGTTGCTACCTTAGAAATGGATGCAAATAAGAAGCTTTCTGGGAGTTACTTTGAAGAGGGAGGTGAATGTGCACATTTTGGCACTGAAAGGTATCTCCCAGTGGCCTCTACTAACAGCTTGAACTAGAGTTCAAGTTTCATTCTGAGGGAGTTGGAAAATGATACATTAGAAAACATCCTATTGGTGCTGTTCTTCACTCTGCATGAGGAAATAACATAGGAAACCCTTTTCCCTCTTGGTTTCCTGTCATTTTTTTAAACTTGTTAGTGTAATTCCACTTCCTCCTTCCAAACTGATTTATGTAATCAGTTCTTGATAAAACTGTGCTCTTGAAAAAGGTACTCCAGTTTGAATTTCAGTCTGAGAGCAAGAGATTTTCCTCTTCCTGTTATTTTTGAATTTAAACTTGAAAAGGCAAATTGCAAGTCCAACAAAGTGCATGGTGATTATATGGATCTATGACCAAGGCACAAGCTTCAGAAATCAAAAACTGGTAGAAAGAGACGTTTTTGGTTTATTCTGGTCTGGAATTCCTTTTCAGCTTCCAATGCTGCTGACACTCTCCTAGCACAGTGCTTCTAAAGTAAATTCTGAGAGATGATGATACAGCGCTTCATTTTCTTAATCTACATCAAAATAGGAAATTCTCATAAAAAGCTCATAGTCCTAGTGGTTTTTTGTTTCAGTTAATACAACTTTTTAAAGTTACCCAAACAACCCTTTTGCTTTCCTTTGTTTTCAAACATGAACCTTCTCCCAGTAATTTAGATGACATGATTTAAATTGACATTAGTCACTTGGGATGACTTATGGAGAATTTATCCATGAAAAAAATCCATAAATGGGGTTAGGAGTGCCATTTTATCACATGCGTACATTCAATTTTTTCTTGCCAGGCGTAGGCAAAACACAAAGGAACACTTTAGAGGCCCTGGTCCCCTTTTTTTCTTTCTTTTCAAATAGGCATATTTCTGAAATCCAGACTTGAAATTTGGCATGGCCACAGCTCTGTGCAAAAAACATCCTTTCTGTTGCCCTTTAAACAAATAACTAATGTTCTCGCTTATTCCTTTCTTCTTTTTTTTTTTTTCCTTCTTCTCTGACAAATCTGGATAGAAAAGCCGTGACCGCTAAATTCCATTTGCTCTCTCCTCCAGTCCTTAGCGCTACTGCTATGACTGCAACAATCATGATGCTGCCACAGTGCTGAGATTTCTGAAATAGAGGAGGTGGCACCATCCAACTTGACAGGGGGACAGAGAAAACCAAAGTCATGTTATCCCCTCCCTTCAGATTTTCAGCCTAACTATGAGAAAAGTGATAGAAGATGGGTTTTGATGGGCAAAACTGTGTGGAAATAGTGAACAAAATGGTAACCACAATTGCCAGCACACATAGCATCTGAGAAGCTTGACTTTTGCCAGGACTTTTGCAAGAGTTTTATGGAGGGATTTGAAAAGGAAAAATAGGTTCTTCTGTAGAGGCTTGTGTGGAGCCTTTTCACAAAAGGGAAAATGCCAGTAAGTGCTTGTTTTCAAACCTCGTATATGGGTGACATGTTGGGCTGCTGAGAGTAAGTATTTAGCTTCTCCAGCACAAAATTACAGATTATAATTGGGAGGGGAGCAAGCTGGGAGTGGATTGGAAAATCAGGACAAGCAGTTTATGTTTAGTGTGACAGAGAAGCGGGAGCAGGCAGCTGGCGCAGGTGTGTGGTGAGGAGAGACAGTTATCATCCTCTGGCTGGTGCTGGCGTCAGGAAAAGTGTCTTCCATTTGTCAGGAGAGAGGCAAACCTGCTGTCATATGAGAAGGGCTGGCTGAGAAATCTTAGCTGTACCAGTGAACAGAGCAGCTGTCCATCCACAGTGCTAAGGTGCAGAATCAATAAGCTTTGGGCACAGCCCAGACAGATGCAGATCTGAATTTCAGGCCGCTGTTGCTGTCTCCAGACTGTTCATCACAGCCAACTCCACCCGAGCTCACTTTTCACAGCCGCTTCCTCTGTTTCTGCTCAGGCTATTTCGGTGCCTCTTGGAGAGAGTCCAGTGGCCACATAACTTCCTCCTCAACAAAACATATTCTCCCGTTCCAGCTCTGTTAGGTTTTTTTCCTCTCACTGACTTCAGAGCTAATCCTTGACAACTATTTCCACCAGTCAATAGGTTTGGTATCTGTATCTGAGCCCTGCATCGAATAGATGCACCAGGACTTAGTCTGCTACTAGAACTGACTTCTTGCATTCAGGTAACAAGGTCATTCGTAACACACTGTTCATTTCATACCAATTTCTGCATTTGCTTTTGAGGAAGTGTTTTTGAAGGTGGCAAAGTCATGTATTGCAAAAAAACCCCCTAAAACATAGAAGAAATAGAAATACGCTTTAAGTAATTGCAATCCTACATTGTTTTAATTTGTCTTCAACTGGTTGAAGTGAAATAACAAATGAGCAGCCTAAACTGTATTCACAGATAACACTTGCTTTCAGTATATTCCTCATTCTCAATTCAGAAAAGCTCATGAGCTGCAGCCTTGCTGTCTTCTCAGTGAGATGAAGTGATGAGCAAGAAAGCAGGTCCAGACTAGACTGTATCCAGCCTTGAGAATTTTTGCAGATCTGCAATGGTTTTGTTTAGGATGTTTCAAAAGAAAAACCTACACATTTTACTAGAAATATTGAGCACATTCCACTTTCAGTTTTTGTCTGCCTTAGTTAATAAAACTTAAATGCTCAAACTAAAGCACAGTCTTGCAGAAGAGACTTGGGGAAGTATTCGTTTAGTCTATAATACAGCTTAAGATCTGCAATTGTTGCTGCTGGTTAGGGAGGAGCTGTCTCTAACTTTCTATCCTCACCCCTCTGCAGATGATCCACTGTCATTCACTTGATATCTAGATTAGAGAAAGTGCTGCCTGCCTCTCTGGGTCAGCATAATGCCTTCATAGCAGCATTCACCCCTGCTGTCAGAATGGGATAGGGTGTGTTTGATACAGGATACTTACAGGATACAAAACATGCATAAGATGATAACTCACAGAGTAAAACTGTTCCCGGAGTCAACTTCAGGAATGCCACACTCCCTGAAAATTCTACTGAACTGAAATGGTGTTTATAAAGACTGGTTTAGCATATATTATTGAACAGAATGTGAAATTGAGAATGTGAGATTGTTTTGCTCTTCTCCCCACCCCCTGAAATAGTTTCATGTTAGAAAATGTGGTATATAGTGCTAAATACACAGAAAAAGAGTGCTCTGAAATTAGGACATAACATTCTGGTTGCAGTATATAGGCTGCAACATTGTATCTTCTAGGTTTTGATTCCTTACAGAAAGAGATGTCTGCCATTCATCCTCATTAACAGTTTGCAAGTACAAATAAAAGTCAGCTGTGGATGGAATATTATGACGGCTTCCTCTCTTCAGGACTTGATGCACTTACATGTAAATAACACTGAAAAAAAAAATCCAGACATTTGGTACTTACATATGTCTAATTGTCCAACATGTTGGATAAATATTATTTGAGACTCTTTTCAGTAACTTATTTCTGTGAAAGATAATGCCTAATCTTACTACATTTGTTATTGCAAAGTCTACCTAACTAAATTTGTTATTACAAGTGCAGAGCAGTGAGCAATTAATGCTTCATTCTGAGTCTTCTCAAATGGAATTAATCAGGCTTGCATTTTCTATATTGAAATTGTTGAAGAGAAGACTGAAAAGCTCAGAGCAGCTGCAGAATTCAGAAAGGACGAAGAGCTGAACTTGCACTGAAGATATGATATTGCCCCAGCTTTGCTTCCATCTGTGAATACAACATCTGCTTTTGAGGAAGTGAAATGAGAAACTGCATAAATCAATATAAAGATGGTTTCTATTTCCAAGTGTAGTCCAGGGCATAGTATTTGTGAAAGAGCATTGACAGGAGGGTTTCATTACTAGTAGAGCACAATTTTAAATTCAACATCATGATTAATGAGGAGGCTAAAGGAAAAGATACAATGATTATGTAGTAATTTAGTATCCTTTCATGATAATTGCTAAGGTGAGTGACGTTACTCATTCATGCACTCACTAACTATCTATCAAACATCAGACCTGTATCTATGTATTAATAAACAAAACGTGTTTTCCCCTAACAATTTTAGAATTAATGATTTGAATACTCTTCTTGATATTTTTTTAAGTAGTCTCCAGTACTTGTATACTGTCCATTAACCTCAGGTAGCAATCATATTCTTGCTTCCCATTTGAAATCCTGAATGGTAATGCAAAGAAAAGAATCATGAAATGTTTACAATTAGACCTGAAAAAATCCACCAAACAATGCCATCAATAGAAGACATTTTGGGTGATAATATTTTATTCTAAACAAGCATGTCATATAACAAATTTGTACTGAGGTGTTCAGAGTCACCTATGAATTCACTTTTGCATCAACAAAACCTTCCCTAACCTGTCTTGAAACTACTAGTCCTCAGTACTGCTCCTCTCTGGAAGCATGGTCCGTATTCTCTTTTCCAGCGCTTAGTACTTGTGGAAAAAAAGGGATTTAATTGGGATTCATCTCTTTCTGTTATGCACCACATCAACTTTCTACACAAACAAAGTCAGCTCATGCTTCAGCCCTTGTTTCTCAGTCCCATCTTGGGCAGAGTAGTTGATTTTAAGGCACCAGGCTCACCGGGGGCCAGCAGTTCACGTATATGGTAACAAAGAGAGGCCCTATCCCAAGGGCTTGACACAGACTAAGCAAGCTTTGTTACAAAAGCTTAGCTTGGAAGGAATGTATAATGGAAGAAAAACTGCATTTACAATTTTGCATCATGCATTCAAAACAACTTCAAAGGCAAAGTTGTTCTTGGTTGTGTCCAATACTTATTAAATATCGAGCATATAAAAACATCACCATGGTTTAAAACGTGTTTACATGTGTGCACACATTGCAATCTCACCCTCCAGGGAACTACTATGTTTTCTTGAAAGTTTATAGCTCACAATTACCGGAGCCCAATGACTTACATTTTCCTAACTGATTTCCAGGAGGCCAGTTTTGACTGCTGCCTCTTGATGAGCCGCAGTATTCCAGCTCCCTTGTTAGATGGAAGACACGTATTTAAACAAGTATCTCCAAGGTTTCCCTTAATTTCTTCGTGGAAGTGATGGGATATTAAAAAATGGAATAATGAAAAATTTCACCAGCTGAATGATTCACAATCATTTGTGCCTTTCAGATGGCCCAGCTGTTCTCTCTGACAGTAAATGGGAGGGCCAGGCTCAAATCTGTCTTGCACTGTGAATGATCTTTGAAAATGTCGATCTTGGTAGTGCAGCACTAGATGCTGAGTTTCCATACTGAAAGAAGCCTGAAGTGATATCCTGGGTCAAGGACACAGGCAGGAACACGAATGTTGTTTTATCTGGGGTGACAGAAAGAGTGAAAGGGGCATAATTGTCATATATACGTATTTCTTTGTATTTGAAAATAAACATTTCTGCTGCCTATGAAAACCGGTTTATCAAATTGAGCTCTTTCTCTCTGACAGGCTTCCCATAGAACTCCATGTCTGTAGACTTCAGCTAGTACTTCCTTCCCTGGCTCAAATGATGGAAATTTGTCTTCTGTTTTGTTTCTTTTGCCTGAAATTTAATCTGTACACGCAAACCCTTGATCAAAACTGAATGCTAAAACAATTCTGCCACTCTCCTTTGCACGAAATAGTGCTTACTCACAGAAATATTCCTTTTGAAGTTGCTTTGTAGATACCAGAGAAATAAATAAGAGTCCAGAGGGCTAAAATATACTGTACTTGTTGAGCAAAGGCCATATTCTGATGTCACCAGATATGGCATTTCTGAATAGTCTTTTATGCTGTGTTTTATTTCAGGGTTCTGTTAGAGTTATTTTTTTTTCTTTTTTCTTTTCTTTTTTTTTTTTTTTTTTTTTTTAATTTATAAAGAGAACCTCAGGGATTCAGAGGGATTTTTGAGAAGGGCAATTACGAGTCCTAAAAACACCAGTGGAAAGAAATACTGATTCACTAAACAATGCAGTTTAAGACAGAAGACACAATTAACTGTCTGCATTTTCCTCCTAATATTCATAAGACATGAACGAGTATATAAATTCCAGAGTTTTTAAATAGCTACTTATTTAGATCACCAGAAAACGGCCCCATCCCACATAGGATGCAAAAACCCAGTGATCCACTATTAAATGAAGCTGTTCCAGATAAACTGTGAGCCAACTGACCCTGGAAATGTAGTACCCAAGTTGCGTGACTTGAAAATCTGTTCAAAGCAAGGCATGGCTGCAGGCCTTGACTGTTGTACTTTAGTAGCCATAGTAACATGGTCTCTGGAGACCTAATGCTAGTGAATTTTCCTTTATTTCAAGGAAGAGTAAAAAGAGAAATGTGCATTGGAACTTGTTCTCTCTCTCTTTTTTTTCCCTCCTCCTTATTTTTACTATGCCATGACCTTGACCAAAATATCTTTGAAGTATTTTCTGGCTGATTTTCTGCTATGAGACCAGGAAAAAAAAATCAGGATATATAAAGGATCTTGCCAAAGGAAGTCCTATCTTCCTCAAAATATTTGCCTTCATTCCCAAAGAAAATCTCTTGACTAATAAAGTTTCAAAAACTTCTTAATGGAAGGAACTGATAACTTTCATCTCACAGCTACTGCGGGCACCAGAATAATATCGTACTTTCTTTGAACTGACAGATTAATTGTTTTTTTGTTTCAGTAGCAGGTGCAGCTTTTCGTGAGTACATAATTGGATGTACATGTTTTTCAAAAGAACACAGGCCCCTCTCTGGTGCCAAGCTCTTTTTTTTGTTTTTTTTTTCATTTGGGAAAAAAGTACCACATGATTTCATTTTTAAGTACAATGTAGAAAACTCATGTAAGTGTTTTTAAAAAGCCAAATACAAACAAACAAATGTTCACAATACATACTTAAGTCTGTCTCACATGTTTCAGCTATTATCCTGGATTTGAAATTCCATCTGTCATTGAATCCATATGGTTTACCAAATGGCAGTTTAAAACCATGTATTTTTTTCAGATTTGGAGTCAGTTGTTTTTTGTTGTAAAAGTTTTAAGGTCCATACTAATACTTTTGTGTGTTTCTATGTGTGCATGCGACCCTCTGTGCATGTGTAAGAATATGCAATACCGCAAAAAGTTTTAGGATGCAAGTGGGCTTTACTGATTGAAACACACTTGTTGTACACAAAGCAAACACCACCAACATTGAGTTGAAGAGTTTGGTTATTTCATCTGCTAAACACAACAGCCCCATTTAGGCTTTCCATTATTTCTGCTGAGAGGATTAAAACGAAATGAGAACTGCCTTTACCTCTCTTTGTTGTCCCCACAGTGTTTGGGGCAAACATGTGCTTACATTAGGGAGTGTGAACTGCACAGGTATGAGACTTGTCCACGTCCCCTTTCCTGTTTCATCTCCCCAGGTTATCCATTACCCAGGCGTATGGCTGCTGTGGTTCTGACACAGCTCACCAGTGCAGCCTCCTGTTCACTGGGAAGGAGAGAAAGCTATTGCTGAGAATTTTATTTTAATAACTGAGAATGTTTAAAAATTGTAAGTGGAGCCATATACTTTGTTGTGCTGTTTAATTTGAGACGTGGTAACTTAGAACAAAAAAGCTGTGAATAGTTTTTGCTCATTCTCGTGGACTGAAGCTGTTTCTCTCTCCCATCCAATCTAACTAGTCACTAGGTTTCTGGCCAGAAAAATGGAAAAATCTCTATGCAGTGTTACTGTAAAGGATTTCAGTATGTGTTTGGTACCTGAGAGATTTATCTGAGAGATTGGAAAAGGTATTTTCCTACTAATTTGGAATCATCATTACCCATTCACGGGGTGCGTAATGTGCTAGCAAACACCCTCCTCCTTATCCCCACCTGTGGTAAGTAGATAAGAAAAGTAGAAATCCCAGCCCGGCTCTGACTCTGTTCAGAGTCTTCTGTGACGCAGATGTCTGTTTTCCCACTGAGCTATAGTTTAGGGTAATATTGAGAAAGCAGAAGGATTTGCAGGCGAGGATGAAACTCATTGGTATAAAGTTTTATGTGATGTCCATCTTGTCTTTTTTTAATGTGGCCGAAGCAGCAGGTTCCCTGCCTAAAATGAGGTTTAGAGACATGGAATTTGTGTTAATCCTCAATTGAGTCATGTGGCTCCATAAAAGTTGTTTTTTCACCAAAGTGGATTTTGCTTTCCTTGCTTGCAGGGCAAAGCATCTGATATCTGCAGATGGGGTTATGAAAACCAGGGGGTGCTTATGTTAGAGATATAACCTCAGGAGAGGACACCAGCATTTTGAGAACAAACCAAAAACAAAGCAGGGGAAATTTGTAAATCTCTTCACTTACATACATGCCTCAAATCCATACTTGTTTCTGGCTTAACCTAAACACATGGCTCCTTGAACTTTTCTTCCACTTTTTTCCTCTTCCTCCCTCCCACCTCTTTCTTAATACTTCCTCCAGCCTCACAAATGTAGTTGCCAGTGCACTGATGGGAACACTTGGAAATACACATGGTCACATTTCCCTTTCCAATTCTTAGAAACTGCTGCACCTAGTGCAGCCTTGACTCTAGCTCTGTGAAAAAAAAAAAAAAAAAAGGGGTAAAGAAAAACCTTCCTGCTTTCCACTGTGGGGGATCAAGTCTTACATTCTAAAGATAGAGACCGATCTCTTATGTACGTGTCTAGGCCTAAAGAGTACGTACGAGTATGTTGAAGAAGATTAATTTATTGAATAGAGGAATTTATCTCTTGATTCATACAAGCAATCCTTGGCAAAGGCAGATGTTCCTACAGGGGCTGAAAAACTCCAGCTTGCCTGCAGGACAATGGAGGTACATTTTAAGGATGTTCAGCATGATAATGTGTAAGATTCTTTAATAATATTCCGATCTTGTGATCATTGTTAGGCTTTTCCAGATAGGGCTTGGTGTATTAGTTTGTGTAGTTTAAGAACTTCTTTTAAATTAAGCACATTTCTTTTGGGTTTTGTTTAACGTTCTTGACTTCTACCTGGTCCAGTTTCAGAACTCAAGGTCTTTCAGAATTTGCATGGTAAGAGCCACGGACAAAAATGAGCTCCCTTAAGTGTCCTACAGTTATCTTTATGGAAAATTTTAGTCTATCCAAATTAAAAGGCCTGCCAGATGTTCAAAATTTAATAAAATCCCTAACATCACATCACTGATGGTTTCATTGCTGTGAAGACGAGTCCAAAGAGACAAGATGCCAAAAATGCTTTCTTGTCTCCATTTGACATTGGAAATGTATATGACAGACACCATCTATGGAGGTTCCTCTCAGTGCTGTGAAAGGCACAGATGTGAACACGCAGAAATCTTGACATACCATCTTCTGGTTGGTGAGGTGCTGGAGGACAAATTTGGGCGTTATTTAGAGCAGGAAATAGCACCAGAGCAATTCTTTGTGCTTGAAGAGTTGACAAGGACAGCTAGTATTCAAGCCCAACTAGGCAGAGATCACGCTTATTCTGCAAAGGATCCGTAGCTATGGAGCTGACCTGGAGCAAAACAAGATTTGCCTTTGACTGTTCTTAGCACTGACTTATGGTTAGTGTTGACCTGATTGAATCACTTGCTGCTCCAGCCATTGAAGGCTCTCCACTACTTTTCTCAAGTCATTGTTTCACAGGTTCTTCAAGGCACAGAGCCTCTGACCAAGTGTGGTCCCACAGGGCCGCGTTTCCAAAGGTGCTCCACATTTATGATAGGGGCCAAACCTCCTGAGGAGGTCAGTCTATTGTGCACTGAACTCTTGAAATTCTGCCCACCATTGTCACAGTGGGAACAGCCTTCAAGCAGTCTTGGAAATCTGGTCCTTATTTAGGAACCAAAAAGAGAACCAAGCTCACAAAAATATGTCAGTGTATCTGGTTACTGAGCAATTGAAAATCTGTCCTCGCTGTGCTTCGGGATTAACTCAGGATTAATAGGCACATCAGTAAATTGAGAGTAAGATGAAGCAAGGATGATAATAATATAGCAGTATTTCAGCAACAACTATTTGAACTGTAATCTCAAAGACCTCAAAACCATCACATGAAAGAATCTCAACTACATTGGACTGGAAGCCTGCTGGAGTAAAGATAAGTTACCGAACTTTTATCAAGGGAAGAGAAGCAAAATTAGTCAGTCTGCATGCAGCATGATCTTAATGTTCACATCAAGTATTTAATTTAATCCTTACTTTTATTTTAGGATTTCTCTGGTTGCTTTCCTTGCGTCATCAAGTGTATAAGAATTAATTTAGCTCTTTTCGAGATTAACTATTATTTTATACCAGTGAAGTATTTATTGTCTACTTTTTATATTCATTGCATTTATGCAATTATGCTGTGTCTGTATTTTTATAGCAGCTTAAGAAAATAGCCATATAAAAAAATAAATACAGATCCAGTTTTAAAGTCATAGCTACAAGAGCATATGTACTTAATTTTCTCATTGGTTATTATTATATTATATGTATTAATGCATATGTATTCAAAGCAATTATTATGGAATGTGAAGTTTTAAATTAAAAGGAAAAACAAAGTAGCTGACCCTTGCTATTAAACTTTTAATTCTATGAATTAATGAGAAAATATAATTATGCAGACAATTAAGCAAACAATAAACTAGTAATGTAATATGGTTGTTACACTGTAATTAACTATCTTAACTTTTTTAGAAAAGGAAAGAAAGCATGTTCCAGGTTGTTATTCATTTTTCATGGTAGGAAAGAAAAGGCCTTTCTGCAAAAATCTGGTGTCCAACTTTTTGCAGAGTGAGTTTTTTCATACGTAGAATATTCTTAAAATGATTACATTCATACTCATTTTATTCTTTATCTTCAGATTACCTTTTCAAGTATTTTATTTTCCTTTTTCAGTCACTGAATGGTTTTGCCTTGGTGGTAAGTGCAGATGGAATGATATTCTATGCGTCATCAACAATTGTGGACTATCTAGGGTTTCATCAGGTAAATATACTGAGAAATACTTAGAATACCCAGTCACTGACATTGTATTGATTTTCTCATCACCACTCCTTCTAACTATTTTTTTAAATGCATGTTGCTACTGTATGTTGCTACCTTATCCACCTTATCCACCCTACACTTCTACTGCTGATTAGACATACACTATAACTGAAATAAGGTTATCTTATTATCCCATCTCAGACTAATTTTTTTGGTAAATCTGACAGGTGAAGACTTATTTCTTGTAATTTCCAAGAGACTTTCACACGTACGCTGCCAGAAAGCTGGAAAACCTCTCCGTAGCCAAGCTCTCAGCATCCACACATTTTGATATGCTAATCTCTTTCTTTTCATGGGTTACCCAAAACTGAGAGAGAAATTTGCCTTTGCTGAACTTCCTGAGGTTCCTGTCATGTCAGCCTATTTTTACAGCCCACCAAGGAGCTGTCTTGCCTTTCCCAGCTGGTACCCTCTGCAAACCTGCTGAGCATGCATTCTATCCCATGATTCCTTAGTCAAGAAATTAAAAAGGGTTTGTCCCAGCATAAAGCCCTGGGGGATGCCACTAGTCATCAGCTGCCAGTTGGATGTTTTTATTACTCACATTTGCATATGTACAAAAGAGTTAAGAATAGAAAGGATCATCTTAGGATGTGAGCAGAAAAAGCAGATGTTGAAAAGATGTCTGAAACAACTTTCCTCAATCAATCTGCTCTGAAGGTGTTCAACACCTGCCATTATTTTAAGCAAAGTATCAATCTAAACATAAGTGGCTGCCCCCCTACAGTTACTAATTAACCATTCCTTGTTGTAATTGTTTCAGACTGATGTAATGCACCAAAACATATATGATTACATTCACGTGGATGATCGCCAGGATTTCTGTAGACAACTGCACTGGGCCATGAACCCTCCCCAGATGTTGTCTGGACAGCAACTACAGTCAGAAACAGGTGGGATTGTGTATGTTGATTGGAAACATGGGCACCACTGTATAGAGGTAGAATTCCACTCCACTTACGCACTTGTCAGTGCCATGTCAAGTCAGATTCTTCACTGGAAAGATGCATAGTGGCCATTTATTTATGTTATTGTCTCAGAGGTGACATTTCTTCCTGATCCTGGGCATTTATAAGGTAGAATGTGCCACTGGTGCTACAAAATTGTTTCCTTTATTTTTCTCTGACTGATGTGCCTATACATATTCTTACACACGCAGAATGAGCAGCGTAAATTCTTCATACTGCCAAACTTTTGTTGGCAACAGAGCAGGACATCAATAGTCCTCTTACTGATGCAAAAGGTTTCTGGTGGCAGCATCATTGTCTGCCATTTGTTTTCCCATGCAAAATGGCGTAGACAGAAGCCTTCTGAAGAACAAGTAGGTTTAGCAATGCACTTTTTCCTCTGAGGCTGTATTTCCCTAGGATAGGAGTTGGATGCCTGTGCTCAAGGCTTCTCCTACATGAGGTGTTAAGCTGAAATCATAACTACAGAACATATAATCAGGTCGAAATTGTTAACATTATAAAGAATTGTTGATCCCGGCAAAATATATGCATTTCATCAGAAGGTGAAGTAGTAACTGAGAAAATAAACTGGGAAGTATAGTCACTAGATGAGTGGGGAGAAACCTGCAAGAAATCCTTCAGCAACTTTTATGAAGCCCTCAAGAACAGAGTAATGAAACTTTGGTGGAATTTCTTGCATTTCCTGCAAAACAGTTTCTACGTTTTACAAGAGTCTTACAGATACTTGAGGAACTTCACAAGATTTTGTAGGAAATATATGGGAAACAAACTAAACAACATTCACTAATATTTCAAACACGAAAATTTAAAGATATTTTGAATTTTTGTCCTAATGTTTATAATGGAGAATTTCAGTTCTTGAGTTCATACTTTCGTATAAATACTCATGTCTTTTGGGAAATATTTCAAAAGCTGTGCACTTGTCCAAAAAAATCAAGGAGGTGCAACAGCCGAACATTAGCTGATCATCTACTGTCCATTTTTTTTGTTCTGTTTTCTTTCTTGCATTAGAATTTTTCCTTATTTTGGTCTCTTGTCTAATGCATTTTCTGTGATCTCTGATCTCAAACCCGGCAACATCTGTTACCCTGTTTTGCATCATTAAAAATCACAAAAACTCAGGAAATAAAGTCCAAATTTCTGAAGAAACTCACCCGACTCCCATTGCAGAGCTTTTATTTTTCTTTTGGAAGAGCATGTGCAGATGTATCCATACATGACACAATTGAATATTCGTCCATCCATAAAGCAATTTTTAGCAATTTCCGTAACAGCTTCCTCAATTGGCTACAGAACATTTTCATTATTTCTTAGTGTGATCTGATATATGTTGCCTCCACTGTCATTCCTAGGAGAAGAATATATTCTCAGTAAATTGTTTAAAGCACAAGAGAATGACAGCATGACAACAGATTACTCTTCCTTTTTAACTCGCTGTTTCATCTGTCGAGTTCGTTGCTTGTTGGACAGTACTTCTGGATTCCTTGTAAGTACAATTTCACTTAGATGACTGTAAGCATGACATAATTAGATTTTAATTACTTCATATGAAAAATTCTTCAACATAAATATTGTGGAGATCCATGGACAGGATACACTTTTCTTTTGCTGTGCACTAGCAGAAAATACCTAAAGATAAGTATTAATATGTGTCAAGAGTGATGGGAGAAAATAAGGTTGTAATATTGGAAATCGAAAGAATTTAAAAATTTTTATGTTTTAAGCCCTTTTCGACAATATCTGTCCTCAATTTGTATTGGGTGCGGTACAAGGGTGGCAAGTCTGAATGTCAACAATTAAGCACAAAGTATTTGCTTTAAGGAGAAGGAAAAATAATGATCCATTTTCCCCTTTTGTAAAGAATCCTTTAATAACAAATCCCAGAATTAGAAAGTCTCTTGCACGCTCCGTACTAGGAGTGGCTCATTTCTAGAAATCACATCTTCTCCATTCCATTAGCAAAGACCAATGCTGTTCCTACTTAGGGGAAACCCCAGCATGTGCAAAGAAAACGAGAGGATCAGCATGAGACTGGGAAAGGCGAGTTCTGTCTCAGATGCTCATTTGCTGGAAGGCTATGGGTCTTAACAGCCATCATTTCTGCATCCCTGCTTTAATCTCTGGAAAATGCCTGACTCAAACAGGCTGATTTTACTCTGGGCATTTTTGGTAGTTAATTTTTTCACTGAGAGGCAGCAGCTTGCTATTAACTCGATCCCCAGCTTCTGACAATACAGACATTTGAGGCAGGGATGGGCGGTTCCTTCCAAGCTATGCACTCCGTACTTGGGTGTCTTGGCCCATTTTTTTCCCTTGGCATCTGTCTGCACAGTCCTTGGGTTATGCCAGTCCATATACTTCCCAGAGAAAGTGCAGAGCAAGAGGAAAGAAACTGAGAAACCTTCTCACTGGAGAGAACAGTGCATGGAAAAATAGTGGTTCCAGCTTCAGTGGGGTACAGAGGAAACAACTGTTTGCACCACTGTACACTGCCTGTTTTGGCAAACAGAACATAACACAGATCTTCTACTTCTGACTACATGAGAGAGAAAAAAAACTCAACCAAAAGTCTCATTTTACTGTTGATAGTACCTCCACCCACCCTGTCTCTGAAACGGCATGGCTTAAATTATATGAGTAAAACTAAATTCCTAGTTTTAATCCCTGATTCAAAACTGGGTTTGGTGTTAAATAATACAGTCCATAGGTTGTATTAGTATTTTAAATGTTTATACATTAAATGCTTAAGTTGCTCTTTGGTGGTTTGTTTTTTTTTTTTTCCCAGACAATGCAGTTCCAAGGCAAACTAAAGTTTCTCTTTGGACAAAGGAAGAAGTCCTCATCAGGAACAGTATTGCCACCTCAGCTGTCCTTATTCTGCATAGTGGTACCACTTCTGCTCCCTTCTGTGACAGAGATGAAGATGAAAAGCCTGCTTGTGAAAGCAAAACACAAAGCTGATGATGCAGCAGCAGCGAACACCAAGTATTTACAAATTATTCTTTTGGCATTTAGTGAAGATTATGGGCTATTAAGCATGTAAAAAACACAAATTATGCTAAATGTCTCTCCATTTTAAAACTCTTTCTTAGAAAAGTGAATAATTTATCTGGATTTAACTATTGAATGCAAAATAAATATAATACAGTTACTATAATATAACATAATAGCATACAAGATGATGTAACATATTGTACTTTATTTATAATACATGTTAAATATTATATTTCAATACACAAAATTTTACATTGAAAATGGAACATTAGGATATCTTTCTAACCTTCAGAAGTTACCACTGCAGTAAGCCAGTCTACTAGCTGTAAAAGTGGAAAAGAATTTTTACTGTGAGTTTTCAAATTTCAGTATCTTCTGCTAACACAATTATTTCGACTTGGGCTTTTTGGTAACAACCAAAGGAAAAGGAAAACATCAGAAAGGTGAATGTGTGTCTCTGGGGGGTGTTCCCATAGAGTCTAATGAGTTGTACTTGGTGTATGCATTCATCTTTCAACAGAAGTTTTATGAACATGTAAATGTACAATTACACCAAATGGCTTGGGGGTGATCATTTGGTAGCAATCGCAAAAGATCAGGACGGATTGTGTTCAGACTTATCTCCTTCCTAACACTTATTTTTGTTACTCTTCTATGGCAGAATTTTAGTTGATGTCTGGGGCTAGGATCATACTTTCCCTTATATCCTTAAATATTACCTTACAGTAATGAGTTCTATTGCTGTGAAGCAAAATGCATGTCAGTAAGACTGACAGTGCCTTAATTTGGCTTTTAATTAGATTATGCTTGTGTATGTGTGGATTCACTATCTAGCTGTATAATGTGGTTCTAGCACATACATCCTTTTGACAAGAACTAAATTGCTGGAAGTCTGGTATAATGGACTATGCAGGCTTTTGAAATAGAGTTGGAAAATCATTTCTACTAGCTAGTTTTTCCAGTAGCCCATGTGAAATCAACCGATGATCAGAATTGAGCTCCTAGAAGAGAGGTGCTTTACTATCTGACTGGACAGTGGCCAAGGATTTGACAAGAATGAAGAAACCATTTATCTTCAGGGTTTCCTTTGGTTCAGACCTGAGGCATGGTAGCCAAGGATGGTGGGCAGATTTACAGTCTTTTTCTTTTTTCGATGGTCTTAATGAAGGGAAACATTTACAACACAGTGCTACAGACACTGCACTCTCTTCAAACCCTGATTCAGGCATTTTCAACTAAAGATTGGAAGAAACGCATTCAAATCATATGGTGCTTCTTGCCAATTGAAGTCATGCTAACTCTTAAATGTGTTGCTGGTCACTTTGATGTACATACCTCGAATGTAACTTGAATAGGAAGATCAGAATATACCCAGCATTTGTCTCAATTCCAGATGAAATCTATTTTTCCAGATATAGTAAGTCATGAGCAGAATATTCCTAAACATAACTATTCCTCTTAATTGAATACAGAACTCCAGTCACACACTAGTTTGAGCAACCAAATGATGCAGGAAAAAGATAATTATTTAGTGTTAGTTGCTACATACTTAAACCATACGCCTTTGCTAATGCTCTCCAGCTCGAAGGTCGTATCTTTTAGAGTCTGTGATTCTGCTGTACTGCCATTGACTGACAAGGAGTTTTCCACATTTTCTGCCCTCTACAGCTCCAGTTCAAAAGGCGGTTCAGGACCGTGTGAAGCTACAGAATTATATGAACGAAACAGTCACCATGAAGGTGCCGCCTTCACTAACGCGTTACAGATTGCTGAAAACCAAATCAAAGGTACTGCTAAATGCTTCTGGATTATGCACAGTTTATGGAAAAAGAACCTCGTCTTTTATTTTCTCCTGATAGGTTTTTCAGGTTTTGGTCCCAATGCTCTCTTTCTTCTTCTCCCTAACACCTCTTCTTTTAAAAAATGCAAATAAATTGTCCACCTCAAAAGATAATACTGAATCAGTCTGTGATTTCAGAGTGGGCAGAAAATTTACAGATAAATAAGCAATCATGGTAAATAGTAAATAAATAGTAGTAAAAGAATACTCAACATATACTTGCTTAAAAGTTGCAGTACTGAATTTAATAAGATTTTGTGAAAATCCTAATAATTAATGACAATATCTATCCCTCCTTGAGGAAGACTGGACGATATGTTACAAATGTTAGTTTTCCTCAAAGGTTAGAAAACAGGAAAATTAGAATGCATTGTCTTTAAAACTCATGATGTGCCCACAGCTTTGACTCATGATTTTCCGGTGCTTGGCTGTGGAAAAATTGTGAGAGTCTATGCTCTATTTCAGATTTTACAATGGATAAAATTTTGATGGTAAGTCTACCCCACTGGGCAACTTATTCTTGAGCGGACTTGTACTCATCCTTCCGTCGTATCTGCTGGAAATCTTTAATGTCTAAAACCATTCTTCTCTTACAGCCCCATTTTTCATGAACATTTTCTTGTCAGTATAGTACTACTACTACTGAGACAAAAATACTATAAGGAATAAGTAATACTGAAAAAGCCTTGATTACAGTTTAAATGCTTTACTAGGCTTTTCAAATTTTAGTTTTAAAACGTAATTTGCTTCATTTTGTGAGGTATTTTAGTTGTACTTTCCTATGCTGATGCTTCTAGGGCAACAAAGAAACTTTTGAACATTCACAGTTTAGGTAACAAAAAATACTTAATACTGCTTCTATTAAAATCTATTTTCTTTTAAATTATATAGCAAAGAATAATGGAGAAAATGGCATTTCTCTAGTCAAAGTACAAACAAATGAAGATCACTGGGTCTGGGTTCAAGCTAACACTCAACTTCTGTATCGAAGTGGTTGTTCAGAATATGTCCTTGCCCAACAGCAAATGTTAAAGTAAGTATATTTTCCAGTACCAAAAAGGAGGAAAAGTAGACAAATGAATGTATTCTTTTTGTATGAAATCTTTAAAAGGGCTGCACTGACCTAAGAGAAGAGCTGAATGAGAAAAATTTGGTTTATTTATGATATGGAAATCTATTTCTGTCTTGGAACATATGAAATGGCTGCTATAGTCCTAAACAATATTTATTTTCTGTCTTCAGTCTTTTCTTCTTCTGAAGTTGAGTGTACATATACACTATGACAGAAAGAAAATACTTGTTTATTAATATTTGACCTTCTTGCACAAAAATATATTTTGGGTTTTGTTTTACTTTGCAGCTGAAAACCTAGTCTCCTAATTTTTCTGCTTATCAGCACTTGACTATGTTAAGCTTTTTTTCCTTCATGTATGACAGTTGTGCTCATGTTTTTAGTTGTGTATGTGCAACATAATCTAAAGAAGGGTTCATACTCATATTCATTGTATGCTTGCGGATAGATACATCTGGTTGCTTGTAGGCTCAGTCGTGGAGGGTAAACTAATATCAGATTTGCACTCAGAGAGGACTTCTTGGATGAGTTTTACTCTTTCCTCCCAAACAGGCTTTTCATCCTTCCCCCATGGGACTGTCTGTTCCAATTTCTGTGGGCCTTGTTGAAGTATCTCTTCAAGCTTGTCTGAGGGAGGAGATAAGAGAGTGGACACAATGAGCAAGGGCTGGGAGTTTTACGTAGCCACCATCTGGCCCAGTGTTAAAAATGTGGCTGTTATCCCAGATTTTTTCCTTTAGAATGCCTTTCAGGTGGAAGAAATAAATGAAAAAATCCTTGCACTTCTGGAGTAGATATTCCTTGTAGGCAGTGTATCTCCCAATATCCACATGATTGCAGGGGAGCTCCCACCTAAGGATGCCGGAACTTTTTACCTTTACTGGGATGGCACAAACATCATCTTGCTGTGTGAGGGAATGAATTTCTATTAAGAACCAGATTAAAAGGGGCTGTTTCTTTTATTAGTTTCTCTACTTCCAAATTGTTCTTCTGTGTAATTAAGCATGTTTCTTTAGTTACATTTTTACTCTCTGAGTGATTAAAATCCTTCCTTTCTTCTTGATAGTTCCCGCAGACTGAAGCATTACAAGAGTTGGCCTTGGTGATTATATTCAGCTCCATCTTAGTGTGCAATAGATTTTGTATTTGCCACTACATTGTTTTTGTTGTTGCCAAAATGTATGCTGTCTTCTAGGAAACATACATTCTTTTGGAGAATTTTCACTGGATAGTATTTCACTGTAAAATTCTTCATTTGGGAGTTTAACTTTTTTTGACTATTTCATTTTGTTCGGTCCTTTGCTTCCCAATTTGACCATTTTCTGAGAAGCATGTTCTGCAGCAAACTTGTATCAGATCATTTTCATCTCAGTACTGTCAATAATAAAAATAAGAATATTTAGCAGAGGACTGAAAATATTTAATAACTTATTAAAAAAAAGAGAAAATATTCTTCTTTCGTGGTGTACATTATTACAGTGGGACGTTCTCTCTTTGTAACAACATGGACTCCCTCTACTGGAAAATCCTTTACTTGCACATTCATTCGATACTCAAGAAAAAATTATATTGTGACCTAAGAAAAAGACTTCTAAACCCCTTAGTAGGTTTTCAGGTTTTCACACGCAGTTTTCTATTGAGATGTCTGCTTCTTGTTTGGAGTGGGATGAGGTGGTTTCATAGCATTGACCCTGCAGGGTTGGGAATCAGCACATTAGTGAATTCAAGACCTGAATCTCAGGATGTGGACCCCAGTTCTGAAAACAGCTGCTTCAGGCATGGAAGTGCTCAGGCAACACTCTCTGCCAGTGTTCTTCTTTAATGTTGAATACTTCAACTGGAGGTCATGGAAAATTAATTTACTGGCCATCTTAGAAAACAAAAGGCAACATAAATTAAGTTAGACATATAAAACAAACCTACAACCAATATGAACATCTGTGACTATTCAGTTATTTAATTTGGGCATTTTATTTCCACTCAGATGTATTCTTGAAATATAAGACCTCTGTGTTTCTCCCTCAAATCACTCTGATCAGAAAGCTCTTATGTGTCCAAATAACTCCTTGTTTACAAAATACATCTCATTTAAGATACTATTTGTATTTTATCTCTAGAATTTTCTACACACAAATATTATTTAGATATATTTCAAGGGAAGAAAAAAAGTGTAAGGGAATTACTGTACTGTACTACAATATTTAGGTCTTTATTGAACTGTGTGCCCGAAATGGAAGAGCAAATTCATGATGGAATTCAAATGAAGCAATGCCTGGGAAAGTAAGCACACACATTGACACCCAGATGCAGGGACACTTTTGTTCTCTCAAGCAAACGCAAAGGTTATGTGCACAACAGGGTGAGAGTCCCATATAGAGGACAATGTATGCCTTGTAACACATGTTGAGCCACTCTGTATCCCAGAAAACAACCATTTAGAAACCACTGACTGACTTTTTTTTCTACTGTTGTTGAAAGGGAAGAAGATGAACAACTGAAGATACTAAGTGGTTTTGCCAGTTTGAAAGGAAACCTGGAGGGGCTTTCCTATAACAGTGCCATTGAAACTCTGGGCCAGTGGAAGCATCTCAATTGGGCAGCAGTGAAGAATGAACAAGATAATGTAAAAGTGAAGTTTGAGCCTCATACGAATGGTGAGTGTTTTATGCAAGAGGAATCTCTCAGTTCTAACACATCAGCTTTAGGCATTCAAAACAACTGCACCACAAACAGTAGCTGGACTTTAAGAAACTCGAGTTCTTGTTCTATGAGCCAGCGAATGAACACGTGTCCAAACAGGAGAGCTGGATCATTCTACAACAGAGACCAAAATTTCTTAAATTTGGCATCAACTTGTTCTTCCCACTGGGGGAGCACAGAAAATGGCCAGTCTTACTCGGGGCTCCAACAACGCTGTGCAGAGAACTATGTGACAGACCACCTGAAGCTGCAGAGACCATTAATATCCTCAGAGTCTCTCTATGACACCGCTGTCCCCTTGGAGATGCCTATCAAAACAGAATACGATTCTGATTCTGAAAACATTGCTGATAACTACCTGCTGTCGCAGAGCCGAGCCTGGCTGGACGAGAGCGGCTCGGTGAGAAAGCAGGTGCCCAGCTATCCCAACAGAATGTACCTCAAAACAGAACCGGACCTCTGCGAGCCAGCCTTGCCTTGCCAGAAGCCAAGGCACTGCCTTTACACACCACATAATTGGCAATGCATCATAGCAAATCATCCCAACAACCTGAACTTGAACAGAGCTTGCAAGGCTTCACGGAACAAGGAGGTGGCCCCATTCTGCCCTCAGAACTCCTCCATGTGTTTGGAAAGCGTGCCTGACCTGCCACACACAGCTTGCTACAGCCACTTCTACAGCCCCAGCCCAGGGGAGGAGAAAGAGCAGATTAATGAGGTGTTCAAAATGCCATGTGAATTTAAAAATCCCTGCTTGGTTCAAGCAATCAAGCGTGAGCCCCTGGATTCTCCACCGTTGTCCAACGGTGGACAGAACAGAGTACATGCGAGCTTTCCTGAAAACACATTAGCAGGTCCTGTGCCTAAAACCACTGAATGTACATTTTTGCAATAGATTTTATAACATTTGAAATATTTATAATGTTAAAAGCAAGAAGTTGTAGATTCTCTTCCAGTTGGGTTAAATGAGTTACTAAAATCAAAAGCCAGTGGAAAGATTTTGAGAGTGTGTGTGTATGTGCATCTGTGTGTGAAAACAAACAGGTACACACATCCTACCCCCCACTATTGCCCTTCTCTTAGTGATCCTTGTAAAGAGGAAAGAAAGATTAAACCTCAGGCACAGAAAAATAATTATTACTTGCTGCACAGGTATATCTGATCATTTTTCTTTATCACCTTTCCTCTCTTGTCTACACTTCACTAGCAAGGTCTAGCAATTTCTGTTTCCTTTGGTCTGTTTGTTTTTCTCAAGGTGATGTGATGCCTCCATGCAAATCAAAAATGTTTATGGTCTTCAGTGTGTCCAGTTTACCTTAGGAGTTCTTGCTTTATAATTATTTTTCTACTCTTATAAGAAGGATCAGCTATTCCTTCATCCCACCATTAAATTAATGGCAGTAGGAAAGGGCTTCCCAACACAACTTCTTATTTTTAAAAAAATCGCATTAGTAAAAACAATGACTTTCATAAATGCATTAGAAATTATTTCAAACTTCAAACTGAAGTTACTCATAAGTTTCTTGATAATATTATTGTTTTAGAATCCATATTTTTCCATTTTAATGCCATCAGCCTTTCGTGTTGCTGCTGAAAGACTGAACAATGGGATGTAATCCACTTCTATAAATCAGTTACAAAATGTTGTTAAGTGTTGTTGAGAACAAAGTATTTCTCCAATTATTTTCCTTACTGTTACTTGTAACATTGACAAAGGAAATGCACTTTTTTACTTGATAGTATTTCTTTGACTGATAGCAGCTTATTAGATATTGTCACCTTATATCAAAACCAAATCCCACACTAAGATAATTTTCAAAAACATCCTAGTTTCAATCCCAAAAGAAACCCTTAATCTCACTGGGAGGTAACTGGTGGGTGTACAGCTTTCAAAAGCACTTCAGTGCACTTTAGTGCTTTTGAAAACAGAGTGTATACTTTTCTTTGAACCCAGACAGTAATGTATTTCCTCAACAAAAAAATAAAGGTATATTTTGGGTTTTTTTACTGTTGTAGTTTGACTCCTGCACTACCTTTTGTTTTAAAATTGCACTATTTCAACTTTTTATCAACTTCACCTATATAAAAAACCACATCATTTAAAAAAATGCTTAGATGTATGTATATGCGCTTTTTGAAAGAAGCCCTGTAATGAATGTTTTCTTTTTCAAAATACTATAAATAATTATAATGTCTTTCTTTCTCTATCTATTAGTCACTAAGGGCATGACTTTTTTTACATGCCAGAAGAGTGGCATAAAATTCCCCCAAATGTTTTAAATATGTGGGATAAGTGAAGTTTTCAGTTAGTGCAATGGTTCTGCACCCGGGAGGCTGCTCTTCTCCAAGAAAACTGACCATCTTTTCTGATAGAAATTACTGCCTGTATATTAGAGTTGGCAGGTGTAAAGATGCACATTCTCTGCATGCCAGTTAAGTGCTTATGAACTGTGGTATGGTCTGAAATGCACACTGGACAGTAAAGAGGGGCAACAACATCTTAGTGTATTCCAGGTTAAATCTGTCATAGTCCACTTGACTGTATCCAAGCCATGAGAATGTTACCTTTCTGGTGTCCGAGGTACATCAGCTCCCTGCTGGCTATGTGCTGCCTCTTATTTGAGACAGTCCTGATATCCTTGCTTTAATACTCCTGTCAGGGGTTGCAATGTGATATCAGACCCTGTTCTGAAGTGAGACCGCAGTGGTGGAATTTACATTGCTCTCCAGTACACCACTGTCCACATCACATAAATTCAAGCCAAACTGCAAAAATACTTGTGGGCAAGCAAACTTGCTGCTCATGCAGAGTGAGACTGCCATAAATCAGTGTTGCTGCACAACCTCTGCCTCACTGATCCATTATCTACATAATTACAAGCAGCAATTCTTTAGACTCTCACTGAGTTGCTGTCACAGCCCTTTGCTTGGCATGTAGCAGTGGCACTGCTTATGTGCTGGTGCCAGACACTCTACTGTGTGCCTCATAGCTGCTTGTTGGGTTGTGCTATGAACCCTGTAACATTCTCCAGCCCAGCTCCTTGTGCAGCTGCCTGGCAGAAATGAGATGATGGGGAGACAGGGTAGTGTGGGAATAGATGGCTGGGGGCAAGTGGAGGATACACCTGCATGACTTCGGAAAGCAGCTTTTTAAGAATCACTGTCACACCCCTTCGAATGAGAGTACCTGGGCTTGGTTTCACACCACCTTGTACTTTCTCACATCATTTGCATTGATGAAGTGTGACTGTAAAACACTGTTATCTTCATCTGGACATGCTGGTGCCATTTTGCACGATGGGAGTGGTTACATCAGGTGCAACTCTGTAGAGGTCACCAAAAGCCTTGCCTGTGCTTAGAAATATTACCTGCTATGACTACAGTGGGAGAGCTATACCAGCCAGATTTCTCTTTTCAGTGCAGAAGTAATTTATTCTAACAACTGAAATCCTCTAAAGTTCTCTCTGTTACAAAATTCATTCTTTTTTATTGACATAACTCTATCCACTCTCAGGCTTTCCTGGCTCCTATCAGTTATAATTATTTTTCTCATGTTTCCAACAAACCCAGACACATTTTACACATCTTGATCGATATTATAGAGGTAGGTGAAACTTCTGCCTGTAAGGGAATGTAATCTGATACATGAGATGTAATGGCCCTCTAGGAGGATGGATGAATGTGTGACTCAAAAGTGAGATGTCACCTTCTGACTCCCTGCTGTGTAAATGCAGTTACATTTGTTTTATTATTCCATAAAGTCTGAACCCAAGAAAAAACTCACTTATCCTGTACATCACATTTGATTTTGGCCCACTTAATTTGTGGCTGAGTTCTTATTTCAGGTCTCACATGAAAAAATGTGGTATGAGTAGAATTTCTTCTAAATTACCACACATGCAGTACAGCAATCTCCCAAAACTGGGCTTATGAAGAGATCAGCAGTTTATCCTCTTTTTGGACAATTGCCAACCACTGTTGGTAGTAAACAAAGACCGGTTCCTTGGAAGTCCTTAGAAAGAACAGAGGAAATAAATGCTTGAAAATAATCTCTTGCCATTTGTGTTTAAGGCACAGATATGCCTTCATCCTCTCCCCATGATATGTGCCCTGGATTGAGTTGGGACTGGAATCTGATATTGCATTGTACCCTGTTAAATTACCACTGATTTAATCTATAAAACCTTTTTGTATGCAGACATTAATGACCCCCTGGCACTGACCAGTAAATAGGATGAAAGACAGAGCAGTTCTTTAAAATGGTTACATTTTCTTAGTGGTTGTTGCTGCTTTGGTATTATTCTAAAAACTAGCACTGAGAAGTAGGGTTTAAGATATTTTCAATCACTGGTGTTTAGCTTTTATCCTTAATGAACTGTTTTTTTTTATCCCTTCAGAGCAGCCCTAAAGTCTCTTTTAGGAGCCTCCCAATGCATTTATTGTAGCAACAATAAAAAATTATTCTTGCAGAAGAAATGCCTAGTCAAATGGTTGCCTAATAGGAACTTGGAGCATTCAGGCTGAAAGAAATGCCTGACTGATAATAGCATTCAAACTTCCTCAGCCATAAACTCTCCAGAGGTTGAGACAGAATGGACTCATGAATTCCCTGATCTTTGGGGAGGGTATATTTTGGTATGGAAGGTGAGCAGCTCCAAAAGCTGTGAGAAGGTGTCTCCCCCTGGGATGTTACTTGGCCCACAGAGAGCAGAGACTATTATCAGTGCTAAAGCTGCTGATCAAGGTCTTGACTTTACTGAGGTTGTGACCTGATTTCAGCTGTCAGTGGACAGCTGCTGAGCACCCTACAAATGCTAGTCCAACACCGTTGAAAGCTACTATTTTTACTGAGAAACAACATGATTTGAGCTAGGAGCTTGAACAGCAAAAAGAGTGGATTTTCCTGCACTTACACAGTGACTGAAACTGGGGCAGACCTCCACTGTAGGTAACACTATAAATAATTTACATTCACTTAAAAGTCTTTGGATAGCAAAGCAAAGCTTTGTTTCAAAAATTCTGAGTGAGGGCAGCACTGTGGGAGTGGTAAACTTGTTTCAGCTGTCCTCAGTTCTGAGCTTTAACAAGGGAAATGAAAGAAACTGTACCCAAATTCACTGTAGGAAAGACTAACTTTCTACTCTTTGATTGTAATATGGTAATGCAAAGTTTAAGTCTATGGTTTACCCACCTTTTATTGGAACACAGCCATGTATTCTGAAAGTTCATACATCTGAGTCTGCTCTGGATGGCATAGGGAAGTCTGACATTTGAGCATCAGTCAGTTCAGTAAGACTTTAGGTGCTGATCCTTTGACATGGTATTGAGATCAACAGAGCATGTGCAATTCTTCCGGAAATTCCTAGTGCCTAAAATACTTAAGAGGCAACAAGCCTGAGGCGAGGAATATTCTGTGGGATAAGCTCAGCTTCTGCTGCCTAGAAGCTTTTCTTAACTCTTTGTGTTGAAGCCATACTGGAACTTAAACAGGACAGCCTCAGCCACTGTAGTTATTTCAGGAAACCCATTATTTTCTCTTAACGAGGTGTTACGTTTCAATTAAAATAGTTAAAAGGCATAATTTCCCCTACCTATGAATACATATATTGCCTTAGGTAGTGGTAAAAAAATTAACATACTTATTTTCTTTCCTTTGAGTGTCACTTAACCAAGAAAACCAACCTCAGAATGACAGGGATATAGAACCATTCTATTTTTCTTCTCTATCAGCTCGTTTCCTCTCTTTCTCTCTACTCTCTTAGAGTGTAAACATTTGAAATGGAAATACTTTTCTGATCCTACTGAGACAAAAATCCTAAACCTAAACTGGACTGTAGAAAATGTCTCACTAGAACAGGACTTTCCCTGGAGTTCCTTCTTTTAAATCTTGCCAAGTCCTATGTGAAATTGTGAGTCTCAGCTGCAAACAGGCACCTCTAACACTTGTAACATGTAGGGAGAAAGAGATTGTGCAGGTGCCCATGCTCAGGCCATGGTCACAAGGCTTTTATCCAGCTGAAGGAGATTCATACAAGAGGGCTGCACTGGGTAGCTCAGGTATATAAGCACTGCCACCCTGACAAACAGATCTTTGCCACGTTTCAGTGACACGTGGCATGTTCTTGTCACTATGAATACATTTCCCTATCAAGCCATCAGAAATGCCTCTGAACAAAGTCATCAGTGGCAGGCTGAAATATATTCTAAACTCACAAAGTACTTTTAAAAAAAGCCAACCCAAACGTCTGGAGATCCAAGCACCTGCTTGTGCTTAGGCAAAGGTGTTCTTTGAGTGGAAGTTTGGAACAAAGTAAAAAAAGAAAAGAATGGTTAAGACAAATTTTGGGGAGAGAAAAGATATACTGCCATCAAGGTGTAATTATTCTGTGACTACAGCATTAATTCTTCATCCACTATTAAAAATTCTGCAGTCTGAAATCACGTGCTCTTTTTCTTTTTTCTGTAGAACTGATTTTGTAACTTTTCAGGTCAAAAATAATTCTTGAAAACAAGGGTTGAGGCATTTCAATGCTAAGTTGCATTTCTCAATCAGACTGAAAGCATCATTCTAGGAGGCATGAAGTGCTCCCATTCCTTTCCTGGGGCTAGTCTTCCAAACTCTGGCAAATTCAGTGTATGCATTATCTCTCTTGCTGCTGGTAATTGTGCAGCTGATGCTCTAACTATGCAGTCCGAAGTTTTTCAAGATTTCCTTGATGCAACAAAGGCTCCAGGGACAGCTCCAGTTTCACATTTGTACTGGTAGAATTATGGTAAACAAAGATGTGGCAGAAGGCAATAGAAAGAACATCAGCTGCTTGGCTAGTCATATTAATTACATTTCAGCAATTAAAAGGCTATGTTAGAAAAAATGAGGTGAAGTTCTGCTCTAGAGCTCCTCATTTTGCACCACAGGAGGGTGTGAGCCCTCCCTTCTGAACTTTTTTTTTTTAACTTCTGGACCATGTGTATCCTCCCTGTGTTCATTTAAAATGTGAAATAAGGAGAGGCAAGCATCAACTGTTGTACGGGGTTTTTTTTTTTTATAATTCTGTCTTTTCTACAAAGAACTTCAAAAAGGCAAAAGTTATCTCAGTTCTCAAAACAGTACTCAGTTTTGTTTCTACTCTTACCATAGCTAAGAAGATTCTTCCTCTGCATGGTCAACAAACTTCCCTCTTCTGAAAGGGTTCTTCCTCCCAGCCTCTCCCCCCTGAACTCCTTCTTAACAAAACCAAAGAACACTTTCTTCCTTAAAGGCAATTTGCTTTTCTTCCTCTAGCTTTTCCACCTTCGTGATTGCATAGGATGGTACATTTTGGTCTCCACCCTTTCTGTTTTCTGTGTCTGTAGCTTTATTTCCACTTCAGGCATACTTCAAAAGTTTTGCCAAAAAAACAGTGTTAGGCAGAAGTGCAATCCCCCATTTCTCCCTGCCCTCCTTAATAAGACAGAGGTACTCACTAACTACAGTTGTACCCCTAAACCAGAGAATAGGTCACTCTGCTGGTGAAACAACCTCTCTTCAGGAGTCTGTACTGCCAAGAAACCACCAGCTACCACCAATAGTTTAGTGCTGCAAGTATCTATATAATGCCAAATCCTTTTTTCTTTAGACACAGTCTCTCTTTCAAACAATCAAGGAACTAATTTTCTCCTTTTTTTGCTTCTCTCATTTTTTTCTACATGGGTTTATTCTTTCACTGTGCAATTGCACTTTAAATTTGCAATTTTTAATTTTTTTTTAATTAAGAAAGGTATGGAAGAACCCTTCCATAATGTAAGAAGGGTATGTACATGACATGTACAGTGCAGTGTTTTTAATTAGTCCATTTTTGATTTGGAGATTAGAACCACAAACATTGATCAAGCATTTTAATGTGACTCCATGTAAAAGACTGTTACAGAAATGCCCATGAAAAATACGAGTACCAATAATATCATCACCAAAGGGATATAATATGCCATCACACTCCACTAATAAACCCGTATTAAAAGTGCCATTCCTGCATCTTCTGCAGAAACACAGTGGAAGACAAGACTAACTCTTACCAATCTGGTTCAGTGGAAGGTGTCCGTGCCTGTGGTAGTGGTGTTGGAACTGGATAATCTTTAAAATCCTTTCCAACCCAAACCGTTCTATGATTCTATGATTAACAAACAGGTGCATGGAGTTCTACCAACAGTTTTGGCCTATCTGGCACTCCATGATCCCCCAAAATTTTTTGGGGGAGGGTGTATTTCTGGAGAGAACACCACAACCACCCCAGCACTATTAGAAAATGTGCTAGATGTTGCAGGTAATGCCAGCACTGGGGCATGTGACTGAGGCACGAACGCTGCCCACCTGGGGAGGGGAAGCAGCAAACAGGCACAGCTCCAGCCCCGGAGAAGCCAATGCAGGGAATCCTGTGGGATCACCTTTGGTCACGTGTAACCCAACCAGCACCGCTGGCTGTGCTGCTTCGTGTACAGGAGTATCACAGGTATCACGGTATATCACTAATATACCTGTAAAATATATTGTGGCTGATTCAAACCAGGCAGTGACCTGTGGATTTGACGTTCTGGCATGTTGGTTAAACCCGGTGCACTTTTCTGTTGTGTTTTGTACTGTCTCCTCAGCCTGCTTTTAGAAGGAACTTTCGAGCATACTTCTTAAATTATATTTTACATTTATTACCAGGCAAAAGCATAAAGCTGAGACATTTTAAAATAAAATGTTTGCATTTAAATTAACGCTGCTGCTGCTTGTGTTTCTTGCTGCTTCCCTGTACTGGGCCCAGTAACCCCCTCCCAGTGGGCCCAGCACTCCCCTTCCAGTNTGGCAGTGACGGAAGTGACGGGCGCTGTGGGGGGCGAGGTGGGCGCGAGCTCCCGGATGCTCTGGGGCTGCGCCGGCGCTGGAAGATGTGGATTGATCCACGAAATGAAACAATAGCGCTTAAGTAGCAAAATAATAACCCAGCTCGTCCGCCCGAGGCGTGGCCCCGCCCCCAGCTGGTCCCTGGAAAGCACCGTGTGAACAAGAGTTGGTTTTTTTTTTTTTGGTTTTTTTTTTTTTTCCCCCGGCCGTGCAGGGTGGGCGCCGTCGNCTTACCAATCTGGTCCAGTGGAAGGTGTCCGTGCCTGTGGTAGTGGTGTTGGAACTGGATAATCTTTAAAATCCTTTCCAACCCAAACCGTTCTATGATTCTATGATTAACAAACAGGTGCATGGAGTTCTACCAACAGTTTTGGCCTATCTGGCACTCCATGATCCCCCAAAATTTTTTGGGGGAGGGTGTATTTCTGGAGAGAACACCACAACCACCCCAGCACTATTAGAAAATGTGCTAGATGTTGCAGGTAATGCCAGCACTGGGGCATGCGACTGAGGCACGAACGCTGCCCACCTGGGGAGGGGAAGCAGCAAACAGGCACAGCTCCAGCCCCGGAGAAGCCAATGCAGGGAATCCTGTGGGATCACCTTTGGTCACGTGTAACCCAACCAGCACCGCTGGCTGTGCTGCTTCGTGTACAGGAGTATCACAGGTATCACGGTATATCACTAATATACCTGTAAAATATATTGTGGCTGATTCAAACCAGGCAGTGACCTGTGGATTTGACGTTCTGGCATGTTGGTTAAACCCGGTGCACTTTTCTGTTGTGTTTTGTACTGTCTCCTCAGCCTGCTTTTAGAAGGAACTTTCGAGCATACTTCTTAAATTATATTTTACATTTATTACCAGGCAAAAGCATAAAGCTGAGACATTTTAAAATAAAATGTTTGCATTTAAATTAACGCTGCTGCTGCTTGTGTTTCTTGCTGCTTCCCTGTACTGGGCCCAGTAACCCCCTCCCAGTGGGCCCAGCACTCCCCTTCCAGTATCCCCTCTGGACTTGTTCCAGCATCTGTACACCCTGGGCCCCTCCCAGCATCTGCTCTGGATTGGTCCCAGTACCCACCCCCAGCCTGAACTGGTCCCAGTATCCATCCTAAACAGGTACAGGCACCCACCCTGGTCTGAACCGGTTGCAGTATCCTCTCGCGGCCTCAACTGGTCCCAGTATCCCCCCTGAATCGGTGCCAGCATCCTCTCCTTGAAGTCCTCCCGGGCTCCCTCCTGAACTGGCCCCAGTATCCACCCTGCAGTGGCCCCAGCACCCATCCCGGCCCGGTCCCAGGCTCCATCCCGGCCTGACCGCTCCCGGTTCCCTCCTTTGGCCCAGGGGGCGCCGGGCCGGGCACAGGGGGAGCGCGGCCCGAGCCCGGGGGCGTGGCCTGCTGCCCGGCGCGCGGCGCGACGCTGGCTCCCCATTGGCCGAGGNCGCCGTAGCTGAGGAAGTTGAGGCAGAAGAGGGCAAAGCGGAGCCTGGAGAAAACCATTTCTACTGCGAAGTGAGTGGGTTTCTTTGGTGGGTTTTCAGCCCGGGTGCTCGAGGACAGGCACTGGAAGGTGTGCGGGCATTGGGGACCGCGCTCCCGGACATGGGGAGCTGAGCCGGGCGTGGTGGGCAGACCGGGGAGCGAGGGGGTCCGCAATGTGGAGAATAACGTGGCCGGTCCCTGGAAGAGCTGCTGGTCTCAGGATTCGATGAATTCAGGTTGTTCTTGAGCAGTCACAGGTGCGGTGTAATGGTTCTTAATTGCAGCTTTTCCAATCTCTGCTGAGGGTTTCTGATAGGCGGCCGCAAAGGCTCATTTATCTCTAAAAGCTGCAGCTCCGGGTCAGAACGTGTTAAATTTGTCAGTCCTGTACTGTTGTAGCACTGAATGTTTTCCTGGCTCATTCAAGTTCTGCGACAGTATGTGAGGGGAACAGACAATATTAGCATGCATTAGTCGTTGCTTTTTTAAAAGCTAAAGATAGGAAGAAATATTTGTACATCTGTATTGTCTTCTGTTAATTATTGCAATGGTGTATGCGTGTCTGTGGATCTTAAAGAAATTCATGTGTCTTTCTCCATTGTTTTTCTGATCCCTTTACTGTAGCTGTGAATGAGCAGTGAACGGAGTTGCAGTTATTGTATGGCATGATTTTGCCTCTGTTGCTTTCTAGTCCCTGCACGGTCATCCCTTTTTGCTGGCTTTCCAGCTTGGAGAAGTTTAGAAAACTAAGAATTCAGGAAGTGCTGGTAGCAGGGAATGGGGAGGCTCTTAAAAACTTCTTACCACCTGATTTATTTGAACATGTATTTAAGTATCGTTTGAACAGGTTTGCATACTATTTCTGGTCATTTTAGTGGTATGCTGCTCTCCTAAAAGACATGCAAACTGTACTGTTAGAGCCAAAGAAGACCTTGAGAATTACACGATTACACTGTGGGAACGGATGTATTTCGTATTTATAATTCACCAGCGGTGGAATATTCGTGGCAAAACTGAAGATGTGCTTTCAATTTCTCTCTTTCAGATTTGTAAAATTTCATGTATGTGTGCTATCAGTCTTCAGTCACACTATCGTGGTGCAAAGCATAGAAAGGTAAACTTTTTCCATATTAAATATGCAGATTATATGTAGATTTAATCGTAAATCCGGGACTCTTGAAGGTTCAGTACTTGATTTCACACGGCTTCAAGTGCTTATCTAACTTACTGGTAGATTTATAACAGTAATTTGCTTGAAATATCCCAAGAAAAAGATGAAGTGGGAATCTCACAACTCTGCTTTGTGCAGCAGGTAACTTGAAACATCAGCCATACCTAAAGGTACATGTGTGCTAATTGTGAAATTAACGTTTGAATTACACGGGAGCCACAGGTGGTGAAAGAATTCAACCTTCTGTCTTCCGGTGCAGTTGGTAAAAGTACTGTTCTGTCTTCCAAGTCTATGTAACTCACCTGTACTTTGAATAAAATGAGCTTACTCTTTAGTTTGATGGTAACACCAGTTCTGATTTCCTGAAGGAGTTACACAGATTAACTAGCAAGTTAATCTTCTGTTGGTTTGAAGCATCTCAGTAACAACTCCCTGGTTTAAGCACAGGACAAGCAAAGGCATTAAGTAATTAGTTACCATTCTGTGAGGGTGCGTTTAGAGATGAGGCTTCTACAAATGCTGTGTGACAGAACCCTTGGCTGTTGATTGGCTGATTATTGTCTTCTCTTTAAAATTCTACGACATTCTCAGTCTGTAAAAGTGAGACATAAGTCAGTTGTCTGTACTCCTCTGCTGCCATCAGATTGTATTGTTGTAGCACTGAAGAGCCTGCTCTGAGGTTTTCTTAATGACATTTTGTTCTTCCTGGAACGTTAGAGACTAACAGCAAAACTGCCTTTCTCAAGTGTTTGTGCACCCTCTTCTTTTTTGTTGGAGATGAGGTGCATCTCCCCACCTCTTTGCTATTCAGACAGATTAATAGTATTCTGTTGCCTCTTTGCTGATCACTTGAATAGCATTGATTCTTATTTGAGTCAGTGGCTCTGCTTTCTCCAACTCCTTTTTTTTTCCTCCCAGGGTTGAATCTTGTTCCCTGTTGATCGAGTAGAAGTGTACAGTAGTATTTTTCATATCCTGTCAAATGTTCCTGCTGATGCAAAGAATTCCTTTGCTTTTGTGGTTTTCTTTTTTTTTTTTTCCTTAGCCAATCTTCTTAGCAACTTAATTATTGCTGGTTTTCCCTTAAAAAGTAGAAAAACCAGCATTTATTTTCTTAGAAAATCTGTATATAGTTTTCCTTCTGTTTCATGCTTGGATATGTGCTGGGCTATATCAGTCAAAGTTTCTTGTGCCAATGAAGTCTTTGAGGTGATAGTGAACAAGAGTAGGGCAGGTTGAAAATTGGATTTTTGTTAGATGTGGACTCTATTGTGTGTGGAGTCGTGGTCAGTTACATGGCTGCATTGCTGTAGGAATAACTCTCCAAGACTGCAAAATCATTCTTTTAAATTATCTCCAATTTCTTTCTTTGTATTACGAAATCTATTGTGCGTTTTGGTGGAAAAAGGTCAGAACTCATAGGGTGATTTCAGGGTTTTGTACCACTTGGGTTGGAATAACTACAAAAGTCCTGAGCCTATGTTTCTTTTTAGTGCAGGGTAGGTGTAGATAGTGAATAACTCTTAGTTTGTTCTTTACTGGAGGAGTTCCTGTTCGAGATAATACCAGAGGATGTCCTGACAACATAAGAAAATGAAGAGAAGGCAGTAGTTCTTTTCCTAAGTCACAATACTGGCCTGACCAACCCATCAGTCATTTTTTATGACTTTAGTCAGATTGCTTTTTTCCTATCAGTTGCCCATTTGTTTTTAAAATGGCATTGTTAAAGATACTCTGTGCTTGTCTGCAACTAGAAGGTGTTTCAAAAATGCAAGAAAAAGCCCTTCATCAGAAGGACAGTCACTAAGAAAATTTCAAGAAACAAATGTGAACACGTGCTACATATGTGAAATGATTCTCATTTCACTGTGTTTCCTATAGCTATTCAAAGTACAAGGTGTTATTTTGAGTAGCTGCAGTAGTAAAGCTGGGCTGTCTGACAGATTTGTAGGAATACTTCAGCTGACTTTCAGTGTACATGGCTATTTTATATATTTTTTTTATATATTTTTTTGGTTTGGTTATTCTGGATTTCTAATAGGTACATAAGATAGTTATCTAGGTTGTTTTTGCATACCTTTGTTTCATATCTAGTTTTTTCTAGTGCTGTTAGTTCATAAAGCCAAACCCTTATCAAAAACGTGCTGATGGCCAAAAGATTATGTGGCTGGCATGATTACAGCACAAGGCCGTGTGGATCTTGTGCACTGAGTGCTGTGTGACCTCTGTATAGTTGTTTAATGATGGGGTTTGTGGTTTCATTGCAGAACAGGTATTAATGGGATGGGAAGTTGTGGACAGTGACTTAGACAAAGTATTCACAGATGCGTGTATAATTTGTGGTTCTGAAAATTGGAATTGGCTGGTATTGGATACTTTGAAAAACAGTTAAATTTTAGTTTTAGCCATTATGGTAAAATGTTTAGAAAACAACATTTATATGCATTTACTGATTGTTTTACTTGAACCAAGCCTGTGAGAGAGTAATGGGGGATATAATGCATGAAAGGTGGATTTGTTGGGCTTTTTTTTTTTTTTTTTTTGCACAGCTGAGGTAAAATCTAGGCTTTTTAGGACACCAGTCCCTAAATAAAATACACCTGCTCTATATATACCTGCAAGATGGTGGTATGTGGTGTAATTTACTATGTTTTTGTAAATATGCATTGGTTTTATAGCTCAGTTTGCTAGAAAGGAAATCCTAGTGTGGAACGTCTTTTTTCCATGTATTTTGAACAGCCCTTTGCAGGCATCAGTAGAAGAGCATTGCCTGTTTTGTGAACTGTATTTGGACCACAGATGAAGATCTTTCTGGTTCTATCAAAGATTCAAGGTTTCTTGCCCTCCCTTCAAATCTGGAGTTAGGTAGAAATGCCTGCCATGTCCCAAAGGGAGAAAATCCATATTCAAGACTCTACAGGCTCATTAGAAACAAGGAATGTTCAAATGTGAAGAGAGCTGTTAGTCTTTGTCTTCACCATTTCAGTGTTCTCACTTCTTCTGCCTCTTACCCCTGAATGTTGTGCATCAGAACCTGTGGTTAAAATACCTGATGTACAGGCAACTTTTCTGTCCTTTCTGGTGGCAGTAAAATCAAACAATGCTGTGTAATAAGGATTTCAATCAGAAGTATTTGGGTTGATGCTTGGAATGCTAACATAGCTAGTTACAGGAAAATTACCTTACTGTTGGATTGTTTATATTTGGTCTCAAAAAGCTTGCTGTTGTGTTCAGCATATCTTCATGATCCAGAAAAACTTAAATTGTGGAGCTTTCCTTTTGAGGGGAAAAACCGAACAGAAGACAAACAACCCCCCAAAACTTGATTTGCTTATGGGCTTGAAGAATTTACGTAGAATTTCCATGCATATCCTTGTATATCTAACTGATATATTTCAAGATTGTATTTTTTTAAGAAGAACTAAATTATGTTCATGTAATACTTAACTATGCACTTGAAACTGTTCTGTGAGATAACCTGTGAACTTGAATTGTGTGGACAACTACTTTATGCAGTAGCTTGTACAGATTACAGTGTGCACGGAAGGTTTGAACCTTTAAAACCAACAGTTTTTGAGTTTTGGCTTCTCAAAGTTAGACACTTTGCTGAAAGTTACTCTAACTTTTCATAGTCTTAGCTCAGAAACAGCTGTCGCAATCTGTGAACCAGAACAGAGAATAAGTTTCTTACCTAATGTGTGAGAATCTTAATTTCTGATCTAGTAACTGGGATCACAAGTAAAATGGACCCCTTAGCTTCAATTGTGAAACTCCATTTCTGATATTAACAAAAGCAGTGCCCCAGGTGCAGTCAAAGTCAAAGTTGATTGTCTGAAAATAGTCAGGAGGAAATTCTCTTTGAGCAGCAGCTCACTGTTGCTAATGTTTTCTGCGCTTGTCTGAAAAATTTGGTATTAGCAGCTGTTTGTTGTGCAACTGGAGGAGCAACAAAAGCACTTGGAATAGTGGAACTGCAAGGAACACTGTGTCTGTATTTCTGAGCTTATGAAATCCTGCTGAGCTTATACAAAACCATCCTCTGTCTGTGGCAATACTGGGACTTAGGTAACTTCCTTATCTTATAACTGCCATGAAAGTACAGCTGCTTGGCTTCTCAAACAATTAGCTTAGGTCTTGCTTCCTATTGAATTGTCGCACCCATGTCTAGCATCTCTTCCATGCCACTGAATACTGAAAATACAGCACTTAACTCCATGGACTGCTCTGGACAGACAGCTGCTGTACTGGTAGAATGATCACACTTACTGTTTCATTCTTGTAAATTACAAGTTTGTGTTTACTTGCCAGAAAATTCTCAAAATGAGTCAGGATTGCTCTAGCTATTAAACAGAAATTTAAGTTCCTCTTTTTTCTAGATTCTGCCAAAAAGCAATCATCTGTTCTGGATTCAACCAGTGAAAACACTTTCCCTGTTCTTCATGGTATGAGTGATCTTTCAGGAGATTTGGCTAGCCTTAAGGTTTAACCAAATCCACTCAAAATGGTGGGAGAGCTGCTTTTAGTTAGTTTGTTTTTCCTTTTGGGATGAGATTTTTTTTTTTCTTATTTTTTGTTGGAACTACACCTTCTGAAAACTTAGGAGCTGTAATCATACAGAGCTTGTGGTTTTCCTGGCATTCTTCAGATGTTGTGTTTCAAGCCATAATCATCTCTTAAAACTTCATTAAATAACAGGGCTTTCTTGAAAGTAACCATGTGTTAACTGAAAGTACAGCTTTGTCAGTACTTCCAGCTTTTGCAGAAAATCATAAAGGCTCTAATTTTTCCTATTTGACAATGGAAACTTTGGCCTGTAATGAAATTTATCTGCAAAAGCTTCTTAGGAAGTGCTGGGTTTTTCCTTCAAATGATGCAGCACATTAATTTCTTTTTCTTATTTTATTTTGGGATGACTTGCGTCTTCATAATTAAAGCGAGAGAAAGCCCTGAGACACAGGACTGTCTATTGTAAGTATAATAATTTTTTCTTCCAGCCTCCTAGGATAGGTATTGCTTGGGGATTTAATGTTTGCTGCTTTTGTTGTAGTTCAGGTATTTGCATTTGCTGATTTATATGCCTATAATTGTGTTTCCCTTTATATGCTGAACATTCTTCTGAGATTTCTGTCTAGTGAACTACTGAGCAAAGAATTGTTTTGGAGTATGAAACCTTAATTATGCCTTTTCACATATAAATATTTATATATCTGTCTAGTGGAGGGATGTATAGTCAGTGTTTTAGTTTCTCACCTTCCCAGGCTAAACTGTCTCCCACTTGTCTGTCAGCTTGATGCACTCACTGCTAAGCTTCAGGCAGAACGCTAAGAAGCTAAATCAGCAGGCTAACACAGCGCTGTTGCAGATGCAGCTCTACCGGTGCTGAAGCTGCTTGGCTGCATCACAGGAATGTTCTTCCTCTCTTTATTGTAGTGGACTTGGAGGAGCAAAGATATATTCAAGGTGAATTCAGTTCCTGGGGTGTCTTTTCCCCCAGAAACTGAGAATGTGAATCCAGACTGTCATATGTCAATGAAAATAAGAGTTGTGGTGAAAATGTGGTGTATACCTAGCTCACAGTGGAAATGAAAATCCTGTTGTAAAACTACTTATGATGATGTACAGGAAGCAGAGGCGTAAGCAGATGTGGGAATACTGATAAAATCAATGAGATAATCAAAAACCAAAATGGTTATACAGTCAGTCACACAAGAAACAAGCCTTTCACTTCTACTTTATCTTCTTAGCGTGTTCTCACAAGAAACAAGGCTTACATTCCACCTTTATCATCTGTTCCCCAGTGTCTTTTGAACCTCTCAGCCTTTTTGAACCAAGTTGATCAAGGGTGCCCGAAAATACCCATCTGCACGGGAAGAGTGGCCGTGTCAGTCCCTTGTTGAGGGAAGTGCTGCAGGCTGAGCTCACCACTTACTGGACCCTGAAGAATCAACACACAAGAATGATCTGGGAAAACACTGGTCAGAGGCCCTTTTCTAAGAGACTTCATTAGCTGCTCTCATGGTTTGGTGCTGATAAGGGAATTAGTGCAAGACATGTCATTCAAGTGTGAGAACAGTTACGAGATTTTGCCTCAGAAGCCATGACTGCTACATGGTAATGAAGCTCTCTGACAGAATTTGAAAAGCTGTGAAGTCTTCTCAAAGTCCAATGGATTCAAGCGCTACAAAATTGTCTTTACACTTCAGCAACAAGAACAGATTTGTGTGGCTCTGGTCAAGGGCTTTTAGTGGAAGACACTTTCTACAGATTTCTTAAAATTTCTTGTCAGAAATGATCATTAAAAGTAATACTTATTAAGTGAAGAGTTTCTTTCTTCAAGATCATAAAATCTGGTTTTGGAGGAATAATGTGTGGGATGCATGGGACAGAAAGTGAGACTTGCATAAGGTGACAGAAGTTGCTGGCAGCAAGACTGAGAAAAGAGTGGTGCAGTGCAGGAGCCTGTTGCAAAGACCTATGACTTTAGAAAGCAGTACTGTATGTACTACAGTCTCAGTGTTCCGTGAACAATTTGGATTAAGAATATATGCATGCTACAAATACTGTATCTTTGGAAATGTGGATGATGTGGAGTCTTTCAACTGGGATGTATCCTGCAGAACAAGAAGTCAAAGTGTCTGATTATTAAAGTGAAGAATCTAGATGCTTTGGTAAGCAAGTTAGCTCTAACTTCTAGAGGAGTCCCAACATCACAGGAACTCCTGTCAGAAGCTTTGGAAGATGTGCTTTTATCCAGAAAGTTCTCTGCCTCAGCGATCATTTTGAAGCAATCAGAAACTTATTTCTAATAAAAAATTGTTATAAATACTATTGATGTTTCCTTTATCCTACTTTTATTGATATTGCATTCTGCTTCACTGAAGATGAAGATGTGGGAGGTCAATTTGCAAGCCACTGGTAGGGTTTATTTGTCCAAAGAGGCTGAAATTTGGCCTGATGAAATTTATTTGTATGTTTCAGTTGTGCTGATTTGGATTTTTTACAAGGACAAAAGCTTTTTGCCTAAGTAACTTTTCAGGGGTGTTGGGAACTGCAATGAAGAATTATATAGTTAATATATATGCAGAGCTTCTTGAACTCTCCCGTGGGCATATTGCCAGTTATATAAATAATTCTCCTTCAAGGTCCAGCAGATCCAGTAAATTCATTGTGCTCTGTCACCAATATAAAAGAGTAAATTATGAATTTTTCTAGCCTTTATTTTTCATTTTAAGTAGCTGGGGGGTTTTTTTCTACTGTTTGTAGACATATGAAGTAAGCATGAACAAAAATTGTACTGCATTTATGCAGTTTAGTAGTAAAGTTTTGTGAATGAACATGGGAAGTATGGATATTCTTAAATAAGGTGCACTATGTAAAGTATGAATCAAATTTTATTTAAGTATATAAATTAATGAGATGCTTTTGTTGCTGGATCTGCAATTTTATTCTAATGTTCATGCTATCAAATATTCCAGTGAGATTGAAATTTGACAGCATGTTCACAGAACTGGAGTTCAAAGAACCAGGAAAAAAATGTTGTGAAAGTGAAGGATGAGTTTTCTTGGAAATCATTCGGGACAATACCTGGCAAGTATCTGAAATGCACACTGTCTAAAAAGGAACAGGTACTTCAGAAGATGAGGCTTGGCATATTTAGAATGTTTTACACCAACACCTGCATTTTCTTCCTTGCTGTAGAATTTAAAAAAAGTTCTTTTGTCAGTAGGGAGAACACCTCCAATGCTGCTGCCATTGGTACACCAAAATTTAAAAAGACAAATTATTTGGATTCTCAGTGTTTGCAAATGGGATATGCCATATATCCTTTCTGAACTCATCAAAAGTTACTTGATAATCCAGAAGCGGTGAGTGTACGTAACCTGTGTGACTGCACAATCATGTTTGGTTTGAAGTCAGTTAAGTGAGGAAATGAATCTGATTCCAGATGTTTGTGTTTGGAGGAGTTCCACTTCCTGTAAGAAAGGCATCTACTTACCAAGTGAGTTTCCATATGGCAAAACTATCCACAAACTATTTTTGTGATAATGACAGAATTGGATAGCTTGGGTTTTTTGGGGTTGGGTTTTTTTCCCTCTTCAGCAGTTCAAAGGAGATCAGCATAATGGAAGGCATGGAAATAGAAGATGCTGGAGTTCTGAGACTTTATTAAGAGTTAAATCAAAGCTCAGCTGAGTATATAAATTTCAGTCATGTGATTCCTTTATACAGTGATATAATTGGACAGATGGAATACTTCTTTCTGCGCTTTTTAAGGTAGTTGCCCTTTTGTTCAGGGATAAAGAGGGGAGGAAACGGAACATTGCTTTTTTTTCCCCTGGGATCTATTGGCCAAAATAGAAAAGTATTGGAAGCTTTTTGCTTTGAGCAAGAGACCTTAAATGATGGGGCAATGCCAATATACACATTAGGCAAACTTTTGCTGGGCAGTAGCAAAATGCAGTGGTTTCCATTAGTCAGGTCAGGCAAGAGGCACAGTCTAGAGTATGAGCTCTGTTAAAGCCCTTTATGGGCTGCCTAGCTTTATTGGTGAAATGAATATGGAACAAAGAGGAGTGGATTAATGAAGTTTTTCCACACAGCCTGTGAGTTCTTCTTGCATTACAGTATGATGTAGAAGTAGCTTGTACTGCTCTTACGGCAATACAAATGAAAAGTGTAATAAGCTTGTGTGTGCTTAGCTACTGGATCTGCTAATCTGCATCTACATCCTTCACCTTAAATCCAGTAAATAGCACCATGGGTAAAGAAAGCTTCGTTGTGGTTGTTCTGTAAAACATGGAGTTGAGGAGAGGGATCCAGTCTGAAGATAAGCTGCAGTTGTTAAACAGCACTGATGACAAGTTCTTCCTCCACTCAAGGCACAAATGTTGTGTATTCTGCCTTGTGTTCACCCATGACAATCTTACCAGTATTCTGATCAGTGTTTCAGCTTAATATTTTAAGAGATTTATATGTTTTAAAATCTCCCTCCATGCTCAGTGTCTGTTAAACATGGGTAAGAATGCAGGTTTTGGGTGTATAACTACTGCTAATTCTTCAGAGGAAAAGCCTGGAAGTTCTTTTCTGACTTAAAGACTAGAAGAGAAAATGTTTCAGAAGCCGTGATAATAAAGTATGAGATTAAACAGTACTTCAACACCCTTACTACTTTTCCCTGGGGGAGTTCCTCTCTACAATGGAATCTGGTGTCTTTGTGCTCTTCCCCTCTTATATTCAAAAGGGATTCTGCAGTGCTGAGCTCGGGACATCCTTGTTGCTGCTGAGTAGATGAATTGACAGTGTCTGAAACTGCCCTTTTGTTTTGAAACATGGCTTTATATTTCTGGCAGTCTTTAGGAATGTGTGTGCATTACAAATACATATAAAGATGTTTCTTTGTTCTTCTTTTATGTGTTCAGCACTCTGTAATTGAATGTTGAAATGAAGGGTTTTTTTGGGAATCATTTTTGTTGGGTTTTTTGTTTGTTTGTTCATGTACGTAGCTAGTATTTGGAAAATAGCTCTTACTAAATAACATAATTAGTTGGAAGGGATTTCCTGAGACTGATAAGGTGATTTCCTAACTTCCTGGTTGAAGCAGGACTACTGCCACTGCTGGATCATCACTTGCTTGCCAAATCCTTGAACATCT
>VZRS01001913.1:103598-134473 GCA_013398055.1 Ifrita kowaldi
ATCATTTTTGTTGGGTTTTTTGTTTGTTTGTTCATGTACGTAGCTAGTATTTGGAAAATAGCTCTTACTAAATAACATAATTAGTTGGAAGGGATTTCCTGAGACTGATAAGGTGATTTCCTAACTTCCTGGTTGAAGCAGGACTACTGCCACTGCTGGATCATCACTTGCTTGCCAAATCCTTGAACATCTCCACAGGCAGAGTCTGCTACCTGTGTTTAATCAGTCTGTAGTTGCTCCTCTGTTTGAAAAGGGATTTTATCCTAATATCTAATCTTTGCCCCTGAAGCAGCTATTTCTGGCTGCTACTTTTTAAGACTTTTGTCACATCCCCATAGGGTTGGACATTTTGTAGCTGTTGGTCAGGTATCCATGCTCGTGTGTCCACCCGACTAAAGAAGTCCAGCTGCCAAACCTGTTCTCATAAATTATTTGCCTTGGGTTGTTTGTCATGGTAGCCATTTTGCTGGACCCTGTCTGCTTTCTCTACATCCCACTTGAACTGAACAAGGATGATACTAGTCATCCTTACAAGTCCCAGATAACAGGGGATAAGATATTCTGCAGTAAGCTGCCTGTGCAGTATCTCAGTGTTCCCAAGATCCCACTCAGCTGAAGCTGTGGCATTGGTTGTATCCCCTAAATTACTGTTGCCTGTGAATTTTGTGAGGGTGTTCTGTGAATACCAGTGTCAGTAACCTGGTTGGGGATGCATCGTTGTGGGCCCTGGAATTGCTCTTTGGGGTACTCTGCTGCTTACTGAACACCAGGAAGCTGCTTTGTTGATTGTTTCCCTTTGAGCCTGGCAAACCAGCTGATTTTCAGCTCATTGATCAGTCTGGTATGCTTTAGAGAAAATATTGCTTTGGTTTGGTTTTGGGATGCTTAAGGAATACAGTATTGATAACATTACAAAGCCATGTGGCTAGTAAGCATGAATTAAATGTTAGCCTGGAAACCTGCTATTGCTAAATGGGAGAGTCTTCAAGATCAAAACTGCTTTGTTAAACTTCTGTGGCAGCGATGATCTTTACTTAATGCTTTTTCTCTTTTTTTTANCCTCTGTTTGAAAAGGGATTTTATCCTAATATCTAATCTTTGCCCCTGAAGCAGCTATTTCTGGCTGCTACTTTTTAAGACTTTTGTCACATCCCCATAGGGTTGGACATTTTGTAGCTGTTGGTCAGGTATCCATGCTCGTGTGTCCACCCGACTAAAGAAGTCCAGCTGCCAAACCTGTTCTCATAAATTATTTGCCTTGGGTTGTTTGTCATGGTAGCCATTTTGCTGGACCCTGTCTGCTTTCTCTACATCCCACTTGAACTGAACAAGGATGATACTAGTCATCCTTACAAGTCCCAGATAATAGGGGATAAGATATTCTGCAGTAAGCTGCCTGTGCAGTATCTCAGTGTTCCCAAGATCCCACTCAGCTGAAGCTGTGGCATTGGTTGTATCCCCTAAATTACTGTTGCCTGTGAATTTTGTGAGGGTGTTCTGTGAATACCAGTGTCAGTAACCTGGTTGGGGATGCATCGTTGTGGGCCCTGGAATTGCTCTTTGGGGTACTCTGCTGCTTACTGAACACCAGGAAGCTGCTTTGTTGATTGTTTCCCTTTGAGCCTGGCAAACCAGCTGATTTTCAGCTCATTGATCAGTCTGGTATGCTTTAGAGAAAATATTGCTTTGGTTTGGTTTTGGGATGCTTAAGGAATACAGTATTGATAACATTACAAAGCCATGTGGCTAGTAAGCATGAATTAAATGTTAGCCTGGAAACCTGCTATTGCTAAATGGGAGAGTCTTCAAGATCAAAACTGCTTTGTTAAACTTCTGTGGCAGCGATGATCTTTACTTAATGCTTTTTCTCTTTTTTTTAGTAAGGAAAAAATCTTAATCCCCCAGTCTGCTACCTCTGGTGATAGCAGCAGCTACAACTTGGTTTTTAGCGTGACCATATTTGTAAACTCTAACCATGTTAAGGCAGAATGTGCTGTGAACTGCTTCTGGTGCAATTCTTTGTAAATCCAGTTTGTTCCTAGAAGTAAACAAAATAAAGCACTTTATCACATATACCTATTCATGTCATTTAGCATTTGGCCATGTTGTCTGCACATGCACGAACCTGTAATCTTAACTTGAGCTTCAGACACTAATTGAACAACTCTGACACTAAGTAATTGTTCAAGTTGCTGAATGCCTGGGGATCTTCTTTTGTTCTTACTACCAGATACTTTGAAACTTTTAACCGAAAGAGATGCATAATTTATTTTAAGGGATTGAAGAAGATAGGCTTTCCTATACCTCTTCCTTACGTTAGTATTGCAGAGTTGTTTGCAAAATGTTTGTAACCTTGATTTGATTTACAGCTTTGATACCTCTTATCTCCCTGTCTTACACAGAAAGAGGAAAAAAAATATGTATGCAACATGTTGTGTTTGCCGTGACTATAGAAAACTTTTTTACTTCAAAATTACGAATTACATTTGTAAATAATTAATAATTTAACTTAAACTTTTACTTTTTCCATCAAATGAGTATTACTGTATCACCTAGTTTTAATCTTGAATGCTGTGACTTAAAAAATACTGACATCATTAAAGCATGGTGGTTTGTGTGTGTCTATGGATTTGAGGGAGAGTGGGGCAAGGGAGAAGTTCCAACAGGAGTGTGAGTATACATCTTAACATTCACTCTGAAGCTCTCAGTGATTAGGAATAGGTACAGACTCCTATGTAAAAGAAGATGTAGTCTAATGACTATATTAATTATGTCTGGGGCTGTGTTTAGGCTCTGAATGTTTAGACCAGAAGCTTTTGTCAGGTACCTGGAATGCAGATTGATTGTTGTGCACGATACCGAATAGTTAATTAAAATAAGTAGCCAGTACGAAAAGCACTTAAACATCAAATAAGAATTGAATATTCTGGGTTTCTGTGAGATTCGTGTGATTGGTATTTTTTGTTTGGGGGCAAGGGGAGAGGAATGGGAGACGTGCTTAGAGCAATGAAGTTAAAAAAGAAAACTGTCAAGATGGAATGCTGAGCCTGTATTAAACTGCAAAACGAAGATAACTGTTCAGTTCTGTGACATGTTTCAATGGTCTGCTAAGTACTTAATAAAAGCAAAGGAGAAGAAGTAGTCTGACTGTCAAACTCTTGTCCTAGGTCCTTCAGCTCCAGTCCAAGCTCCGATGAAGTATCGAGTGCTCAGACGAGGTAGCTGAACATAAGCAACCCTTTTCAAATGCAACTTTGAAATCAGTGGTTTTATTTTAATGGTGACAAAAGCAGGTGGTTGACTGTGCTCTAGAAAGAAGCAATGCAAGCTGCCAAACGTTTGAACCATTGCTTTTCTTTTGTGCACTGGTTAATTTATGTAAAAAAAGTTCTTAGGAGAATATGAAGTTACAAGTATTTTTACAGAAAGACTTTCAAACTTGAGACATAGTTTCTGTCTTCATGATTATCTGACAATATCTTAGTGAATCTAGCTAGTATTTTTTTAGTTGGTGAGGTTTTCAATTAAAAAATTTGCAGTATGCTCAGTGAACACGTATGATACAGTGAAAGTATGACAAACCAAAAGCATAAACACCAAGTACAGTATGGATTGCTTGCTATTAGATGATACTAAGACAAGAGTATTTAGTTGCATGTTAGGGAAGAAGAAGAAAATGGCCATTACTTTGACGAGACCTTTAACTTTTCTGCGTGCATCTGTCCATATTAAGTCCAGAAGATCACTTGCCTTTATCTGTCATCTTGGGAATAACCAGCTCACAGTGAGCTACTGCACAGGCACACAAATGCATGAGAATGACATAAGGCATCTAAGTGTTGATAAAAATCTGTCTATGGAGATGAATTATGTGGCACTGAATTGTTACATGTCAGCTCTGTCACACTATGCTACTGCTGTCACCTCAGGTGAAAAAAGAACCTCAACCAAAACCACACAGAAAGATTTTAACCAGACTGTGAAATTTTGGTGGGAATGGGCAACATTGTTCCTGTGGCAGGAGGTGTCCCATGAGGTATTTTCTAGCACTGTTAAGTTGCAAGAGGTTTTTCATCTAAATTCTGGAACTTAGTGAAATTTTTCTTTGTGTGCAGTTCTGGAGTTTGACTTGATGGAAGCACAGGCATATTTCTAGTGGAATGAATATTTAAGAATGAATATGAAATTCCCTATTCTTGTGAAGTTGTGGTTGGGTTTTTTTAGCCATAACCTGATATCCTACTGGGAAAGAATACAGTAACAGTTCAGTGCTTGGGGTATTTCTACTTGTTTGCTCCAATTTGAAGAAACTAGCAGTGTTAATTATTCTTATGTAATTCATTGGTCAGTTAATTAGGTAGATGAGTTCTGTTTCTGAGCTTTTTTTTTGCAGATTAAAAATACATATTTTAACACTTCATCATGTTCTTTTATAATGTCCGACATTTGAATACACTTAATGGCTCTTTGAGATTGTTTTGCAGGTGTATTTAGCTAAACTCTGCTGGTGTTCTAAGCTGAGCAGGAATGCTTTAGAATTATTTTAGGCAGAGCAAAAGCCAAGCTGTTAAAACTCAGTGAGGAGCAAGATAGAGCCCTGCTGGTTCAGACTCGGGAGTATACCGACTGTGTTTGTCCAGCCTTTGGGCTGCCCAGAGTGCAGAAGGTATTTGCTGTATTAGTGAGGATTGTGTTCTTTGTTAGCCTTAAGGCAGTATGATTCTTGAACTTCAGACTCCAAACAAGCAGTCCCAGAATGCTGTATGAGTATTAGGGTTTTAAGGGGAGGAGGAAGTTGGTGGCTTTTTTTTTCATGAGAACTGACACAGTCTGGGACATGATATGAATGTGAACTTGATATCTTTCCTCAGTAAATTGAATTGTATTATAAGTCTCATTTTGCTTATTTGGTTATTTTCTTGAAGACATTAAGTCCTTGTGTATAAAATTGTTATGGAAGACAAAGTGTTGGAATCTTTCTGTGGGGGACTGAGGTCTTGCCTGTTTTCCTTATGCATTTCAGAGTGCAAATGTATTTTGTCCCTCTATCTCCATCAGAAACTCCTTTAAGATCATAGACATTATGTGCAAACTATGTAATGTGTAATGTCTCTTTATGTGTTTATTTTTTACTTCAGTGAAGAGAGGATTCACAAGGTACATAACCTGTCTGAAGGATTTTATGAATGATCCCAGAAGAGAAGAACCTCTAATTGGTAAATTTTTTTGTTTTATAAATTGTATGCCTTTGTGACCAAAGGGCTTTCTTTTGAAATAAAAGGTGGCATTTTAGTTACTGTTTCATTTTCTGTAAATGTATTTAATGACTTACCTATCTCATACCTTTTAAATTTTAGTTTATTACACTGAGTATCATAAAGGCCTCCTTGACTGTTAACTTGTTCCTGAAGGAGCCATCTAAGTAAAGAAGCTTTTCCCAGATCACAGAATGGTTGAGGGTGGAAGGGACCTCTGGTGGTCTTAACCCATGCTCAAGTCCCAGAGGAGGTTGCCTGGGACCATGACTAGATGGCTTTTGAATATGTCCAAGGTGAAAAGCTCTACAGTCTCTCAGGGAAACCTATGCCAGTGCTCAGTCACCCTTGCAGTCAGAGTGTATCTCCTGATGTTCAGACAGTATCTCCTGTTTCAGTTGTGCCATTGTCTCTTGTCCTGGCACTGGGCACCACTGAAAAGAGCCCGGATCCTTCTTTGCACCCTCATCTCAAGTGTTTATACACAGTGATGAGATCTGCCCTGAGCCTTCTCCGGGCAGAACAGTTCCAGCTCTCTCAGCCTTTTTTCATAGGAGAGATGCTCCAGTACTGTTGTCACTTTCATGGCCTTTCATATGTCCATATCTCTTGTACTGGGCAGTCCAGAACTTGACACAGCACTCCAGGAATGGCCCTACTGGTGCTGAGTGGAGCCTGCTGTCAGCACTCCTCCTTGTGCAGCCCAGGATACCATCAGCCTTTGCTGGCTCATCTTCAACTTGGTGTCCACCAGGCCTTTTCCCGCCTGTGTGCTTCCTGGCTAGCCAGCCCCCAGCATGTACTGGTACCTGGGCTTGTTCCTCTCTGGGTGCAGGGCTTGGCACTTCCCTTTGTTGAACTGCCTGAGCTTCCAGCCCAGATCCAGTCTCTCAGGGTCCCTCTGGAGGGCAGCACAACCCTCTGGTGTATCTGGCATCCCTCCCAGTTAGGTGTCATCATCAGCCTTGCTGAGGTTATGCTCTGCATCATCATCCAGATCATTAATGAAGGTTTTGAACAGGGCTGGACCCAGTACTGACCCCTGGTGTGCACTGCTACCTTCTGGCCTCCAACTGGACTTCATGTGGCGTGACTTGTCATCAGTTGTGGTTCTTTATGGCTTTCCCTTTGCTGGGATATAATGGATGTTTCTGTTTAGTGAGATATTTTTCCTTGCTGTCCTTGGCTGTACTAAAAGTAGTAATCAGATTAATTTTAACACTTGCTTTCTTTCTAACTTCTGGATTAGGCAACCCTTTGGAGAGAAGCAAGGCTACTTGTCAGTGGCCTTAGTGTTCCAAGTGTGTACTGGTGGCCTAGAGAAATAGGTTCTCTGATGAAGTAGCAAATTTCCTAGTATTAGCAGAAAATGTCTCTGTTCAGTGCATTGTCTTGTAGTTACTCCACATAATAAATTGCTAGGCTTTTTAATATTAATGCTTTACTATAAACATTTGTAATAGAAAAAACTCTGGTTGCAAGAACACTTTCAGTTCATTTGGTGATAGTTTATTTTCAGAGTTAAGATTTAGCAGTATAATACTGTAGCAGGTCTGAGATGGAGTTGAATTTCTTCATAGCAGCCTGTATGTTTTGGATTTGTGACTGAAGCAGTTTTGATGACACCCCAGTGGTTTTTCCTGTTGCTGAGCAGTGCACCTGCATCAAGACTGTTTTGTTACTCTGGGTCCTCACCCCTTGAATAAGCTGGGGATGGGCAAGAGAGTGGAAGGTGGCACATTCAGGGCAGTTGACCCAAACTGACACAAAGGATATTCTGTACCATGTAATGTCAGCTGAGGTAAAGAAAGAAAAGAAGCGGGGGAAGCAGGATTTAACTTCTGAGGCGGCAGTTCAGAGACTGTGGGTGGGTATCGGTCTGCTTGTGGGGAAGCGAGCAATGGGTTTTTACATGTTGGTTGGTTTGGGGATTTTTTTTTACCCCTCTTTCCTTAACTTACTAAACTGTCTTTAAGTCCATGAGTTTTGTTGCTTTTGTACTTCCTGTGTTCTCCCCACCCTGCTGAGGGGTGTGGATGTGAGTGAGCAAGCAGCTATGTGGTTCTTGGCTGCTGGCTGGGATCAACCCATCACAAATACAGAGTACTGGAAATTATGACATAAGGGAACAGCTGCAGGGTTTTCCTATTTGCTTTAAACTGCTTTTAAATTTATTATGTTCAGTCTTTTCAGAGTAAAACTTTTCATGCTAGGTAATAAGCCTCAAACTTGAAGATTTCTGAATACTTCTAAGGGATAGTCTCAGTAATTTCTAGGAAAAATGAAGAAAAATCCCATTTTCATTCTTTTAGTCCTTGAAAGTTTATATAACATTTTTAGATTATGAAAGATTCAGTTTTGAAGTGATGAATGTCTTTCCTACATCTGCTTTTACTCAGACACTTTCCAAATTATGTTTTATTAGTATTTTAATTGCAGTTTTTTAATCTAGACATTTGCATGGCATTTCCTATTCTTATTCTCTTTCTTAGTTTCTTGAAAAAGTACCCCAGAAAGGACTAAATAATTTTGTATGAAATATTTTTGGTAGGCTTGGAAATCCATAGATGGTGTATTTCCTTTCAGAATAAGACATTGGAATGAGATAAATTTAGCTGATGTGGGTAATAAGTCCAAAGAAGTGTTGAAGTGATCCTGAAGGAGTGTCAAATTCTGAAAATGGAATAATTTCATACATACATTTTGAATTAAAAGAACAGCATTGAAAAGGATACATTTGGTTTTAGTAGTCTGCAGTAAAATAGAGGTATTTGTAACTCTTGCTTTTACAGGTTTAGAACATGTGGTTGAAATCAGATTTGAAGGAAGAAAAGATCCACGTTACGAGTGCAAGCTCTGTGGGTGTAATACAGAGATGGCACCTATGATAGAACATCTTAGTGGATATAAACACAGAAGAGAATACATTGTGAGTAATTTTGATGTATTTTGATCAAAATTTATTTATAATACTCCCCTTCTATTTTTTTTCCTAAATAATTGCATAGTTTGAAGTTTAAACCCCCATATGTTAAATTGTCAGTACTTGTGTCGTTGACTCTCCCTGGGTCAGACCAACATGAAAAGCTGTGATGCTGTGAGCTATTGAGGCAGTGCAGTCCAAGGCTGCCTGTCTGTAGCAGCTCCAAAGTCTGTTCCTAAGTGTTTGGATTGCTTTCAGGATCAGGTTCCTAAAACATTGTGATTTTTTTTTATTCCCCAGCATGTCCATGGCATTGCTGGATTTGGTACAGAGGGTGTTTCCTTTTGGTAGCAAGTTTTGCATGGTATCCATTTTTTGTTTTGAAGCCTGCTGAAGTAACTAAAATTTGATTAGATGTGTTGCAGAGAAGAAATTAGCTCATAATGTTCAAATCAATGTTTACCAGTCTTGTGGAAGCTTGTCCAGAAGGTGAAATATGTAAATTTTTTTAATATTGTGATAAATTTTGATATTAACCTTTTCAAGCTGGTTTTGTTTACAGTCTAAAGAATTTCCAGATAAAATTAGGAGAAAACCAACAGATGTAAAAGAATGCAAAGTCTCATTTTTCAGACGCATAGCAGGAGAGCTAGAGAAGAGTGAAGGATTAAAAATGTATAAGGTAATTGGAAGTAAATGTAAAGTATCTGTTAATGTGTCTTTTATGAGTACATTTATGTTTGATATAGTAAATTTTAAAAGTAATGCTGGCAAAGCTTGTTAAATTTCTATGTGTTTCTAGGAAGTGTAGTAGTGAGTTGAACTAAGGCTTAACTTAAAGTTGCCCTGAAAAATCTGGGGAAAAGTACAGTAGTATTGAAATCTGTCTGGAAAAAACCAAAGCTTTATATTTTTAAGGTTTTAGATGTTTTAAATTTAAAATTGTTCAGTCTGAATTCAGTGATTTAGAAATTCCATTACTTTAACTTCAATAATTTTTAAAACTTAAATTTTCTTGAATGTAAGCAAATTTTCTCTCAAATTTCATTTACATTTACAGGATTCTCTGTCTGTGTGTGAGGAACCAATTGAATTACATAGGCATAAATAAAAGTACTTGTTCCTTTCCTAAAGGCAGTTGCTGTAGAGACAGTTTTTATGAAATTTTAATCCGAAAGTCTAATATGAAACTTCTTCTATTTTTAGGTTGAAGGTTACACAAGACCAGCTACCTCATGTAAGTCTGTGAACTTCTTGAATATAGTAGATTTGATATAATTGATATTTGGCCTAATTTGACTTACTAGTTGAACTCAAAGTGTTTGACTGATGTAAAACACTCAACTTGTAATACCATGAAATGTTTTCAGAGATGTGTTTGGGTTTTGTGATTTTGAAATGGGGAAAGAAGGAAATTGCCAGACTTCTGGTCTTCCTTAGATATTTTTTAACTTCTTTGTTCTGGAGGTATTTATGATAGCTGCAGTAATTTGTTCATCAAGGAAAGTGAAAAAGTATGGAAAAATGGTACTTCATGGCTTTCTCTGAATAAGGTGATAAAGTCTCCTCCACCTCATTTCTGTCATCAAAAGACTTTAGTGCTGAATCACTGGTGAAAGTGGAAATTACTGTTCTTTAGTAAATCCACTGGAACAAGCAATGGAAACCAAACTCACAAACATAAACCAACCATCTTCTCTCATACTGTATGGCTGAGTTACATCCTATGTTACTGTAGATGTGCTATAGATCCTTAATGATGCCAGTCTGAAGGAATACCTCCTTGCTACCTTTTCACCCTAGTATTAATACCAGAAGGAAGGTAGGTTTGATTGAAATGGTGAAAGTTGCGTAGATCAACAGAATTTGTCAGTGTGAATCCTGCTCCTGTAGGAGCCTACCATAGCAATGCCTTTATTCTTTGTGATTGATCATTGGTGGCTTCTGTGCCTTGTACTTTCTAATGCTGGTCTGCAAAACAAGGTGGTGAAAAATCTTTTTGATCTCTGTTTGTTTCTCTTGCAAAGAAGAGGGAATGTGACCCAGGAATCAGCCCAGTAATTCTCAGTTCAGAGTAAACTGACATCAGTCAAGTCAGTAGACTTCTGTAGAAGTGGAAGACAAGGTTGAATATCAATCTGTAACATCAAAAAGAGTGATCCCACTCAGTCCTACAGGATATTAAACTCTGAAGAAATGGACAGGACGGAAGTTATCTGCAAAAACGTTGTGCCTTTCAATATAAAGGTTTGCTCTGGTTAGATTATAGGGTCAACATCAAGTGAATTGCAGAAAAAATCCCTCTGGTTATTTAGAAGAAAATCATGGTTACTGGGTTAGCAGCTGTGTGTCTTTAGAATAGATCATATTGGCAAATTTCAAAACTCCTTTCTGACTGAGAGTGAGTTTGAGGATATAATTGAGAAAGGTCATTTGGTGGCATGTACTAGTGTGCAAGCGATGAAATGGACATTACAGCTTCATCAGCATGTGTTACCCATGTTAGCAGGAGCTGGTCAGCATGGTAACACAAGTGTTTCAGCCTCATCTTGTAGGGCCAAAGAAGTCACTTGTGCTGAGGATGATTACAAGTCCTATTGCTTATCCTGGAACACCTGTGTTGGTAAATGCTTAAGAAGTGATAAGTTATGTACCATGCAGTTGCTGGTTCTCTGAAGCATAGTTACTCTTTTAGACTGCCTTGTTTTACTGAGCTTTCCCTCCCTCCCTCCTTATGCTTGTACATTGTCAGAAATGAGATGATCAGACATTCCAAGCCCCATAACTTCTTGTTGGAGACTTAACTATTGTATGTGCAGCTTTGAGGTTCACTGGTGTTTACTTAGGAAAAATCCACACTCAAACCTTGCAACTTTTCTGCACGGAGGAGACACGCCCACCTCAGTTTATTCCATGCAGGCTTCTTGTGTGGGAGTCAGCTGCTGGAACATACATGCTGTAGGGTACCCTGAAAAGCCTTTAGGGCACAGGTGTCCCACAGGATTTTCATTATGGATGCCTGCTGGTTTCTAAGATAGCAGCTTGTGCCATCTGCTGCTGAATCCTGCCCTTTGCAGAAGCTGCAGCCACTTCACGGCCCGTAACTGTTCTGTTTGTGTAATGCTTCTGTTGCAGTAATACAGTGCAAATCTTGTGATGTTGCTAATAATTCTTCTTCATTTTCTAGCCCCACTGAAGAAGAAAGCAAGGTGAGAGTACTACCCCCACAGGGGAATCGAAAGAGATTTTTTAATCTGTTTTTCTGTAGCAAACATGATGACATATGGGGAAAATATTTCATATTGTCTTTCCACTGTACTTATTCCTCTTCCATAAATTGTTCCTTTTTGTCTGTGAGGAAATAGTAGCTATGGCTTTTGAAATACTGCACTCAGAAAGAAATTGCAATTGAAATTTCAAGCTGCTTCCATTCTATTTGGGATATCATTGGCTGAGTATGTTTTATAAAAAGCTGTTTATATAGGAAGAAAAAACCCAACCCACCATTATTTTAGTCATCTCCTTTAGCTGATTTGTGAGGAAGTTCATCTGTACTACTGATCTCTTGGAGAGTCAGTCAGAATAAGGACCTTTACAGCATCTTTAAAACACTGTTACTTCTTAGAGAAAGATATCCAGTATTGATAAGTGATATAAATTTGGAAACTGAAATATTTTGGTTCTGTATACTATGAGTAAACCTAATGTTTTAGTAATTTTTAGAATGCATCTTAATATTGTAATTTCTTTCTTTTAAGGTTGGAAGATGATTATAAGCATGAGGTATGTAGAGGCAGTAACTCCACACAAGCGTTCACATGCCCACAAGTGTCTCATATTGTTCCAGTTTCATTATGCTTGCTGCTTTCCATTTTTCTGGAAAATGTTTACTCTTTGACTTCATTTACTATTTTATTAATATTGTTGGAGAAGCAATTGACCTGATGAGTCAGAGTTTTGTGTTCATCACAGCAGAGGGGAAGAGAATACATTCGCCGTAGCTCTCATAAATCCTCTTCAGAGCCACTGAGAGTGTCAGAGCCAGTGTCTGCAGGCCAGATCTACCAGCCTGTGCTGCAGTCTCTCCTTCCCTGTTTTGTCCCTCTTCAGATCAAAAGTGTTCTATACCGAAAGTTTGGTTTAAATCTTAAGATACCTCTAAAGATTTCCCATCCTTTTTTCTAACTCAAAGGTGAAACTCAAAATGATCACTGAAGTATCCTTCCTGATTAGCGCTGGACACAAACACCGAGAAGTGCCTCGTTTTTATCTTAGTGGCAGAGTTGGTTGTGTAGGCCTCAGGCTGGTCAGGTACTATGCTAAATGCAGCTGAGCACTTGACTTTTTTTAAACATGATTTTGGACCTGAATGAGGAAAGCCTGGGAAAGATAGCTCTTGTAGGTGTGTGGCTTAGATGTGAAATGTGTTCTTCCTGGTATTGGAAGTAATGCAGTTGTGTTTGTAGTAGCTGCTACCAAACTGATACTGAGGATCTAAGGTTACATGTTTATGGCTGTGACCTAAAAGTATATCTTTTCTTTGTGTTGACTTTTATTGTTGGCTAAAAGTTTAAAAGGTTTTGTTCTGTACAAGATCATGCAACAACTGCTGTAATATTCAGTCTTTTAATTTTTTTCCCCTATTCTGCAATCCCACAGAACGATCCTGTTCGGAAACAGAAAGCTCTGGAGTTCTTGGTATGTATGTAAAGTAATTGTGATGAGAGTTGTGAGGTTTCACCAGTATGATGCAGTGAATATTGTGAAGGAGCCCCTGATTACTGATCAAACTCATTTGACTGCAACGTTAATTTCTATTTTAATGGACTCTGCCCTTTGAAAAATTAGTGCAGTTGTATCTTAGCTCAGAACAATTGGCTGGATTGAATGTGAGCTCTCGGCCTGTTCTGGGGATGACTCTCCCCTTTGCTGAGGAGCCACTCCGACAAGCACTGTTAGTTAGCAGCGCTGATGTTGCTCAAGTGCTATTGTCTGCCTGTATCTAAAGGGATTGTTGATAATGCTGAGTGAGAGAAGCCAGTCTGGTCTGGCAGCCAGGGAAAGCACAGCTGCTGGTCTTGGAGTGATTGGGGAAGTTTTATCAGTTCTGTTGCTGTTGACAGTGGCATAGTAAGCCTCAGTTTGTCTTTTGAGTTTATGAAAATACCTGGCCATTTGTATTCAACATTTTACTCTGTGAAAGTCATGTTCTGTACCTAAGGCAATCGGAAAATTTCATTTGAATTTGAATTGTGTTTATACACCAAAATCAGAAGAATGTTTTGAGATGTGTGCTTCATTCTTCCACGCTGTGGTTACTTGTGGCTTCAGAAAGAGAGAGAAAAAAAACAAGTCTAAGGGATAATCAGTAAACTACAAAAAAACTTGGTAGTTAATTGGCTTTTATCTACAGGAATTACAACTATTCCTTACAAAAGACTGCCTACATTCTTTTAACTTACTGTAATCACTTATAAATTAATTTACTTACTGGTTAGCCCGAACCTTATATTTTATTCAATTTTCTACAGAGAAAACATAAATTTAGGACTTGTGCCCTTCTCTGTCTGCGACAAAATGTTTATGACTGACAGTACAGGAGTGGCACAGAAATCTATGTTTATGTTTTACCTTTTATCTGGCCATAATTATGTTCGCAATTTTACTTTTTGATATTTGTGTATACATTTATTATATATGCCATATGTTAATTAATCGTATAAATCAGGTTATACCAAAATCAAAGTGTAACTTTGATCTGTTTGTGTGTATGACCCTTCAGCATGCTAATGACCAATTCTAATCGTGTTTTTTGACAGGAGACTTTTCACATCACCTCAGACTCAGAAGCAACACTTGTTCTTCACATTACACAGGAACTCATGGAGGCTTTGAAGACCTTTTGTGAAAAGAAAGCAGCAGTAAGTAACATAATCTTGTCCGGAGTTGTTTCACCATTGGGAGGAAAGGAGTGGTTAAACTCTCTGTGTTAACATCCTGCCAAACTGTTACAGTTCAGGCATGGGTCAAAACCCCCTGTTAAATAGACTTCAATTTTCTTTTTTTACAATTTCTAAGTAACAAAGATACTGATTGCATGGCACATTTCTCTTAGTATTCCATCATCATGTATCTGTTTTGGTTTTTTTGTGTGTTTGTTCTGTTCTGGGCAGCATTTTGCTTCTTGATGACAGGTTGTTATCCTTTTTGTGTTGGTCCCTTGCTTGATAGCTTTTGTTCTAAAATCAGTGGGGCTTTAAGCCTCACACAAATGTGCCATTTTTTTCTTTGGTGGGCATGTGGGTAGGTTTGTCTTTCTTATAACTCGGAGCTCTGCTCTCAGTTGACAGTTTTAATCTGTTAAGACTAAGGTAGGTAAGATGTTCTTGACTATCTGTGGGTCCTTACAAAGCTCCATAGCTTCTTTGCAAGAAGTTGACTACCTGTGGAAAAAGGAGTCTGAAGTAGGACCAGAATCTGTGGAAAAATGATTCATCACTCTGGCAGCTACTGGTTCAGAAAATGCAGGATGTGTTTTTTTCTGAAAGCTGTTTCAGACTGTTTTCTCAATTGTATATTCCATGTCATGTGAGCTACAGTAACTGTCTCTGGGCAAATGCTGCCACCAACACCAGGTAAATATTGCTTCTGTAGCTTAATCTCTCAGCTGGGCCTTCCATTCTGCATTTCCCAGCTGGAGGCAGGATTTGCATATCTACCAGTTTTATATTTTAGCCAGGTGATGATGAGAGAAATGAGGCAATAAATTTGAAACAGGAGACATTGTCTTCACCAGACCCCTTCTGTTCTCCAGACACGTACCTCTTCCAAATAACACTTCGGAAAATTGTGGTATAATGTGGTAACAGCACATCCCTCATAGAGACTTCGCTATTACCTAAAATTGTACGTTGCTAACTTTCTGTGGGAAATTTATTGCTTTTTAGAATTCTTAAAGTTCTTAAATTCTTGCTTTCACAAACATTCTGACCTTATGGTGTACATAGGTTAATTACACCAACAATTCAGGCCCACTGATGTCAGTACCTCAAGATGAATTTCCAGAAGGGAAAAGCATCCCAGAACACTATGGGCCAGATGGAGAATACAAAGGTAATTTAGATATTTTGTTCCACTCGTTTGTTTACTCTTGAGACTGCGCAGATTGTGAAAATTTATTTTTATGGCCAGCCATAGTGCCTCTTAGCTGGTGTACTGTGTGTCTTTACCCTCTGAGTCAGTTCAGGATATCATTTTCTGAAGCTTTAATGACTTAAATGTCTGAGAACATTCCTGTCTCACTGAACAGTGTTACAGCAATAAAGGTTATGAAAATTCAAACAGTAACCCTTCCTGATCTATTTACTGTTAGAATTTTTGGGTGGAAAGATGCCAAGCTCAGATGAGACATAAAGGCAGGAATTGGGAAAAGAACAGAAGGACACTTCATAAAATCTCAAAGTAGTTGTGTTTGCAGTTGGTATTCTAATATTTTGCTAACTTTTATTGCCCTTTATTTATTCAGGAAGTTCTGACTGGAATCAAAGTCTTGTGTCTCAGTATGATGAGTGTTCTGAAGATGCTTCTTTTGCTCCTGCTCGCTCTAACAGTTACCAAACAGATGATGGATCATCTTCCTGTCATCTGAGATCTGATGACTTTGCAATGGTGTCTCTGCTCAGGGACTCTCCTGCTGTTGAGCCTGCTGGTCCTGTCAGTGGTATCAGTGAATGGCTGAGACAGCTCAGAGACTCTGTGTCTGGTAGGAATTTGGCTGCTGGGGTCTCTTCCTACGAGACCAGCCCACTGAAGGAGTACTCAGCAGAATACATGTCCAGTGACGTGCAAGGAAGTGAGCTTCATGATAACAGACTCTCATTTGGCAGGGAAAATACAAAATGGAGGAATCAACAAGCATGTACAAAAGCAAGGCATATTAGTGACCAAGAATTACCCTATCCCAATTCTTCTGCCTCTCATCCTTCATCTGGAAGCTACTCTACAAACTATCCTTCACAAAGCTATTCCTCTTACAAGAACCACGCATCTGTGAATACTTGTACATCTTCTGCAAATTCTGATGTTTCAGGAAGAGGTGGCTCCAGGTGGCACCAGGACACTAGGTGGAATGAGTGGAATGAGGACTCCAGGTGGAACAAGAGCTCTAGCTGGAAGCGGGAGTCTAGCTGGAAGCAGGAGTCTAGCTGGAAGCAGGAATCTAGGTGTCAAGGATTCAGTTATCAGAAATCAGGCTACCAGAGAGACTGGAGTTCACATCAGAACTCATTTTCTGGCAGTGGTTCATACCAACATCACCAGCAGTTCAGAAGCTCAGAAGAGATGTTTGATGGAGTTGATGTTGGTCTTGCTCCCAGCGCTGTGAATAGACTGCTAGGAAAGGATGTACCTACCATGACCAGGACGCTCAAACAGTTGGCTCCATATTATCCAGCACTTCAAAGTAAGATTGTGATTAGTTTGCATGTGAAATGAGTTAATTAGCATGGTTACATAAGCAGGAGATTGCAGGCTGCAGAGATAGGATGTGCTGTTCAGGGGTGTTGAGCTCTTTTTGCTCATGTCTGTATCAGCTGAGGAAAAGCATTGTTGCCTCTCTGCGGACACTGTGCCTCTTGGCAACTAAATGGAGCAGTGAGTGGGAGGAGATTTTGATAGCATAAAAACTTCCTGAATTGAAAGGTTTGTCCTAGGTCATCTTTCTAACTAGCAGTTTGTATCATGAGTTGTACTGGTAGGAGGTAGGCAGTGTACTGGTTGAGCAATGGGAAGGGAATGTATTGGCATAAAGAAAAAAATACTGAAATGCATGCAGAACCAAACCTGGATGGCATTATAATAAATAATCCAAATGCATCAAAACCCATTGGCATAATAAGAGAAATGTTATCAAAGAGCTGGTTCATTACATGCTGATTTCTTTTTTCCAGTTACCATAGAAATAGTCATTAATGCTGAGAATAGTGATACACTATTCAAAATGAAAGTTTTTCCTTTGGATATAGATTATGAGAGGAGTTAAAAGCCAAGTGGGCATATGCTGTGGCATAGCTGTCATTGGGCACGAGTTTGGACAAATGCAAACTATGCTTCTGGTACTAGAATTAGTTAATTAACTAGCTACTTAATAGTAAAACTTTCATTTTCACATTCTCTATGCTGTATTTTGTGAAATATTGTGAGATGGAAGTAACTGTAAATGTCTTTATCTCCCCTTTCTAGAAGTAAATATTCAGACATTCGTCAATGTGCTAATAGAAACTAGAGAGAAAGATTAAGGAGCAACAGCAGTTGAACTGGAAACAGATGAAGAGATTTGAGAATCTCCATCACTTGGCTTTCAGGAAAGAGACTGCATTTGACTCTGTTTGGCTTGGGAAAGGTAAAGGGAGGTAGGGTTTTAAGTTTTTAACATCTGAGATATAGCTGGAACACGATCTTGCACATAATGGGTGAACATACTATTTTGTTTAGGCCTTTTGTAATGTATTTGTTATATCTTAGTATAGTACAGAAAAAAAATCTTTTGTTATTTTTTGGCAATATGTTAAAATTGTTCTTTCAGCAAAAAGTTAATAATCCTTTGAATACCCTTCTCAATTCAGAGGAAAAAGAAAGGTTTACTTTTATGCTACCTACTTAGGAGGAATATTCATTGAAAATACAGGTTTATTTTTCTTCACACAAATGTAAGGCCAGTTCCATTAATTCGAGGCTTTATAATCAGCATATTTTTAGAAATTGATACACTACTTTTCTGTTTAGACAAAGAAAGGAGGATATACAGCAAAGGTATTCTCTGTCTTAATGTGATGCTATATGAGGAAAATGTAATCTATTCTAGAGGACTGCTATGCAATGGGGCATATTAGTTTCATTTTTGCAGAGTAAGAAATGGTGTGAAAAATACAGAGATTTTTTAATCATGTTGTTCAAAATGAAATCATTATAAATTGTCTTAAAAACTCATTTGGTGGATTTGGTGATTGATTCTTTCTACTGGTAAAAGCATATTAAGAAATAGTAGAACCCATAAGGCAATCAGATAAAATAACAGGAAAAAATAAATAATCAAAATGTCATACTAACTGAGTAATACTTACCAGTTCTGATGTGTATCAGAACCACATGCTCTGGCTTTAGATGTCTGCTTTATGTAATTAAAACCAGCTTACATGGAGCTGAAGAAAAGAAGTAAAGTGAGACAGTTTACTCCTGAGTGTCTGTTTTCCTTTTCACTGCTGCATTGTGGACTATCATTTTTCTTCTCACCCATGCCTGAACTGTGTCTCTGTGCATTAAATACTTGTGCTGAAGCAGGGCTAGCTTTCATGAGCTGTCATAATACATTTTGGATCTTGTCACATAAATTTAAATAAAAACTCAACAAAACAATTTATTATTGAGCATATAAACTCAATTCCCTAAAATTTTCCTTCTGTCATTATTTTGCTTCTGCATCTGAAAAGATCCACTTTCCTTTTTCATTCTTGTTCACTTCCTTTACTGCTCATACTTACTGAAGTGTTGGAGTGGTTTATAATGTCACACACTTTGTAGTCGTGCCATACACTTTCATCCACTGAATTACATAGTCAACCTTGCTTAAAAGGCAAAATTATGATTTTTCTACCATGGGTGTCTGCCAGAGTTTTGATTTAAAAGTCTGTAGGATTGATCAATTATTGTATCTGATTATTTACTTCTGGTAAATAGAATTACCAGAAGTTACTTACACAAATGTTACTACCATAGTTTTTTCCCACGGAAAGTGTAGTGCAACTAAAATTTTGAAACTGTAGAAAAACTGTTGCTGGAAAATATTACTGTTGCAACTCTTTCAATTCAAGTTAAGACCTTTTCATTTGAAGTTGTAGAGAACTCTTTTCCCCATTTCTCACCCCCTTTTTGATTTTACTGCCATTACTATATACCCCAGTGGCATACAGCAGCTGCATTACTTCCACCCAGATTAGATGCTGTTTCCACCCACATGTTCTCTTATTTTTCCTTCTGGGCTCAGTTACTGTCCCTCCTTTGTTGTTGTGCAGAGTCCTGCACTGGGGAAACAGTTAGTGCATTTTGAAATGGAGTTGGAGTTGTTACCAAATTGAGACAGCATGAATTTACTAAAGCTTTCCTGAACTCCAGTGTGCTGAGTACTCCTTACTCCCAAGAAACCGCTTTGCCATATCTTGTTCCCATGCAGCACAGAATTGGAGCAGAACAAATCCTCTGTCTAGACTCCAGTCCTTCTTCAAGAAACAACCTTCACAAAGTAGGTCCTGACAGCCTGCAGAGCAGCACTGGATGCCTGGCACCTGTCAGCACCAATGCAGCTCCATCACAGGCTTTGGCATGGAGGCAAGAGTGCTGAGAATGCACCTGAGCCCTTGGAGCAAATTTCACATTTCCTTAAAAAGCCAGTGATAAAAATCCAGGCTGGGACATGTCTTGGACAGGGGATAACTTTTCAGCCAGGGTCTTGGTCTCTGTGTTCCTGCATTCACACCTTTGGAAGTGTGTGTTTCCCACTGGGAGAAGAGTTGTTCCAATCCAGAGACACCTTGGTGGTTTCCCACTGGGAGAAGAGTTGTTCCAATCCAGAGACACCTTGGTGGTTCTCTGCAGCAGTGATGCTCCTTTAGAAAGTGCTGGAGCCAGCTGTTCTGCACCAAGAGCAGTGAAGTAGAACAAGGCCAGCTGGACGTGGAGAACATCCTTCAGGGGAGACAACTTGGGAAGTTTCTTAGTTTCCAGCTTTTTAGTTTGTACGTTGGATTTACTAATATCCTTCAAAACGCTTCCCAGAATTACTGGATTTTACGTGTGTGTATGATCTGAAGGGACAGATTCCTTAGTGGGAAAGAAACGGGGAAACTCTTCTGAGCCCAGAAATTTGGGGCTCTTCTGTTTTGTTTCTGGAGAGAGCACACTTAGTTATCATCCCAGCCTTCTCTAGGGAGGGAAGGTTCAAGGAGTAACTGGTGGAAGTCTTTTTCCCTTGTTTTCTTAAACATAAGTAACTTTCACAGTTCATCCAAGGCTGTTGGATGAGGTGGTTTCTGACACTGGTCATTATTCCTGATCTCCCTCCTCAGCCAAAACCAATTCCTTGCTTTTTGGGTTATGACGCCTAAAGTGCTTTGGGAGAACTCCTTGTTTTGGTGTGCTTGTGCCATAGAGATCATTGGTCTTTCCCCACATATTTCACACCAGGAGAGTGTTCAGTGTGTTGCTGAGCTGTCACTAATGGTCTGATTGATTATCACTTGACAAACAGTAGCAGCTTCTCTGTGTGAGAGATGTTTGATAACTGCACAGTTGCCACTTTGCTGCCTTCACCCTGACACCAGACACTACTCTGGCTGAGACACAGAATCACAGAATAGTCTGAGTTGGAAGGAGCCCACAGGGATGATTCAGTCCAGCTCTTCAGTGAATGGCCCATAAAGGGATTGAACCTGCAACCTTGCTGTTATTTGTACCATTCTCTGACCATCTGAGCCAATCTCAGGGTCACCTGGAAGTAACATCATAACTTTTGATTTTTTAACTTTTCTTTGGTTCCTCCAAGTTGCTTCTTCAGAGTTACTGCAAGAGATGGTGTTTGATGCAGAAATCAGTCACTACTTGTCTTGGTTGAGTTTTTCCACTCTCTTTCAGCTGTAAATGGTGAGATGTAGGGTAAAGTTATGAGAATGTCTGACTGTCAATTCGAGGCTACTTCAAGTAAGTGCTTCAGCACAAAAAGGAAGGCTTTTGATGTTAAATGAGACAACTAAGCAAAGGCAGCATATTCAGAGGCAGAGTTCATCTTTGTGGGGAACTTATCAAGGGAGATGCAGTATGATCTGCATCAAAGCTGAGAAGAAGTTGTATTTGAAGCCATCCCAAAGGATGGCCTGAAAGAGGGAGGCAGCTAGAAAATAAAATAGAAAAAGTGGAGAGACCCCTGAATCATAGAAAATGAGAATACAGAAATAAAATCACCATCCCCTTAAAGCTGTACAAAAGTCAAAGAGACTAAAAGTTGACCTAGTATTTTTACTTAATTTTAAATTCTGTATTAAAAATTAATACATTAAACTCTTATAAAAGTAAGGCACATGCAAAACATGTTGTGCAACTTCTGGCTTTCAACTCATATAAACTAACAAGCATTACTTTAATTTGGCATTTCTAAAGAGTCATTGCTCCCATGCAGGATATGTGTAAGAGGTTATGTTTGACATTGCACCAGTTAAATCTAGATTCTGTGCTTTCTGTACTACAGTAAGCGGAGATGGTCATATCATACAATAATACAAAATAAAAACCAACTCAAGTACAGATTCTGACAGTGATTACCAACATACAAAATTTAAGAACGTGATGTTACATCCATTATAATACATCAGTGATCTTCTTCAGTAGAGGATGATTTGGCAACTCCAGTCTGTGTAACGCCAGTGTGCGATTGCTGGTTATCAGTGTCATACGATGCTGAAGACCATGGACAGATACTGCTCATAGGACACCTGAATCCAGCCATCCTGATCGGTGTCGTATCGTCGGAACACATCAGTCAGCCTCTGAGGAGGACAGAAAAAAAATAATAGACATTTTTCATCTAGAGGAAGGCTCAGACTGCCACATCCTCCCCTTGCCACTCAGGCTTCTATAGCTATATAAACCCTTTCTGTTCATCTCCTTTGTAGCCATTTTACAGTCTTAGTTATAAAGATAGCTCTTTGCCAATAACAATATGTTACTTAAGGTTACCTAGGCACTTCTTTATAGACCGGACTGTATATATATAGACTATTTATAACTGGCACAGGGAAAAGCAATGTAACATTTGAGTCAGCTGGAAACAGAATCCAATGTGTACCTTGTGCATATCTCACCTTCCAGGCAAATGTGCTTCGTGTGGCATTGCTATCTGAGCTGTCTCTGTATAACCCCAGAGATGCCAAGCAGTATGGACAGTGGACCAGAACAATTACCAGCACGGTTTCATTAACATCAGCTGAGTGAAACTGCATTTCAAAGCCCCTTTTAGCAGAGTTCAAGTCCATAACTAACTATAACTTATATTACAAATGAATACACAGGTGACTGATGTGTCTAAGTAACAGAGACACTGCTTTTACAGGGAACTGCTTTCCCTCCATGTTCTCTGTCTCATGCTCTCTCTGTTACTGAAAGGTTGGGGGGTTTTTCTGTATTTCTACCACTACCCCTGCAGGAACAGCTCTGAAGTCTGTATTAAACTAACAGACACTGTAAAACACTGAGACTATTTTACACTTTTTTTGTCCCTCGCTCATTGTATCAAATTTACTTGAGATGCAAAGGAATTACTAATGAAGACCAATACAAGAAGATGTTTCTAGCACTTGTCATATACTTAGTTCAAATGGTTTATTATGAATAAAAGAAAGTTTTAGATCCACTGTTAAAGTGAGAACCAGAAAAGCTTAGGAAAAGGTAATTTTTTTTTCAATTGACATCAAAGTACATCTCCTTTCTTACCTGTAGAACAACACAGCATTGAATAAAATCATCAAAAGCAACTTGTCCTCTTCCTTGTCTGTCAAATTTCCGAATAAGGATATCGTAGAATTGATCAGACAGTCGGTAACCTTGGAAAAAGAGAAATACTTTAAAAGGTTTCAATTACTGCAGTCCTTCTATAAAAAGAACAAGGTTGTTTAGCAGGCATGTGTAACAAAACCAGAAAACAGTAAGGAGTTACAATGATTTTTTTTTCTAATATCTCTGTTAAACTAAAATGCATGCAATAAAACCCATGCTTAATAATAATTATATACAGAGTCACAGTAAATATAATTACAGATTAAGGTGACTATTTGATTGAGGGAATGGTTTAGGGCTGCAGATCAAGTCTTTACAAGTGAAGTGAGAGGAATGAAAGTTCCTTAGCTGTCAGAATGCTCTGGTAGCATAGACAGCTGGCTTTGTTTTAAAAAGTTGCAAGTTCTATCAAGTATCCTGAGTTCAGACTTTGCCTGAAGCGTTGGTAATGCTCTCAGAGCATGTCACAGAGGAGACTGGAACTGGATGTGTCAGGACATGTGTGGAATGTTTTCTTTTATCACTATTTAAGGAAAGAGCTTTAAAAAACATGTGCTGCCATTATGGACATTGTTAAAAGGTACCTTATACCTAACAGGAGAGCTGCCCTTCACCTGCCTCATTTTTAGTCACGTATGTCAGAGCAGTACAGCTCTGCAACAGTAACAGTAAGCAGCTCATTCTATGACATAACCCAGTCATAAAAACTGTAATTACAAATGAATTACCAAAACCTGTTAGTGCTTGCTTTAGCTCATTTTTGTCAATCATTCCAGAATTGTCTCTGTCATACGTTCGAAAGACGTTCTGCCAGTCTGTGATGTACTTCCAGACTCCCGTGAATTCATTGAAGTTCACACCCCCTTTGTTTTCTCTGTCAAACATGCCTGAAATAAAAAGTAAGAAACACATATAAAACCTTAGTCATACTACTCCTCCTGGCAAGATCTGCCAGGATTTTTAAGAAGACAAGAATGCTTTGTGGAAGGTACTGAAAAGAGAAAAGAAACTGCTAAAATGCAAGTGATAATTTGGAAAGTTCTGCCAAGAAAAAGCAAGCAGTCATCCACTGAAGGAAAAAACGATAAAGCAAGATAAAAGAGTAGCAGAATGAATCACAGAATGTTTATTTTTCCTGGGATTTCATTTTCAGTTCAAAAATACTGAGGGCTTGATTGATCATCCAGTGATAAATCAAAATGGGCATTGGGGATTGTTCTTTTCTAAGGACACATTAAAAAAGTCTTAAATCCATTCCCAAGAGTGCTGGGATATTCACCTGCTTTTGACTTACTGATACTGTTATCTTTATACAAAAAGCATGTCACACAGTGATGGAACCCGGACTGCTGCTGAACTTATTGAAAACAAAGCAAAAAAAGTAGTCCTTGGACTTATGAACTGTGTGATAGGAAAGACTTGATTTATTGTGCTTAAGTCTTTATCCTTCTACCACCATCATCTTCCACTGGCAATTATTTTAGACACTAACAGAATTCAAGTATTGTGAAGCTTCTGTTTGGTATTTTGGAGCAAAACATAGGCTTAAAATGCAAGACAGGAAGAACAACTTCCAAAGACAAGTTATGTAATACCTTTTTAGAAAATTTGAGATCACAATCTCCTCATGCATAAATTACATTTTCTACCTAATCAATTACGCAGTAACATTTTCTCAGGCTACTTTGACAAGTGCACATGTGTATGTGTATGCAAAGGGCATTCCTGTATTAATCAAAAGGGAAAATAATTTAACTTACTACTGCTGGGCACTCCGAGGAAAAACAAACAGTGTAGCAATTGAGAGCATTCTCAATCATCTGAACAGATCACAAAACATTATCTTAGGACTTTGTCACATCACACAACTACACTTACCAAGAATTGACCTGACTGTTGCTGGATTAAATGGAGTCCACGTGCCTGAAACAGAAAGAATTACTTAGTTCCTCAATACTAAGCAATGTTTAAAAAAAGGGCAACAAAACAAACAAAAAACCTGTTAAGAACAGTGAATTCAGAGCTACATGACATGGAGCTGGCATATTATAAAATATGTCTGCTTGGAAGTAATGATGTTCTTGACAATTCAGAGATTACTTCAGACCAGAGCTTTACAAATACTGCACAGACCAGCATTTTTCAGGCTGCAACAAACAAAACTAACAAACCTTGGAACATCTAAGAAGGACTTTTTCATCCCAGGCTGTCAGGAAGTATTGAATAAAAGGTGAGATCTAAACTGAAATACCTCTTTTCTACTGACAGAAGCAGAAGTGTTCTAAGTTGTAACTCAATCAAGGTCTTATATCTGTTCCTCAGTAAAAACCCATCTGCTCATTTCCTTTTTACAGGAGTACTCCAGGGCATTTAGTTTCTGACAGAAGTAAAAAGAAAGGGTTCCTAACATGACATAACCATACACTGCAGTTTAGAGTTGTTCAGTACAAATCCACCCCCGCTGCTAAAACAATTAAGTGTTAGTCTGAATTAGTATTTTTAGACCAAGAAATGTTGCTGCTTGAAAGGGCCTGAGCAGTAATCATCTGGAGAGGAGCTCTGTACTTCTCTGAGTATTTAGAAACTAGTCATTATGAAACAGTTTTCACTTGGTTGAGAGCATTCCCGAGCACTAGGAAGCATTAAGCTTTAAATAAAAGAAATCCCGTGCCTCATCTAGAATTTCACCATCGATTCTCTGGAGCCTGTGAAGGAACCAGGAGGACGAAGCAGCACACACTAAACTGGCTGTGATTGCCTGCAGGGACTCAAGGGATTGGTGAGACCACAAAGGAGTCTCTGAGCCCAGGGCACTGCGGAGGCGCTCCCAGGGATGCGTCAGCTGACCACAAATCCCAGCAGAAGGGCCGCGCTGGGATCCAGCACGTCGCCTTTGCTGGGTCAGGTGCAATGGTGTCACTCTACAGGGAGAACCCTGCACTCTAGGCAGGTCCTCTGACTATCTGCACATAAAGACAAATGTAAGCAGAGAAAGAGAAGAGGAAAAATGGCTCTGAAAATGCTTAAGCAGTATTTTAGACAGAGAACATCAGTACCTTAGAGATGTATGTATGTCTCTTCACAAAAATAAGAAATAATGGAATTAATAAGGTGCCACCATTTAACACTGAACAAAATAAGAGGAAAAAGTGAAAATACAGTCTGAAAGTTAAACTTATTTCATCTTGAAATATTCAAGTGACTCATATAGATGCCACAGAGTGAAATCTGAGCAGCTCCAGAGGTGAAGAACTGTGATTTCAACCTGTTCCAATAAACAGGGAAAGCTGTTTCTGTCTCTCCTCTCCTGACTGTACTATTAACTTCCCACAGCAGCACAGAAGAAAGAAAACAATTAGGATTTTAAGAAAACAATAGGATTTTATTGTGCAAATAGTTAAACAAAGTGATGATCAGCCCCTCCCAGGTAAGCACATTGTTATCTGTATAAACTTCACAGGTTGAAAATGTCAAATTGTCAAAACCACACTGAACTTCAAATTTCAATGAGCATGATGCAGACTTTTTTAATGTTTTAGAAATAAACACATAACATTCTTTTAGCCCATGTTAAATTGCAGGACAGCCACACAACCATCCACTAGAGGATATATTTTGAATATAATATAGTGAATTGTTAGTGACTGGTGTACAAGATCTAGAATCTCTTGGAATGCAGGAAGCTTACAGTTCTGTAAATATTTTGTCTAACCGTGAATTCACTTGATAGGCATTCTTCATAACTGCAAAGCACTGAAACTGCTAATCTACACTGTGAATAAGGAAAGAAAAAAACTCAGTCATCACTGCCTCTTAAATTCAATCATATGAGGAGATACTTAAAACATATGAAATTAAAAATGGCAGGTTCCTATGAAAAGATATTTAAAATATATAAAATCTAAAATAGCAGGTAAAATTAAAAATGACAGGTTCTCACAGTTCTAAACAGCATTGTAATCTAAATGAAAATGGTGACTTAATTTAACTTAGATTTTGCTAAAGATTTCATTCAAAATTTTAATTATGGATCAGGTCTGGCAGCGACAATACATGGCTTTTAATTTATCAGATACATTATTAAACAAATATTCTAGTAAATCCAGGTCATTTACAAGACTGCAATTTTACTAAATAGAGCCTTATGAATTTTTTTCAAGTCACGCAATTACTGACAAAAAGGGGCCCTTCAGCCTGTGTGTGCTGCAGCTCACTACATCAGTTTAAGCCCTCCTCAGTCACAAAGCACAGGAAGGAGAAAAGAATAAACTTTGGGAGAAGGGGAACTTGGTATGGACTCAAAGATGGACAAACAGCCTGAATATGCCCTTTTTCAGATTTCCAAATGGAAAAAAACCCCCACAGAGTACAACCCTACCCACCCTGAGTCACAGGAGGAAAGTAAAAATAGGCTACTGGAAAAATGTTTCATTTTTTATTTTGTTTCCATGAGTTATTTGACAATACCCTAGTTATTCTTTGAGTATTACAACAAGGAACTGACAGACTATTAGGAAGTTTTATTACTAGATTTAGAGCACATCTTTCTACTCTGTTAGGAAAAACACCAAACATACTTTATTTCCTGCACCACACTGTATGAAAAATAAATTATGTGCAGTGAAAAGGCTGGTTCTCAACAGCTTTGTCCACATTATACACTGATCCAGGTTAAAAAGAAAGGTTCAGTAGTGATGAGCAAGGAAGATATAAATCACTGGTTATGATTTCTAGGAAGCAGAGCTGGAAAAACATAAAGGGATGTGCACGCCTTCATTCCTCAGAATACAGATCAGTAATGGTTACAATAGATATTCAGTTTAAAACAACAAACAAAAAATCAGGAGGATTGTCTATTATTTTCCCTCCCCAGCCTTTTCTGTAGATTAAATAGAATTAATCAGTGGTAGGAACACTTCCCACGCTCCTCCATACAAAGAATGATGGCATCAAGTAACCACTGTCACAACAAATTTAACATGAAGTTGACGATGAACTACCTCGCTGCTCATTTACAGACTTACCATTGGATAATGCTTGCTGGAGTTCACTATCAGATATTATTCCACTCCTGTCTTTATCAACTCTGGAAAAAAAAAACAAAACAAAAACACGTAGTAAACTTTAAATGGCTGAAATTAACAGGTTCCACTTGCTGAAGACTTCAACATTTTGGTTCTTACTCACCAGATGAGATTAATCTTTTCCTGAAAAGTCACTGGCACATGATAAAAGCTCCAAAGAAAACTGCAAGGCTTACTCATGAGTGAAGACGCACACAGAAACATACACTGCCAATGAAACAGTTTGGGCATGCTCTGCACAAAGAAGTATTTTTATTTATTTCTGTTTAAGAGAACTGCAGAGCACACATGCTGGTTAAATCCACAAAATGCCTAATGTCACAGTGGTAAGCTGTTTGTTTCCCAAACTGGAGCAACAGGTTTGGCACCCAGGTTCTCTCACATGTTGGCAATGGAGAGGAAGTCACTAATGTGACCAAAGTACTGAAAGACTCAATCAGTGCAGGGCCTTGACCCCTTTCAACGGGGGTCAAAGAGGAAACAGCACAGCCAGCTTCCACCTTCTATTAAGCATTCAGTCTATTGTCTTAGAGATTCAAGTGCTATGCCAAAATGAATGAATGAAATAATTTCTGCCCAGATAAAGAATGATCATGCCTTCTTTAGAAGGGAAACTGAAAGTGCTGGGGACTTCCCTCCATTTCATACAAGGATGTTCCCCTTGGACTGACAGTTTTTATTTCCCCTCATTTACTACCACTCCAAAGCAGAGTCCTGCTCAGTTGATCCCTGTTTGCAGAAGCTAATTTTCTTTTCCTTTAGTCCTTGCTGTCTTTTTCTAAACACTTCCAGTTCATTCTATTGCTTCCTTCCCCATCTTCAAGAATTATGTAACCTGCATGCAACACTGAAATTGCAAGCATAAGTTCCAATGATTTCAATAACGAAAAGGTATTCCCCTTTTCTATTCTGTTTCTCTTCTTAGTATTGTGAACATTTTTTACCTTTTATGAGCTGCTACCAAGTGCCAAGCTGATATTTTCAGGAAAATGCGTTATGACCTACTTATCTTGCTGCTGAGCATCATCAGTCAGCACATTCCTTTTATAAACAAAATTGTGCAAAATTAAAATCGGTTTTTCTCATGGACATCAGGTTCCTACTCTGGGTTCCACTTCACATACGGGGCTCATCTGTCACACAGGGATCATGATCTGCCCATGACTGGCTGATACAGCCCAGTAATTCAGGACCATAAGGTGCTCCTGCAAACTTTCACAGGCCTCAGTTACTGCAGGAATCAGCAAACCTCACCTGAGCATTCACCCTCCTCTCACAGAATCACAGAACCACAGATTGGTTTGTGTTGAAAGGGACCTTAAAGATCATCAAGTTCCAACCCCTCTGCTGTGGGCAGGGACACCTTCAATTACATCAGGTTACTCAGAGCCCCCATCCAGCCTGGCCCTGAACACTTCCAGAGATGAGGCATCCACAGCTTCTCTGGGCAATCTGTTCCAGTGCCTCACCACGCCTACAGTAAAGAACTTCTTCCCTGCATCCAATCTAAACCTACTCTCTTTTTCCCCAGCTGCTCCTGAACAGATTACATAAAGAGAGCTCCATCTGTCAGTGTGGTGGATGACCACACACACGCCCTTCAGTCAGTTTTCCATCCACTGGAGAATGCTTCTATTCATTCTACATTTACTGAATTTCTGTAAGGGCCTTTTGATAGTGTTGGGAGTATTTCTGGAAAGCATACAGATTATACAAATTGCTCCAATTCTAGCCATCATATCCATATCCAATCCTTACCAAACATATTCCAGGAGTTATACCGTAGTCTGCCAGACAGGAATACTTTCAACAAAAGCTGTGCAACTCTCCTGACTAACTACATTATTTATTTTTACTTGTTTTCCTGGTGCAGAAGTCAGATTGTTCATCTGTTTCTTTCTGAATCCTTTAAAAAGAGAAACGGCTTCCTGCATGCCTCTGCTGAGTTCTCAGAGGTAGTTGTTTCACAGCAGGCTGGGTAGGTAAGCTGCTGCATTCCTGAGTCACTTCGTAAATATCAGCCAGTTTTAGAAACTTAGTACTGTTTATCTACTGCTTAACCTCTTCTTGCTGCTGCTCGTGTCAGAGGATCTGTCTTGACTCATCTCCCATAAAAATGGTTCCAGCGTAGGCACCTCCCCAGTTTCCTCAACATGACATAATTGGGAAATCTCCTTTGGCTTATTTGCTGATAGGATCTTGCCAGTGTGTTTGTTTAGCACACGCTTGCTAACTCCCCTGCAGGTCCCTCTGCTCCAGGTGAATTCAAGAGAATATTTCACAGACTCCGCTTGGTTGGAAAAGACCTCTACGATCATCGAGTCCAACCTATGACCCAGCACCACCATGTCAACCAGACCACGGCACAAAGTGCCACATACAGCCTTTCCTTAAACACCTCCAGCGACGGTGACTCCACCACCTCCCTGGGCAGCCGATTTCAATGTCCAATCACCCTTGCTGTGAAGAAATTCCTCCTGACACCCAACCAAAACGTCCCCCGGCGCAGCTATGCCTTCTCGTTCGTAGCTTTAAAGTTTTCCTTTAACATTTATGAGATTCCTTTTTACAAGCCTTCCCTGTACTGCTACATTGATCCTCCAGACTACTATCCTTTCTGCAATCTCAGGTTAAAAATTACTTCAGCGCTTTCAAGGTTACCTTCTCGCTCCCATCAATCCCCTTTACCCTTGTTATAAAATACAGCCACATTTATTCCTCCTCAGCCCCTTCTTACAGATTCCTCCCACAGGGAAACCAGCGCGGTGTTTACAGCGCTGCCAGGCGCTCCGGCAGCCAAACCCCGCGCTGGAAGCGCCGGGCCGGTGACCGTGTTCCCGCTTCCGGCAGCTCCCCCAGCCCGCGGGCTGCCGGGCCCGCTCGGGCGGCGGGGCTCACTCACCTCTGGAACACGTTCCACAGGAAGGAGGGGTCGGGCAGGGCTGCGCCGCCGCCGCCGCCGTTGGGCCGGTGCTCGTACCCCGCCGCCATGGCTCCCGCGCGCTTCCGCCACCG
>VZRS01001914.1:8654-98143 GCA_013398055.1 Ifrita kowaldi
TTTTTAAATTGTGTGTTTGACTGACTTCTATGGCTCTGTTGGGGGGACGGTTTGTTCCAGTCCTAAATGAAGTCGTTTTATATGACAGCTTTTCTCTGACCTCGGTGAAATGCCGGAATTGTAGGGAGGGGAATGTGCCAACACGTAACCGCAGAGTTATCTGGCTTTTCAGTCTATGAATCTTTTTGTAGCTCGGTAGTTACTTGACGACCCTCTGGAGAAGTAGTTCAACATGTGAAATATATATGACCTTTAAAGATACAACAGAAATGCTCCGTTGTAGGTTGTTGTGTTGTGGAAGAGCTTTATTTCTTTTTGATAGGGATTCTCTGCTTCTCAGAAGTTTCCAGGCAACTTGAACACTGCAGTAAATCTAAATTTTAATGTTAATTTAGAAGTGCGTGTAAAACATAATCAGAATGTATATTCTCTGTATTGATTAACAATGAAGGTGCTGTTTACCCATGTGCTTCATTCCTTTTCTGTCATCATCTTTTTCTCCATGTTGGAGTAAGAGTAAGCATATGATGCTGTTCACTGCAAAAGTTTGGGAGAGCCGCCCGCCGGGTTAATGTAGTTGACATTCTCGAATGGGCCGATGTGAAAGGCGGGTGGTGGTGCTGGGTCTCTTCGGTCTCGTTCTGCCTCCTGCCCCGCTGTCCCTGGGTCTTGGCGTCGGGGGAGTAGCCTCAGAGGAATACAGCTATCACTGCTGCTGGGGGGGTGGGGGGAGAGGGGGAGGAGAAGAGAAAAAAAAAAAAGGCGGTCTCTTGATAGCTACAGAAACTGGAGGGACTGTAGTTTCCTTCTTTCAAGAAGAAGTAAAAGAGCTGCTGGAAAACATACTTGTCTCGCTAGGTGTTGCTACATTTAAGTGCGGAAGAGGAAAAGGTAAGGGGAAAGGAAGTGGGACACATTTATTCAATATATTTACATAGCTATGTCAAGATTTCTTTTGTAAAGGTTGAGAAGATGTATGCCTGAGGGATCGTTATTTAAAGGTAGTTTGAGGAATAAACACATTTGTATAAACTAGACAAAGAACTGCCTAATGTAGTGTAATAAGCAACTTTGATTTTAATCCTGATCCTAAAGCTTTATGAAGTACCAGTTCTCACTTTTATTTTAAAAATTCTCAACCTTGTTTGTCTTTTTAAGCTTCTGAAATTCAGTTTAGTAGGAATAAGTTGCTTCTCCCCTCCTTGTTCTCTTCTCCATATTCAGTGTTTAGAAAAGTCTGCTTTCTGAAAAATGCTTTCTAGCAATGACTTGTCTATTTCTGGAGCACTAGGGTGGAGGAGGGAGCTGCTCTGTCATGTACTCCTGGGAGACTCCTACTCCTGAAGGTGTCAATAGTGTCATCGCTATGCAAGACGTATGGAAATACTGTTTCAGAACTTGTCTCTATACAATGCACAGAGATACAATAATTTGAGGAGAAAAGTTGCAGTCAGCTTCTGTTGATACAGAAATGATATAAATCTATAGGATACTTTGAACGTTTAAAGGTGTTTTTTGTGCTGAGTCTGGTTGTGTGGATGCTTAGCTGCTGGCTAGGGTCAACTCACCACAGCTTTAAAGCAGCATGATTATTTAATTTTGCTTCATTTTGGGAAAGAGGGTGAGAGGACATGCAAGAACTAGAATTTGGAGCCAGCAGATCTTTGCCATTCCTAAATATGTTCTATATCATGAATATCCTTTAATGTGCAATTTGTTTAGATTCTGGTGTTCCCCTCCTCTGTGTTCTTTCTTTGATGGTGCTAACTCTGTGACTAATTGAATCATTTAGAATTACGTAGAGAAAGTAGCTGTCAGTTGACAGATGAAAAAGAGGTCAGTCTCCACAGTGCTTGAAAGAATTTACTATTGTAGTAGAAATAGAGACTTCTTTGAGAAGGGCGTATCTTATTTTCATATTGTGGAAGCTGCTGCTTGAACCGATGGTAAAAAACTCACTAATTCAAACTAATCAACTGAATGCAGGTAAACCCACAGTTACAGTTTGCATTTGCAATTACTTGTCTTGGGATTGCTCTAAAAGTATTAAATGAGTTAAGGACAGGCATTGATTATGGTCAAGTGAGTAAATGAACATACTTTAGAATTTGAATTTAAGATGAAATGAGTATCTTAAAGAATGAAACAGATGATTGTTGTTACCTCCAAGCAAGTATGGAGGCATATGAAAATGTGTTAAGTTTGAGCATATGCAGTGCTGTTTCTACATAGACCAGCTGATTGTTAACCCTATCATACCATGGTTTGACTTCTTTTAAACCTTGACTTTGAAATTACAGTGCTGGCTTTGATATGTAGGGTCAGGTTTAATTTTAGCTTTGTATCTCACAGTGTTAGAGCTCTGAAATTCCTCTGTTGCATGACTAAAAAGTAATTGCTGGAAAAACATCACTTGATAGGCATGTAGATTGGGTCTGTGATAGGGAAGTAACACTTGAGTGCCTCTGTGTGATACCATGTGATGTGCTCTGTTACAAATACTGGCCACTGCTCTGTCTGTGTGTGTTGTGTATATATATATATATATGTGATGTTTTGCAGATTAGACAGAGCAGTGACTTTTAGGACACATTTAATTTAGTAATGATATTGTCCCAATATATTTACCAAGGTTTTTTTTTCTTTTCCTAACATCAAACCAGTTTTGTTCTTGGTAGGAGCCTCACAGTTCAGCCACTTCAGAATAGTTACTGTCTTTCTTGTCTCGCTTTGGGAAGGAAAATGAGGTTTTGGGGAAAGTGGAATGTCTTTTCAGGAAGTAAAAGCAAAAATATACCAAAGTTGAAATAGTAGGAAGTGGTGACTGTCTCTGATTCTCACTGAAGCTGTCCAGTGAAAATAATAAGAAAACAAAATTTTCTTTAGCATCTATATCTGGAATCTTGTAAAGGGTAGGGTTTTATTTTTTGAAGGCTAACTTTCAGAGTTAATGCAACTTCTAATCTTTTTGCAGACCTTAGAAATTACATATTATTTACACTGAAAAAAGAACATTGTTGCATCTTAACATTTCTGTTGCTTGGTAATGCTGCGGAACTGAACAATGGCAAATGTAAAGCCTGTCAGTGGAAATATTTTATGTGATAGAGAAGGATATGGAAAGAGAAGAAAAGTCTTGTGATGTCAGAAGATAAGGAGACAGAACAGTTAAGAGTGTGATTTCCTCCCCACCTCCTCTTGGCTTTTGTCATAACTCTTGTTTTTAGAAAAAAGGATCAAAGGATCCTATACCTTAAGTGGGTGTGAGTGATTTCGTAGGAGGCTGCCCATCTTGTGGCATGCATGTGCACTCCCTGCTTTGCCCAGGGAGAGGCAGAGATTACCAAAACTGGGATCTTGAAGGGAACTTGTGAGACATTCCGTGAATATATGGGCAGTGGGCTCTATATACATTGTTTGTTTTGCTTTACAGTGTTGTTCTTTTCCTTTTAGCGAGTCTGTTTTGAAGAGGATACTGGATTTGTTTTAATGTTATCACAAGCTTTGGGCTAAAGAATTTGTGTTTGCCAGACTGTAACGTGCATGGGAAGAGGCATGTATAGCCCAGAAGGTAGTGTAACAACGGGCTGCAGAAGAATTTGGAACTTCCCCTTGAGTCAAACTTATAATTCAGTGTGAAACTATAAAAGGCTTCAGAAAGTAAATATGTGGGTTATCTAAAGGGTTTCATAATGCAAATTCTTAGTTACACCTTCTTGAATGGGAACTTAAATTATAATGGATTTATTTGTAAACTGGAAGGTTCATGTTACATTCTAGGGAATTGTGAAAATTCCTGTGACTAAAAAACATGATGAATCATGCACTGAATAGTGAATTCAGCCTTCACTGTGGAGGTACATCTGGCACCTATATTTTATTTCTTGTATTTTTAAAAGGAAACTTTATGAAACTTTAAAGATACTTTTAAAATTACTTTTTCTGTAAGACAGGTATTTTTAAACTTATTTACTAATTCTGTATATTATTTAGGGATCAGGAGGTACTAATAGTTGACTGTTTCAAAGCTTGAATTGCTTTTGCTTCTACTTTTCTCTTTTGAGCACTAAAAAATACCATGTTCTTGGATTGTGGGAACTATAAAGAGTATTTTAAATTTATTAATCATCTTAGATACTGCTTAAATCTGTGGATTTTACTCTTTACACAATCAATATTGTCTGGAAATACTTTGTAGTGTAGGAATTTATTGTTATTTATCTTCTCGTAGCTTTGATTATGAAGAGGGATGGCTATTGATCTTTCCTGAGTCGTGCTTGTGGCTTTTTGTTTGTTTTTGTTGAGCGGGATTTTTGTTTGTTTGTTTTCCTTCCTCCAGGCTTTGGAATCTAACAAACCTGGCTAAAATGATCTATACAAGGATCTGGTACAACTGATCATTTTGCTGTCATTGTTTCCGTGATGTTCTATGAAATGTCTAATATAAATGAGGACTAGAAGTTGCAGTTTTCATTGTCAGCCTGTTTATTAGCTTTGATCCAATGTCTTCTAACTGTGATGGTTTAAAAGCTTGTGCTCAATTCCACAAAAGAATTAGGAGTCTTACATGCTGTGTTAATACATTTTAGGGTTTTATGCAGAAGGCAGTTCAAAGAACACTTGCCAGAATTCCATAACCATATGACAAAGCCTGGGTATTTGAGGATGTGTTTTCCCAATATATTTTTCACATAAATATTTCTGTTCTATCTCCGTCATTGTATAATTTGGTATCTTACAGTAAACATGCTGTCTGTGTCCTCCCCCCATAGAATTCCAACGATGAGGTGCAAGTTCTGCTAAGATCTCTTTGCTTCTGACTCAGTCCATGGATAGGCAGACGACCTGGTTTGTGAAAGACTCACGTTACATGCAGTCAGTTTATTTGGGTTTGAGTTTTGTTCGGGATCTATTGTGACAGTTTCCTCTTCTCATTTTTCTTGACATCTGTAAATATTTTATGCTGGCTTGGACAGATGGTTATAAAAGCTTTACCTGGGAGAGGATAATTCTTAAGTTTCCTGGTTAATGTCTGCATAAACAAATATGTAAATACCTTCCATCACTATGTAAGTTGTCAGTTGCTCTTTTTTGTTGATAAATTAATCTGTATTCTGTTACTCTGGATGCTGTGTCCAAGGTGCCTGTGACTCATTTTTTATAAGGTGTTTTCTTTATAAGGCATTTTCTAATAAGGCATTACTAATGATAGAGAAAACTGAAGTTGATTCATATCTTGTAGTTAGATACTAATTTTTTGTTTGAAAAGATATGCACAATCTTTGGATATCTGATTGTTTCAACTCTGTTCAGCATTAGATTATAGCAATTTTATTAGTTAGCATCTTTTCTAATTACATTTTGTTTGGGTTTTTTTGTTGTTTTGGGGTTTTTTTTGCAATTGTATGACGTATAGTGTTGCTACACATTAAGTTTCTAGCTGACCTGGAGGTGCCTCTGGGTGACCTCATAGTGATTCAGCTCACAGTAATGATAAGCTTCATAGCCAAGTTGCCTCTGTAAGAGGAAAAAATGCTGCTTCTGCTGCATGCAAATGGATCTCAACATGGAGCATTTTCCAGTTCAGACTACTACTCATTAATCTCAGATGTCTGGACTTTCATATTTATTTCAGCTTCCTATATGCAAATGATAACTTTGGTGGGATAATCTTCCATCTTCTATTTTCATGATGGTAATGACAATTTCTTATCAGGTTTTCCACAGCATTTTATGCTTCTGAATTTCCACATACTGTATTCCATACAATATATGTGTATGCTGTATATATACATGTATACATATTTGTATACATACTGTATTAGCTAGTACTTTAGAGGTCTTTGTCATCTTTGCCTGTGTGAAGTTTGGCTTCCAAGCCTTCTAGAATGGAATCAGCAGCTTTGTGAGAGCTTGAACTTCTCCCAAGTTTTTTTTCAAATTTTGCAGTTTTTTCTCAGTTCGAGTGATCTTACCCTTAAGCATCTACCTAATATTCTAGAGAATCAGAAGTTACCAGCCCAGTTACCTTAACTGATACCCTAGAGTTCAGAGCAACATGAACTGCATTTTCTTTTCTTTCACATGAGTTCAGAATTGTGTGTGTGTTTTATTTTTGCTCTATGTTCTTTCTTTTGCCTAAGAAAACTATTCTTGAGATGTTATGGTTTTTAAATTCCATTTTAAGCTTGTAAGGTTAAGGACCTGATTAAATGATGCTCTTGTTCAGTGGCCTGACACTTACTAGGTGGCGATGGTCTCTTGGATTTCAAGGACTTTAGAATACTTTTACTTCCCTTCACAAATACTTCTAAGTTGTTACAACCAGTAACAAAGTGTAATTCTATATAGCAGATAAACACTGTAACATACGCATTTTCTTCAGTGTCTAACAAATAATAGTTGTGTAGTTGCTATTGCGTGGTGTCATTTTTTTTTTCCTAGAAAGGAATGTGCTAGTTTTGCTTAATTTTGAGGAAAACCACCCACTCTCCACTCTGAGTACAGCATAAACATATAGGTTTTAAAACAACATCTGTTCTTTGATGCTGTGACTTAAGTAGATCTGTTAGGTGAGTGGGGATGGGCCATTCTCTGAAGTAACAGGTTAAGATCAAGTTGATACTGGTATTAGACATTGCAGCCTAGTATTTGGAATATTGCAGAATGTGTTCTGTCTCCTTTTCCTTCTTGTTTTCTCTGTTCTTCTTAAAATTGCCTGCGGTTCATTGTTCTGCTCAATAAAACAGCAGAATTGGTCTAGTGTTGCAGAGAATAGCAGAGACAAGTTTTGGCTTTCAGGCAGAGCTTATTTTAGAAGATTGCTTGATTTAGTTCGGTAGAGGAAGCTCTAGCTTTGTTTGCTTCAAGACCTGTATGCAGTGGAGTCCAGAAACAGAGGACAGAGCACATTTTAACTTGAAAACAAACCCTGTTGAAATATTGTTTCTCAAGATAGTAGAAGTACAATTAAAAGCTTATAGACTCATTGCACAGTACCAGCTTGCACAGTTCTTAGTTCAGTCTTGGCCGTCTCAAAGTTCAAGTGTAGTGCAGATGACAGTCATGTCTCTTATGTCATCTGGAGGTCCTCCATCAAGCAGAAATGTTATTCTGGATAAACAGACTGCCCTACTTCCAGGGGACTGAGAATGACAGCGCTGGTCTCAGTGCACTGGTGTCCCTCCATGTAGAGGGAGGCTGGTCTTTGCAGTGGTAGTATTTCTGAATATTTCCTTTCTTTCTGCCTTCAGAGGTGATGATTGCAACTAGTACCTCTGTTTCCTCTTCGTTTTTATGAATGCTATGATGTCTTGGCCTTTCCCTTCACTATTTGTTTCTAAGTTGATGTGTTATCTCTTGCTGTTGCCCTCAGCTGCACACTCTACTTAACCGTATTGGTGCAATGCTGTTCAGTGTGGACTACAGTAGAACATTAGTAAATGCAAGATTTTTCTAATTGTGCACCCATGCAGTGAGCTTATCTCCAAGGGGATTTGTTAGCTTTCTTTTTTTCATTATGTACAACCATCCCTTTGTAGTGCTATGTCATGTGTAGCTTCATGTTACTTGTAGAGAAACTCTCATCCTGTTGGCTTGGGCAGTACTTTTCTTCCTGTCCAAACTTTGTTCCATTCTGTGGTGCACTTCAGCTGATGTATCAAGACACTTGAAGAAAAAAGTGCATGGAAAAGTAAATTTTCTGTTTCCAAAACTGCTTTCTGTGCACCAGTGTACATCCCATTGCAGTCTTGACAGATAGGCTGTGCAGTGTGAACAGACAGTTGTTGGGTTGGGTTCTGATACCATTTCCAGCATGGTGATGTCTGGGGGGTGCGAGAAGCCTTTCCGTGTTCTGTTAGTCATAGTAGTAGTAATGGCCTCGTTGCAATCCTTTAAAACATCTGTCTCTTTTTTTTTTTCACTTCTTCCGGCCCCATATTAGGTGCCAAATTTATATTTGTCTTGGTTTGAGACAAATTATGAGGAAATGTCCTGAGATGAACGTCCTCTGATAGAAGGCAGGTTTCAGCAGCCCCTCCCCCACAGGTTTGAAGATTTCTTGGAGGAAAGTGAGAAAAAGCTGTTTATTTAACAAGCAAAGTGCACACAGGCACAAAAAGAATAATGTTAGATAATAAACCTTCTTGTTGTGGAGAAAACCTCCATCCTTTCTGTAGGTGTGGCTCTGCTCTCTCTGGAGCTGGGGTGCAGTGTGAGCCCCTCTGGGCCACGGTGTGGGGCCTCTCGGTGATGGTGTTCTGGACCGGAGCTGAACAGTTCCAGGAAAAAAAAGAAGAAGCCACAGTACCAGGAAAACTCCTTGCTTCAGCTAATGAACAAGAAGCTAGCTAAAAAGCAGAAGAATGCACCTCTCTGCCCTGCTGCAGAGCTGACAGCTGGGGAGAGAGCGAGCGAGTTATCTGTGTTTTTGAAAGCAGGTTGCTGAAAGAATTCCATTGGCTTCCCCCCCCACCCCTGACCCCTCCTGGACCAAGCTTTAAAGGCACAGAACTCATGTCTGGCATAGGGCAGACGATAGGAGATACAGCATCATAAAGTCACCCCAAGACAACATCTCAGTCTTGCAACAGTTTTGTAACTGCAGAGAGCATCCCCGGTGAAAGGTCTTCTGAAAATGGTCATTCAGGTTCCTGGGAGTGAGTGGTGAATAGAATAACTGATATTTTGAGATTTATGCTTCTGAAAGCAAGTTGAAGAAAATGTTGGACTGACAACTTTCATCATGGAGAAACTGCATTTCATCTCTGCTAGTGTGTCAAAGTGCTGCACGTGGTGTCAGCAGATGAAGACAAAGGACTGCTCTAGGGGTGCCATTAGAAAATGGCACAAACAAGCTCTTCAGCTTGCTTTTCTCATGATACGGCTTCAGAGATGGACAGAGCACTGCAACTGAGGCTGTTGGAGCAAGCCATTGCCATGTGGCGACATTGGGAGGAGCACTTTCTAGGAATTGTTGTTAAACTTTTCTTATATCTTTGAAGGTTTGTTATTCTTATTTTTTAATTAAGGATAATTTTACTTCTTGCTTTATAGGGAGTAATTGTGAGAGAGTTTGTCTCAAGTGTCCTATCACACTTGTGCGTGTTACGCAGCACCATTTAGCTATTGTGGGATGGCTTTTTTCCTCAGTATGATGTAGAAAGATCTAGGTGGGTCTTACTTTGCAGTTATCATACGCTTATTTGTGATGACATTTTCTTCTTTTACTATGAAAATAATATTATAGTAACCTTCAAGACATTTAATTTTTATTTTTTTTAGGATAAGGCCATTAAGCATCCTGAATGGAAGTAAAAATGGAATTAAGAGGAGAGTGCAAAATTACAGCTCACATTGAAACAAGTACATAATAATTCAAACTAGCTATCACTTAGCTTTTTATTGTGTAGCCTCATGAAAGTTGAAAATGTTTTAGTAATATTGAATGTGAGTTTATGGTACAGTTTAGATTAATGGATTGAGTTTTAAGACTTGGTCTCTTTTTAGGATCACAGCCAGCACTGCAAATCTTCAGCATGTTACTGGAGATGCAGCATATCTCTGGGTTCCACTCTGTCTTCTTACTCAGTTCTAAGAATATGGCAGGATTAAGTGACTGTTTTGCTTTCTAGAAGGGTATTTAATTGAAAAGTCTTCTGCTGACACTCTTAAACGATGTGCAATAGTAAAACCTCTCTGGAGTAATTCATTGTGGAAGATCCGAATCGGTGGATCTTGAAATGAAAACTTTCTTCCCACCCTGAGTTCCCACCACTTACTTAGCTAGTGTCCAGAGAAGGTCTGTGTCCCAAATCTCTGTGGTGATGTCCACTCCTTCATTAAAAAGTGGATACTCTAGCCCTGGTCTCTGTAGAATAGTCTGTGACTTCTGATGTCCCTGGCAGGAAAGACAGTGTTTTGAAACTGTATATTGGGTACCATTTTCAGTACTTGTTAAGAAGAATAATATGTAATATTAAATTGTATGAAAACAGTTTGCTTTCTGTGACACAACATACTCTAACTGTATAGACACTAACTCAGTCTAGGTTTGCCTTACCTGCTATAACTCCTTCATTGGCACAGGAGTGTGGCTTCCTTACTGCTGTCTTAAGCAGTGACTGTGATGTAGCTCTAGCAGGAGTATTTGTTGTATTTGCAATCAAAAGTAGTGCAGCAAGCTTCAATTCAGCTCCTGTGGTGCATATTGACTCAGTGATTTGTTGAGGATTCTGGTACTGTCTTGCCTAGTACATGTTACTAAAATGGATATGATCACAAAACTAATCTTTCTCTAATAATAATAATTTGATTATGTTGTGCTTTTTAATGCGTTAGAATAGCTTGTAGACTCCCTCAGACTTGTGAAAATTCCTTGTTTGGAATTGGAAGTCTTGTATGACTTCTGGTCATAGAAGAAAAAAAAAGCCTGAAAGCTCTTTTAGACTTTATAATCTCACAGTGAGTTCAGGTGGTGTCTCTGCACTTACACTGTTTGATGAATCCTTCAAAAAGATTAATTATATAAATTGAAAATAATCTCTTTTTAGGTGAGATTTCACCACTGTTTTGCATTGAGAGCACTAATGTTGCCCTGACCCAGCTAAGTACATTTTGTATGGGTGTACAGACTCCTAGGATTGTTGCAGAAAGTAATGAATTTGCTTTTTGATTTATTTAGTGTTTGGATTTTTTTTATACTGTTTCATCTTTGCAGAGAGGTCTTTCCGAAGCTTTGTGTTTTGAGTTGTTGAGTTACTGCAGTTCTGTGAGTGGACATTAATTACACATTTGGACAGTAATTTAGGAAGCATGTCTTTATAAAGTTTCTTCAAAATGTCAAACCAAATGAGAATTTCTGTGAAATTAGTAAGTTAATGTCAGCATCTCCTATCCTAACTGAAGACTTTATCTCTTTACTAGCCTTCAGACATACAGTTTGTCTAGAAGTTTCTATTTGAGGCATTCTTTTAGTAGCCAGCTTATGCAACTTCTGCTGCTTGATGCTACATCCGTAGTTGTGCTTATGAAGCTGCTCAGTAAAGTGTATCAGGGAACTGAGCTTTGATTATTCACCGAATAATCAAACTTAGTTAACTTTTTGTCTTGCCAAACTTAGTTAACTTCTTGTCTTGCTGCTTTTCAGCCTAGATCATTTCAGTGAGGGGTTTTGCTGAACAGTCTGCAGTCATATAGATGCAAATGGGTGCATAATACTATGATAGGAATGAAAGATGGAAAAAATGGCAACTGCTTAAGGCTTTCTTATAGGAGCTTAGAAAAGAAAACAAAAGGCAATAAACAACAAAGCAACCCTATGCAACCCCTTCTTTATAAACAGAGGTCTTTACATCCTTGCTTAGAAAAATGTATGTTAGACAAAATAAGTACTCAAAGTGGTATAGATTTGTATAAACGTAGAACCTCCTGCTTCCAAACTGTGCAACAAATGACAACTTTGTAGCAGCTTTGACTTTCCATACTTGTGAGTTATGAGTTATGTAGAGTTAAGGTCATTTCTACTTGATACTAATGGAGAGTCTTTAATAATCCTGTGATAAATACATGAACAGTTGTTGGGGCTCTGTTTATGTTATCCCAAACACCATATAATCCAAAAAAAAGAGTATTCAGGGTGCTGGGGCTAAGGGATGGCCGGATTGCTGTCTGTAGCTCTGTGATTGGAGATTACAGACAAGGTGGAACTGGACTCTTTTTACAAGTGCTCAGTCATACAATGAAAGGTGGTGTATACAAACTAGACGGGCTTCAATTATTATTCTGTGATTTTATACCTTCAGGTACACTGATGGTAGCAAGAAGATTGCTTTCCCTGGCCTTTCCAGTTGAATACAGTGTGGAATTGGATGTCTTCTTAGTGCTGCTTATTTAATTCATCTGCTAACTTGGTTTTACTGTAGTAAGATGTCAGAATGATGTTTTGGTGTACTATGTATCTGATGTCTTTTTTTTTTTCCCTTCAGCAAATTTGACAGGCCATGCAGAGAAAGTGGGCATTGAAAACTTTGAGCTCCTGAAAGTTCTTGGAACAGGGGGTAAGATGCACTATTTTTAAGTGAAATGTTGGAAGCATTACTCTTATGTATGATTTAGTTTTCTAGCTGAGGTTTTGGTAATTGGAAGATAGCACTTTTGTATTGCATAGCGTATTTTTTTCAATTTTTTTTTCACAAATATCATGCAAAATTGGAGGTCACATGTTCTAGCACAGCACTTTTTAAGATGCACATTTAAGAAAAGTAGGAAAACATATGGTTGAAAATTTGTGACAATTTAGTATAGTTTGTGAAAAACCTAGTCTAAGTTAAGGCATAATCTTGATCATTTTGTTCAGTTTTCAGACTGTGTTTGGGAAAAAAACAGTGATTTTAATATATTATTAGATAAGATGCCTCATTTTTTGCCTAATCTGTTTCAGTGTTGCTGCTGGTTCCATAACTCTCTGTCCTAATCACATCCTAGTATTTTTTAAGATGGATAAAGTTCATTGTTGTATTGTGGGTTTCAGCAAAATGTTGGAGATATCTAGAACGTTGTAGGATTACTGGTGGTAATGAAAAAAACTTTGTTTCCCCTTTGCTAAAGGGACACACAGACAGGGCCATATACAGACCAAATGTAATGACTTTTATTCCTTTTAGGGTGTTTACGCTTTTTTGGTCAGTATTAACTCAGGTGCATTGCTGAATAGATTGGGATAATCATGAAGGTGGACTATCATCAAGGTCTGCAGAAGTTTTGTGCTAGTTAAATGATGCCAAATTTTTGGGTGTTACTAGCCATGAATGGCTGGCAGGGAGGCTGTAATTCCCCAAAACATCACTGAAAAGAGCAAAGGAATTTGATTTTCACTTTTAGCTGTCACATCAATTCTTTCATAAATTAATTAAACTGTTACATCACCTGAGAGGGTACTTTTCTGTTTCTGCAGTAAATTTTTAAAAGTTTAAATTTAAATGTGCTAAAAAATTGAACCCTTACTGTTAAATTTCAGTAGTTAGAGGCAGACACAAGGAAGCTTTAATATTTATAGATAATTGTTGCGTATTCCTAGGTAGAAGCAATCATGACTTTCTGAAATGATCAGTGTGGATCTGAGTGGGATTGACAAAAATGAAATTATAAATAATTATGCATTTATGTGAGGATGTCTTTCTTTCCTGCTGATGGAAACATTGGCTGGATTTGTAAATATGTGTGTATGTGTATGAAAACCTGCCCCATACCGGAATTTTGTCTATTTGTTACCTTTGCCATTAGTCTGAGGTCACGCTAATATTACAACTGTTGCATTTGGGTTACAAAGCAAGTTGGTGGTTTCACAAGGGTCAGCCTTCAAGTTCAGACTAGTAGTAGCCTGACCTTCTGTCTTCAGGCAGTACCTCTGAAATAGCCCATTTTGCTGCTATTAAACTGTTGTTAGTCATTCATTGCTACCTCCCATGCCTTCTTTTCTTCATGAACAGGTTGGCCAGATTTTTCTTGGCCTTAAGCGCACAGCAGGTGATCCTTAGGCTCGCAGTGCAAAGCTATCCTATTCACTCAGGTTAACAGGATAATTATTGAGGGACCCCTTTCAGAAAAGGCTGCTTCAGCGGGTTGACAATGGGTTTGACACTGTGTGTGTGTGTGTGTGAAGAAAAAAAAACGTGGAGTAAGCATGCCTGTCTGACTTCATCCTGCTCTAGTAGTCTTCTTGCTGCAGAAGTGGCTTCTGTCTAAGTAGATCTCAAACTATTTTAAGAACTGACTAAAAGATTCTTGCAAACCTTAGGAATCCAAGGACTCCTTGGGTTTCCTGGAATGGCATTTGTAGGAAAAGTAGTTGGCATTTGTTGTGGTGTTTGTTTTTTGGGTTTTTTTCCACTTTTTTGATATGCAGTTTTAATCATAGCCTGAGGTTTTTGCTTCAGAAATCTAGACTGTCAGGGCGGTCAAGAAGCTTTGTTCAGTCTCAAGCCTATGACAGCTGAGACTCATGCACTAGATGTGTCACAGGTTGCTGCTTTCCAATTACTGGGTTGGCATTAAATGCCAGTGACCTGATCAGAATGGAGCTAGTTCTCTTTGCTTTTGGGTAAGTGACCATCTGTCAGTTGGCAATTATGGCTGTAACATGGAATTGCTGGAAACAGGATTCCGAAGAGGTCAGACCTTGAAGAGGTCACTTAATTGTGTGGCCCATGACACAGTTATACCTGTATCACCCCTGGTGGTGATTCATACTTAAAACCCTCCAGTACTAGAGATTCTGCAACCTTACTAAGATGTTCTTGCTGATGAAGTTTAATATCCTAACTTGAGAAACATTCTGAGCATTGCTATAAGCAAATAGACAAAAGCTATCTTTACTCTGGCAGTGAAAGCTTTATCCTGGTGTGAGGTATTTTTATTAGGTATTATTGATAGTACTGTAATATAAGTAATGCTAGATAAAACTGATGCTGTTTTAAAATGCTTCACTGTAGAGTTATGCAGCATGCAGTGTTTTCAAACTAATACTTAATTAATCTACAGTAATGCAAGGGAGAATATATTGAAATCTCACAGTTACATTAAGTGATGACTGTAGATAATATTTAAACTAATTACAATATTTTAAGTATAGTCTGCTATGAAGCAACTGGAATAACCACAGAAGATACTCAAAACATGCTAAATTAAATGATACCTTGCTTAAAGATATGTAATTGTGATGGTTTCTTACAGACTCGGTGGTGATTCTTTTTGAGTAACAGCAATGAAAGTTTATTTAAATCTTCATTTTTAAGCTTTATGTTCTAAAAATACAAACATTTAAGTTTATTAGAAATAGTATCTGTGTGTGCTGATGTTTCTCCTTTGGAAGCCATTTTTTGCCATAACTTTTTTCATGCTGTGGTTTAGCATAATTTCATACTTATTATTTTCTTTAATAATAGAAAATTACGCTTTCTTATATTCTTTTGTCTGTTTTCTTCTAATATATGCACTCAGTTGGAAGCATGCTTGTTGTGTTTTGCTTTTTGGTATTAAAATTGTATCATACTGTGTACTTCCTTCTTTTGACCTGAGTCTCGGAGGAAAGACAAGGAAGCAAAAGTCTGAGTTGAATTCTTTTACATTGCAGTTAGGGAGTAGTAATAGAAAAAACTTATCCTCTGAAGAAATCAGTAGCACTTTACTTTAGTAAAATGAAATACATGACAGTATGCCACTGTTAAAGAAGCTGTTAATAATGTACTTGTTGCTCTGGGAACAGATTACTGGCTTGACTTCAGACTAGCCCGTGTTCTGCTCAGTATACACTTTTTGAAATTGTCTAAGTCCTTCTCTTTCTGTTACTGTATAGCCTTGCTAATATGGAATTTTCAGATTTCCTGTCCATGTTCATGTTTCGTGCTTGTCCCTCCTGTCTAGTTTAAGCTTTTCTCCCTATGACAAGGAAAACTAGTCTATTCTATAGAAGAAGGTTACTTTTCAGTAAAGTAATCTAATTGCTTCCCAAAGCAGGGAAAGGAGCAACAGGAGAAGGTGGCTGTGTTGATTTATGCACGCCCACTTCGCTTATTTGCTTCATTCTTTGAAAATGTGTTTTTAAAATAACAAAACACTCTAGAGTGCATTCTGGTTCATACATTTTTCTACCAATGGATTATTCCTTTTTCTCTACTGAACTTTAATAAATGCCAGTTTCGTTCACTCTTACAACTGTGATTAAGAAGAGACAATACAATTAGTTCCTGGGCATGTGCACTTATAATCCATTCTACCTTTTAACCTACAAGAAGACAAAAATAATGAGAAACAAGAATCTAGCTAACATATATGAGAGAATGTTTTATATGTGATTTTTTGGATTTAAGTGCTTATATGGGAAGGATATTTACTTTATTTGTGGAAGATCCTTAGAATCTGAAGGATTTATTCATATGAAGGGAACAAAATTCGTGGGATGAATGTCAGATTTAAATAACTATCTCAAAAATCTTGTTATACAAGGACATATAATGAAGTTTCATCTAAGAGGTCAGAAAGTATTCTGACGAAGTTAAGACTGTGAAATGAAGTTAGTTCTTTCAAAGCATATTGAAGAAAATATAAAATATTCTCTCATAAGAGGCGGAAAAAGAAAGAAGTGGGGATACTGTGCTCAGGAGAGTGAGCCAAATTTAGTGGGTGTCTAAAAATAGTTCCGAACTCCAATTAAATATTTTACTTCAGTTTCTGCTGAGGTCAGCTAGATTGTATACTGAATGTTAGGTGGGATGGCTAATTGGAGACAGGGCTTGGAAATGGAAGATCAGTTTTCTGCGTGAAGAACAGACTGAAAAGAGGGGGCTGTGTTCAATATAAGAACCTGGACAAATTTGTCTAATTCATCCACCAGAGAATTCTGAAAAAATCTGTACATTAAATTGGTGATCAGTAGCTAAGGTTCTTACTGGAACGAATGTCAGAGAGAACAGCAAAAACAGTCTTACATTTAAGAAGGAGAGGAGAAAATAAGATGATGGTCTCAGGCAGCTCGTGGTTGTTTGTTCTGACTTCATCAAACTTCAGCAGTATGCAGTACCTTTAAAACAATTTTTGAAGAAAATTATTTACCTTAATTTTTGTAATAATTAAAAATTAATGGCATTTATCCAGTGGTAAATTGTCTTGCATATGAGAGCTGCCTTCTAAAAACTTACATGCTTTAAAAAAGAAAAAAAAAGTTAGGCATGTGTTGTCTGCCATAACTAATTACTGTAACAGCATTTACCTTTTTTAAAAAAGGTAAAAAACCAAAAAATAAACAAAAGCAAAATGCTGATATAAAGTACATTTTAAGATGCAACTTACCCTCTCCTGTCACTTTCTGCCTTTCATATTAATAATCACTCACTTGTTTAATGGGAGTGAAAATTTGTTCTTGGGGTAAGTAATAACATTGAAAAAATTCCATTAGTGATTCTTGCCTACCTGATATCTAAGGAAAGATGACAGAGAATGCCTTATTTTTGACAGCTTGGTCTTAGACAATAAAAACTGGAATTATTCTTCAGAATGCTATTATTTGAGATTTGTTAAGGCTTCTGTTTGGCTTTTCCCCCTCCATTTTTAGCTGCTAGAGCTATATGCTTTTCTAACTTTGCCAACATTCCAATTTTTAGTTCTCATGGACAGATACTAGCACAGTGAGAGTTCTGCCTCCATATTCCTTAGGCAGATTAAATCTAAATTGCAGAGCAAAGATGTCATTAGGCGTATATCATGCAAGAATACAATGAAATTTATTCAAAACCTTAAATATTTTGTACCTCTGAGCCTTCTCCTTTGTAGTCTCATGATTATTCTTACACTAACAGCAAAAAAGTAATTTAAGAAAAAGGTGTAGCTTACGTTTACACTTGAAAAGATTAATCTTAAAAAACTGTCTGGATACAAGTATAAAGTTTTGATGAATTTAGGAGTCCACAGAAACCATCCAGTGTGCTATAAACAGGAAGAATTGCACTCCTTTTTCTCTTGTTAGAATTAGCTGGTGTGATGCAATGCCTTAATGTGCTTGCATTTGTACAGAAAGAACAAAGAAACGAAGAATACTTCATATTTTTAACTCATTGTCTTTCAGCAAGTCTGTATTTTAGAATATTCTAATGACCTGCTGAATTGTTACTCAGAATGGTGATACATATTACTATGAATATGAATACTTATATATATACTTCTGTCTAAGTATACTTTTATGTATGTTTATATATACTTACCATATATTACTATGAATTTGTATTCATGGAAGGGGCAGTAGTGAAAGAGAAGTTTTTAGCACCCAATTATATTTTTCTATCTCACAAACTGAGTGGAAATTTCCTATAAATTGCTGGTGTGAAATCTCTTAATCATCTTAAAGGCTGATATCCATATAAATCAGCAACTAATAATTACTCTTTAAATTGTTATTTTATTTCTCTTCAGCTGCAAGGTCAGTCTAACATAGTTTGTGTTTGTGTATGTATTCTATATAATATTTTAGTTTTTCTATCATTTAATGTATTTTCAATGAATTTGGGGGCTGGATATTTGGTGATTGTGTGTGTTTCATTATAGGGTATATATTGCTGGCTGAATATTTCTGCCTTGGCAGTAGATGAGATGTGCATGAGATTTTATGAGAATGAACATTAAAATGTTGCTCTTTGAGAAATTAAAAAAGCTTTACTGAAGTACAATTGTCACATAAGAGTATTGCAATTAGCTTACATGCTCTCTCCTTGCTGCCACTCAAATAAATTGCTTTTGCAGTGTTGTCTTTTAAGTAGATTTCTTGTGGTGATATCAGAGATTCTGGTGTTGAATATATTATGAGTCATTTGATTAAAATAGTGCTACTTGAGATTTATTCTCATAAAAAATGCTGAGAATTGTCATCTTTCTGTCAGTCCTTTTCAGATTCCTGAAGAAACAATTTGTACCATGGCAAAGCTCTATGTTGCAAAGTGTTTTGTGGTAACAAGAGTTTTGTTTCTAGAGAGTCTTACAACTATTACGCTGTACCAGATAATTTTCTCTGATACTACATGGAAAGCTGTAGTAGGTGCTGCATTCTCTCACTTAAGATGCATTATTATATGTTTTTATAAAATGTGATTAAAGATACAGGTAGCCAAGTGTTAAAATCCTGAGGCTTTTGTTCATTTTTATTTAGCTTAATGTTCTCCAACATTTCTGATAAAATTACTGTTTCCTGGGAACCTAAGGAAACTTATGTTTAATGCTTTAGACTGCTTTTCAGAAAGGCACAGGGAAGTTAATTTGCAAACTCCAGCTAAAACCTGGTGTAAACTAGGGCTGCTTCTTTAAGCATTTGGGAAATGCAGGTTAAGGCCATTCTCTGCACTATTTTTGTTGAATGTTAGAAAATGCAGAAGTGTTATCTACACTTTTTTTTGAGAAATAACTCCTTATAAAGATGTAAATACTACTTTTGGAAGCAGTGTCTTTTAAAACAATGATCTCAGTAGTAGGAATCTGTTTTTCAGATGCTAAAAATAATTTAACATCCAGTATTGGAAAATAGGAAATAACGTTAAAATGGTGCATATGCATAGCAGTATTACTGTGGTCACAATATTATGGTCTGTATAACTTTGATTGAGGTCACCTGTGTCTGTATATCATGACAGGATTTATTTTACTAGAGTAATCCTTTTACATCTCTGTTTATCCGTTTCTTGATGAGTAGCTGGTGACCATTCAGTCTGGCTTAGGTATGCTTGAGTTCTCATAACTACAGAGTTGGGGAATGAAACACAAAATGCAAAATCTTGAAAGAAACGGTCCTACTTATCTCACAAAATAGAAAGATGCTTACATCCACCTCTAGGCAAAGCTTGATACATTTTAGTTTTTGTCTTACATAAAGAGAACTCCACTGCTCTGCCTTTCTGGCCTCTTTCGTAAAAAGTATGTAACCATCCATGACCTATTCTAACTCTAGTTGCCATTCTTGAGAGATATGTTATGAAAACTTACTTTTTGAAAGCTCTTTTTGCAGATAATGAGTTCTGTAAAGAAGGGAAGCACGATTCCTTAGGGTGTGATGAGTCAGGTAAAAAACTTCTTAAAAAGAATTGTTCAGTATATGAGCAGTATCAGTTTTGTATACTGACTGAAGGAGAACCTGGATTTAGGAAAAAAGCTCACATGTCATTTGGTAGTTTAAAACTCTTTATTACCTGTCTGGAAAAAATCCAGCAAGAAATCTGGAGTTGCACGTGGTACTTATTGGGAGCTTCGTATGCTGTAGCATTTTTAAAGGACAACTAAATTTTAGTGTCTCCCATCAGGACAGTATACACTTGTCTAGTGTATGTCAGGTTTGAGATATTGAGCATTCTCTTTGAGAAAATAGTGTGCAGGTAATTACAAGGGTTGGACAAAACAACCAGGTGGTTCGTTTTTCTGTCTCATGATGGCTTGAGGAGAGGCTTACAATGATGGTTTCTTTAGTGAGCTTGTAGCAACCTGCAGTTTGGGGTCTGCCTGAGCCAGAGATTCTCTTCAGTGTTTGGCAACACTTGATGTTCTTTCCTCTCCCTCAGGGATTTATGTAATCTTTTTGAATTCATCTGCATTTTTGACAGCTGCAGTATCATGTAACACTAGTTCCACAGCTTAACTGCATATTTGTTTGTGTGCTTTGCCTAGTTCTTAATGCTGATACCTAATGATTTAATTTGTTGCTTTAGTTATTTTGTTTCTAAAAATAATGAAAATTGTTCTTTACTTACGTTCTTATAGTTCTTGATTTTTTCTTTTTTAACTCTCTGTAATCTTCTTATGTACTCTACTTTTTCAGGCTAAATGAAACATGGAAGTGTGTTTAGTTCCCTTCATGTTTAGAGGAATTCTTTTATCCCTTCTGAATGTTTTATACTTTTTTCTGATGGGAGCAGGGTAGTTGGGGACAGAAGGTACCAAAATAGTGTGCTTCATTCAAGACAGGAGCACACAAGGATTTCTAACACAGCATAAGGGATTTCTGGGTTTTTATTGAAGGTGTGGGGGGTGGTACATTTGTGTCACTTCTTCACTTCAATACTTTCTTTGAAGTTTCTAACATTCTGTTTATTTTTTTTTTGATTACCACTTGCCCTTTTTGAAGACTGGAGTGGTAGTGGCTTTTCTTCAGTTCTCGGGAATCTTTCTTGTTTTCCGTGACCTTTCAAACATGATGGAGGGTGGTCTGGCAATAACATCTGCTAAATCCCTCAACACTCATGGGTGAATCCCTCCAGGGCTTGTGAATTTGTGGGTGTCAGGTTTGCCTAACACTATCCTCAGCCAAGGGAAAGCCCCCAGGGTCTGGGATTCCTGAGGGCCAGCCTTAGCAGTGAGTAAGAAGCAAAGGTGTTCAGCAACTCTGCTTTCTCTGTGCCTTTTGTCACCAGGGCACCTACTTCATTTGGCAGTGGGCCCACATTTTCCTAAGTCTTCCTTTTGCTACTGATATCCTTGAAGAAGCCCATCTTGTTGTCCTTGATACACCTTGCCGTATTTAATTCCAAGTGGACCTTTGATTTCCTTGACACATACCTGCCATACTTGGACAGTATTGCTATATTCTTCCCAAGTGGCCTGACCTTTTTTCCACATTCTGTAAACTTCCTTCTTCTGTCTGACTTTTGCCAGAAGTGCCTTGCCATGCAGGTCTCCAGCCCCCTTTGCATAATTTCTTGTTCACAGGGATGTCCTGATCTTAAGCATAGAGGAAGTGCTACTTGGATATTAACCATCTCTTTTGGACCCACCCTACCTTCTAGAGACCTAACCTATGAGATTCCTTCAAATAGGCCCTTGAAGATGCCAGAGTTATTTTTCCTGAAGTCCAGGGCTATAATCCTACTTATTGCCATGCTTCTTCCATGCAGGATCCTGAACGCCAGCATCTCATGGACACTGCAATCAAGGCTGCCTCCGGCCATCACATCACCAACCAGTCCTTTTTTGTTTGTTAATACAAGGTCTAGCAACACATCTCTCCCTGTGGGCTTCCCCACCACCTGTGTCGGAGTTATCAGTGCTCTGCAGGAACCTCCTGGGTTCCCATGTGCCAAGCTGTGATGCCTTTCCAGCAGCTGTGAGGGTGGTTGTGAGAACTGTGGGCCTGTGATCGTGACACTACTTCCTGCTGTCTGTGGAAGGCCTCATCTACTTCCTCTTGCTAATCAGGTGGCCTGTAGTAAACAGTGTCACCCATTTTAGCCTATTCCTTAATTCTTAGCCATAAGCTCTCGGCTCCTTCTTCATCCACCTCTAGGCAAAGCTTGATACATTTTAGTTTTTGTCTTACATAGAGAAAACTCCACTGCTTTGCCTTTCTGGCCTCCTTCGTGAAAAGTATGTAACCATTCATGACAGTATTCCAGTTATGCAAGCTATCCTGCCATATCTCTGTAATTGCAGTGAGATCATGGCCCAGCAACTGCACACTAATTCTAACTTTTACTGTTTCTACAGGTTTGCCTAGTAGAGCTATCACATTTATTTATGTAGAATTCCTGGGAGTCCTTTTAAGCTCAGTATGAGAGCCTCAGAAAGCTCCTGTGTATGAAATACTGATGGGAAGAGTTCATTGGCTTTTCTACAGGTTTTTGTAACTTCAGTGCTTTAAAACCAGTAATGAAAGTATATGAGTTGTGCAAATACAGGCATGCTATTTTAAGAACAAAAAAAATAGCATCTCTCTTACTCAGAACTCTTGCTTAATTCTAGGTATGGATGTTTTAAGTTTTTACAAAGGAAGAAATCATCAGCTTTTAAAATTGTTTTTAAATACTGAAGTGGTTGGATTGCTTTTCCCACTCTTGCAGCGTTCAGTTATGAAGCTCATTTGGTTGAAATTTTGCTCAGAAAAGGTCAATCTGAAAGATGGAAAGTGTTTTGGTAGATTTTTAGCCTGGGTGATTACTGTCTGCCATAACAATGAGTAATTGAAAGTAATAATGGTATCAGACAGATCTGTAGTACAAGTAGGTAACTTGTATTGTCTTTTCTTTTTGTCTTTTTTTTTGTCTTTCTTTTCTTTGCTTTTGGTTTCGTTTTTTTTTTTTCCCCTCCCCAATTTTTAAGCCTATGGAAAAGTGTTCCTAGTGAGGAAAGTAAGTGGCCATGATGCTGGAAAACTGTATGCCATGAAAGTACTGAAGAAAGCAACAATAGTTCAAAAAGCCAAAACAACTGAGCACACGAGGACAGAACGACAAGTCTTGGAGCACATTAGGCAATCACCGTTTTTGGTCACGTTACATTATGCCTTCCAGACAGATACAAAGCTTCATCTCATTTTAGGTGAGTAGTCTTCAGGATTCAAGTTTTTATTAAAAAAATCCACCACCAACAACAAAAAAGCCCTTTTATCTCAATGTTTTGTAAGATTTTTTTCATGTGGTCTAAAGTACAGTGTGTTTGGAGATTGCATGAGACAGCATAGGAAGTAAAATACTGTTCATCTTCAACAGTGTATGTGTTTGTGGTTTTCCTGTTTGAGCTTCAGTGTGCTACTCTGACTTGGGGGATATAGTGGTTGCCTTATATGCAGCAAAAAATGTGTGTGTGTGTTCATCAATGACCTAGAAGTATTTGCTTTGTAACGTGTTTTGTTATGAGCTAATTTGATCTTTGAGTATTGAGATGCTTGCATGTTTCAATTTTTGAGTGTTAAGAGACAATCCAAAATCACACATTTCTGTGCTGAAAGTAGAACTTGTTCATAAGGTTTGGTACTACTCTAATTTTAGAAATTTACATTTCAGATTAGCAGCAAATTTAGTGTATGCAATTTAGTGTAGCAAATTTTGGTGTATGAGGTGTATTTGTAAGAAAATTGCCAGCAATTTTTAAAACCTTCTTACTTAGAGAATTTTAAAAGAATTGTAAAATGAATGATTAATGTAAGGCTTGGATTCATAATATGCTTCTCTAGTGAAATGTTTGAGGAAATAAATTGTCCTTTAATTGAAGTGCAGGTTTTGCATTCCTTTTTGTCCACAACTTCAATTTTTTAACCTTTATTAACAGGCTGATTTACATTAAATTAGCAAAATTTTATTAATGTTAAATGAATCTACACCTCCAGCTGTCAATTCTTAGAAAGGTATGCTATGTGCATACCTTAGTTTCGTATACTACAGTGAAATAATAAACATGTGGAACTGAAATGGAGTATTCACTAAAATCCTTTTGAAAATGAGAGTTGAAAATTGTAATATAGTTTCTTGCAAATTCCTCTGACTAGGACATTAAAGAAATACGTAAAAGATTGTCACAAATAAATAGTTAGAAATATATTGATAGCTTTGTGCTTCCTTGATAGTAACTGTTAATAATTAAGGTTTTGAAATTTTTATTGGATTTAAAGTTATTGATTAATAACTTGGAAAAAATTGAAATATGCAATGAGATAAAATGTGAACATTTATTATAAATATTAATAGAACCATTCTTTAAGTCCAGATAGTTTTTGCTAAAATGCAGCTTAGATCCCATTAGAAATATTTAAAAAAAAAAAGAGGGAAAACCCAAACAAAAAACCCCCTTCAAACCTGAGATAATGTAGTTGCCTAAAAATAAATACATAGGAGGGGAGAAATGTAGGTGATAAGGTTGATTAGAAGGCCATAAAAGCCTCTTGTACGAAAGAAAATTAGAAGCCTGATATTATATTTCATAAGAGTCAGAAAGGAGCAAGCCCAGTAGTTCTGAAGAAAGTTGCATAGCAGATAGTGCAGCCTGGGCATGTGTCCACCATAACACAATGTTGAGGTGATGTTTGAAGCAAGAAGTTCACAGCTAAGAGAGAAAAAAACAAAACAAAAGGCTGTAATTCTTTCGCATAAGTTCTACATCTGTTCTCAGCATATCTGTTGGGCCAGAAAGACACTTTTTTCCTTCATTTTCAGCAGAAAATAGGAATAATTGGTTTCAAAATTACTTTTAATGACTGTCTGTAACAGTGGAAATTTCTCTTAAGCTTAACATGATGTAAAGCTACTTTATAAATCAACTGGGCTTCACACCTTCCCTGAGAGAAAAAAACTCAAATAGTTTGTTACAAGTTTTTCATGTCTTATTATCTAAGTCTGTGTAAATCACTTCAATGTAGTTTTAGAAGTTAAGTGTTTCAGAAGCTTCTGGGGGAAGGATTTTGGGGGAAACCAGGTAGTGTCTTGTTTTTGTACTTGGCTGAATTTGGTGTGTGAGCAACCTGCCATTTTAGTTTTAAGAGGTTTTAGGATTGGAGCCTCAGTGCAATATTTAGTACAGTTCTTCATGCTGTCAGATTACATAGCTATATGAATTTGGACTGAATCAAGTACAGACATGCAGCTGCATTTCTGCCAGATTTCCAGAAAACAGGGTTAGGAGTTGATTCCAGGTTTTATGTTGGCTTTAAGCTATATTGAACGAATTATGTGTTGTATCCATGTGAGTACCATTAATTCTATACAAAGCTTGTCACGCAAGGTTAACCTTCTAATACTTTAAAAAATAGCTAAATGATCTGAACTGTCAGGTGGAGTTTATACTGCACTAACCAGGAATTTTTTTTTTCCATTGTGTCAGTGATGCATTTGATCTTGCACCAAGAATTTGAAGGCTGGTTGTTTCATTGGGCTGTGGTTAGTGTTACAATCTGGATAAAATTAAGCTTGTTGTGCCACTCCTGTGGCAGCTTTGGTTTGGATCTATCACAGTCCTTAGAACAGCACCTGGCAATTCAGTGCTTATCTTGTGCTAAGTTAGCAGTTCCAGCTAGAAGTATTTTAAAAAATTTGTTTCTGTTACGTTTTTCTACATGCTGAAGCTCTTTTAGAAGAAGGAAGCAATTGTAAAATGTGGGTCATTTATACTTCATTAAATCTTTTCATTTTCTTAGTGGTCTAGATAAATAATCCTTCTCACGTTGTTTGATTCCACTATTTTTCCTTTCCAAAGAGAGAACTGAGAAGTGGGGAGAGATCAGAATGTGTGTAATTTGTATATATGCTTTCTCCTTCAAACTATTAACTTAAAATAGGATTGGACCCCTTTCATGGATTTATGTCTTATACCCATGGATCTGTAGAAACAATACTCACGAAAATACTGAGTAGGATGTTGTGGAGCATGTTCCCTGCTCTGTGTATGAAGACCTCAAATACAAAAATGGGGGCTCTGAGGTTGCGAATTAATGGCTGTAATGTACACTGCTAGCATAAACAGCTCTACATCTAAAATGTGTTTGTGTTACAGTAGAGCTCTGTTGTAATAATTCTTTTTTTCCCTCTCCCTTACTGTGGGAAAACCCTTGTGTCATAGCCTGCAAAGAATGAAAGTGTGGTTTCTATGAGGGAGTGTATGTGGAAATAATCTCCTCCAGTAAGTTTTGCCGTCAGGGTTTCCCTTGTGAAGGGAAAATTTTGTAATTGTCCATAGTTGATTATTTTCCCTAAGACCTGTTTTCTGAATTGCCTTTCTTTATGTCAGTCTGCCTTGCTGCTCATCAGAATATTTAATGAGTCTACGAGGGTTCTGTTTGTAACTACCATTTGAACTTCTTTCTTTTCATATTCCTAAGTAACTAAAAGACTGATTTTGTGAAAAATCCCATCTTTATAATTTAGGAATAGTTGAGGGTTATTTTATGGTTCTGCTGCTTATTCAAAAGTGAGTCTTGTTCTTCCCTCAGTCCTCTAAGAAAGAAATTGGGTATTGTACAGTATGATGAAATACTGGTGAATGACAATAAAGTAAAAGCATCTGATAGTAGAATGTGTTACTAAATAGCTTATGAAGTACCTAATAATATTCCAATAAGAAAATAAAATTGTTGGAAAGTGAAATTATAAGGTTCTTTGTTCTATTTTTTAGACTATATAAATGGAGGAGAATTGTTTACTCATCTTTCACACAGAGAGAGGTTCTCAGAAAATGAGGTGCAAATTTACATTGGAGAAATTGTTTTGGCACTTGAACATCTCCACAAGGTAAAGTAACTTCATTCTGGTGCTGATTTTGAGGACTTAGAGCTGTATTCTTTTTATATCATGTAAAGTTAGAAAGGAGAACTGTTGTTTTATATTGTTTTAAATTGAAACTAACTTTGTCTAGCAATGGGACATTAGTTGTATAATTAGAAATAATCCCCAGTGAAGTGTCCCTCCTTGTGTACCAGATTAAGGCTACAAATTTTTGTCTGCAGGGTGAAGAGTAGTGTTATTGACAAATGATTTGTTCATCTTTAGTAACCCTTGTGAAACAGCGTATATCAGTAAAACTAATTTGTAGTGAACATGAACAAGTTTTGGGTTGTATTATTCAGTTATCCTTGTTTCTACACAGCTGAGTAGTAGAGTTCTAGCACAACTATAGACATGAAAAGTGTTACAGTTCTCAAAAGTAGTAAATAGATTTGTAGACTATTACAAAGCATGCATATATGTCTGGTCTATGTCTAGACCATATAACAGAAGTATCCATTTTCATTCTCAGTAAAAGCTGAACTGAGTTTCGCACTCAACAGCAAGTATTCAGTCACTTTTAGATTCAAGGGATATACAGTATGTCCTTTAAATTTTAAGACATTGATGCACAGTGTAATTTCCGAGAATTTAATATAATTTTTAAGTTACTTCTTCAAAGGCGTTTACAAGTTGTCTTTTTTGAGGTGCAACTTTCATGTGTCAGATTACCTTAGTAAGGAGAATTTTGGTAGCTTCATATTTAAATGCATTCGGCAACATCTTCTTGATGTGGTTACACTATTTGGAAATACGTTTTTTTATATTCTCTTTGCAGTTGGGGATTATATATCGGGATATAAAACTTGAGAATATTCTCCTCGATTCTGATGGCCATGTGGTGCTGACAGACTTTGGTCTAAGTAAGGAGTTTCTTACTGATGAGGTGAGTATTTGGCTCTCCAGTAAGTGTGGACAGAATTGAGCAAGATGACAGAGTCTCATTGTAATCCTAAGCACATTTGAGAAGGGTGGAAAACCTGCATTCCAGACTCCTACATCATAGAACAAAATCTAGTTGTCAGTGTTACTAGGTTTTGAGCTTCCAGTTTATTGGTCTTAGGCCTGCCAGTGTTGTCATACATCTTTGTTCTAGTTTTCCCTGAAAAACTTTCATACTTTCTTCTGCTGACCTTGACATGAAAAGGGAAAGACCTGCATAAGTCTGAAAAGTCACTTACATTTTCATTTTCAGACGCTTTTTAAAAAAAATGCTTGACTGTGCTAATTCTTTGCAATGACTAGGCAAATGGTATGCTATGACTCTTCTTTATGCTAATAATAATTAATGTATTATTATCTTGTCTTTTTCTCATGTCTTTGTGTCACTTTTAATAAGCTTAATTGTAAGCTTTTAGGATAAAAGCTTATCTCATTCTAGATACGTACATAGTACCTAACATAGTGATCTCTGACTGTTGATGTTAGCTGTTGATTATTTGTAAGGTACAGTTCTGTCTCCAAATAGGCTTTTTAGATTTCAGAGAGTCAAAATTGTGCATGATTTTACTTCTGAGAAAATATTAAAATGGATGTTTTTTGGCTTTCACATTAGCTATCAGAGGTATTGAAAACTGGGACTGCAGATCTAAAAGTCTTTGTTAGAAGCGACAGAAAGGTTTTCTAAAAATAGATAGCTGGTAGTTTCCTCTACAATATTTGCATTTCAGATGGAGTCTGGTGGGATTTAGGAGGGACCATTCTAAAAAGATATTAAATTTTATTTTCTGAAGCAGGGAAGTAGTAGAGATAATGTCAGTATATTCCTTTTAAGTTACAGCATGAAACCAAGAGGAGGTTCAACTGGTATGAGAAGGGATTAGCAGCAGATTGCCACACCAGTGCCAGAGAGTAAGTACAGAGAGATGCAGTTTTCATCAGGAAAGAATGATAGTAAAAGGTGTGGCTAGGGAGAGTGGGACCTGCTTAGAGCTGTGAGAAAAAACTGTGCTGGGCACAAGAGACAAAGTAAAGTACTGGTGTTATTGCACTGATGGTAGAGAAAAGGAGCAGTCCCCCAGCCTCACAGCCAAAGTTGAACGAAGCCTAAATCTTCACTGTGTTAAGAATAAAGAATCAGAACCTCAAAGTCTCAAAACAGTTGTTTTTAAGTAGTACACCTCATCTGTGCTCACCTTTGGCACATAATTTACAAGCAGTGCAAGGAAAGGTGAGGACTTGGATAGGCATCAGAGATAGCTATTTGCTTTATCCACACTATGAATCGGATTCCTCTTTCTTCAGTCATTAAATAAAGCCACCTTGCTCCTTGGTCATTTAATGTCGGTTCTTCTGATTGTAATCCATTCTATTTTCAGTATATACCTTACAAATGTGTTCATTTAACTATATTTTTTCTTTTATTCTCTTTCGCATTTTGTATTTGTCTTCCCTGTAAAAAAATCTCATTTCCCATGTCTCTTCTAACGAAAAAAGTAATTGCAATTGTGTTGTTTGCTTTCAAAATAAAAGAAATTGTCTCCACTTGACTAAAATTTTCATGTGTACTATTGTAATTTAGCTACTGCACTTAACCGTGATTAAAATGACCCATTTACACATAGAAATTGACATTTCATATTTTATTCTCTGTAGACAATTGAGCTACTAGTGGAACACTTAAAATGCATTACAATAGATACTTATACTTCTGAACCAATGTACTTACAACAGGTAGAATTTGCCTGTATAGCTGTTTTCATGCTCACTAGGGAGGCACTTTTAAATAAAATTACACAACTGTGTAAGTCAGAGAAAGGTGTAGCAATTGCAATTTAATTAGAGCTGTGTACTTTCCTATCTCTCCCTTTCTTCACATATCTTTCCTTGTCCACCTGCTTCTTGCAAGCACTTCACCATTAGAAATGTGTACTTAAGCACGTGGAATTTATTGTAGTAACCCCCCCTTTGGACTGATTTTCTGAAACAAGATATATTTAGGTTATTAAAAATGTATAAAAATTATCGTAGTAGAGGTATGTAATATATTTAGAATTCTTATTAGAGAGAAATCCTTCACCATGTATTTATGAATTTTGTAGTTAGGGATGCTTGCTAGAAAACATCATGATTCAATGTTTTCATTATCTCTGCTATAATCTGATGACTGTTAAAGATTTCCATGTAGCTGGACACATAATAAATCTAACAGGACTACAATAATGACAGCAGATTGACTATTCAACAGTGGAGAGGTGGGAAGCTGCTTTTCCTAAGCGCTGTTTGAGTGAAAGGAAGCAAATGCGTGTGACTTGTAGGAAAACAGAAACCTATTGATTTCTGCCATGGAGCTACTAAAGCATGAATGTGAAGAATGCATTGTCAAGTATTCTCTCTGTTATTATGTGAAAATAGCATGCAAGAATAAAACATCCAAGACAAAGCAGTGCAGCTTTAAGAGCTTTAAAATATTTTATGCTACTGTTTTGCTAAAACCTGAAATTTGTCTTTTCCAACCTAATCAACAGTGGTGTTACCTTTGTTTTATCTTTAAAATGGAGCAATATGATTTTATTTACATGCAAAAAGAAGAAATAACCTGACTAGAATAAAAAAGTTCAATAAAAAGCAATTTTCACATAGGGTAGGTCAGTATCACAAGGTATTTAAGTACGAAATTACTTTTTACACAAATTTTATTTAAAAGCTCACGAAGACCTACAGTTTTACTAGCCTAACCATAGAATGGAATTAGTAAGAGATTAAGAGATTGAAAGAGATTTAGTATTGCTTTTTATGGCATTTGTATTCTTAACCTTGTGATGAATTTAAGGCTAGTGTTTATGATTTTTGAATCTCAACTAAATTGTAAACAAAATCGGGATAAAAAAGACAATTTTATCCTTATGTTTTCATGCATCTCAGCTGAGTGTTTGTCTAACTGGGGTTCAAAGTACATCTGCACATGACATTAATATAAGTTATTATTGGGGAGATGGAGAATTGATATGACTTGAAACTTCTGCAGCACTGTTTTGTTCATTGCACAAGTGAAATCACTTCAAAGCCTTGTAATGCATTTATCTTTTAAAACCCTAAAACTCCTAAGTTGTTTTTCTGGGGTTTTTTTCCATTGTATTTTTTGTGTGTTGTCTTTGTCTTGTGGACTTGTGGCTTAGGCATATTTTTATCTTTTTATCTCATTAATAGCTCTATTTCTATGCTGGAATTGTTTTGAATTGGTCAGTGTCAGTTTAACCTAGTCATCAGGTCTGGTCTTAATTTTGATGTGTATTGCTAAAATGCAACTTCATTTTTTAAAATCTTTCTTTCCTCTCACATTTCCTTTAGTTCTGTAACCAAACTAAAAGTCATATTTTAATATACATGGAGATATATATGTCTTAGAAAAAATAATATGAACACATGCATTGAATTACTGTAAAAATGATCTATTTGACCATGCATAATAATTAATGTTTTTCTTCTTAATTAAATCCAGTAAAGTACACTTTCTTCCAGAGTATAGTGAAGTGCTCAATTCTTCTGCATTGGTACATGTCTTCTGCATTATCTTAAGTTTTTTCTGAAGTTTTTGTGTTTGCTTAATGAAGTTTAAATGAATTAGATAGTAAATACTGAATGCTGTCAGTCTTCAAACAATGTGTCTGTGAGCATCTAAATGCCAATAAATAATATAAAAGTGGATATTCTGTATGAGGGATGATTGAATTGAAACCTAAGACATTGGGTGGATGTCTGTGTACTTCTAGCTGATGTGTAGAATGAATATTTAATATATATTGTTGTTTCTTCATCTGAAAATCTCTTGATCAGAGTTGTAAATTTAGTTATAACTCTCAAATGCTTTTCACTGTTGAATTGTTTGATTTCATTTATTTGATGATACAGTGAACATTTTGTTCTGGAAAGAAAATTAGTATGTAATTTTAAAAGACTTTAAATGATATTCATTGGAGGAAAAGTGATTAAATGGAGGTTGGTCCACTATGGGTTTTGGTAGATGATCTAGGAAGAGATTTGTATACATTCTTAGTGCAGTTTAAAGGTAGTGCAGAACAGAGAAGTGTGACTACAACTTGGCTCATTTAGCGCTTTAGGAACTGTCATCTCATAGTGAGTGAACTAGTAGATTAGCTATGCATAATATTGTAATATATAATAAAGCTATGCATAAATTATAATTGTCCAAATAAAGTGAAAATGTTTTATCATTGCAATTAGACAGTACATCCTCCAACACTGAGCATTCCCTTGCAAAAATGAGTAAAATTATCTGTGCTTCAGATGACTTGTGTTTAGTTAAAGGATTGTTCAGTGATGTAGACATAAACAGTTATAAGGAGTAGATTTACATTTCTCCAAAGAGAAAAAAGTGAATAGTGAAACTAGTCCGCAGAAGTTAACATGGGTTATAAATCTGTCTGGATAATTAGTTTTGGAAAAAGACATAAAACAATGGCAAAAATGTTTTGCTTTGTTTGGTGTACTTCAGTTGGCTCAGTTTTAACTGTCCTGAAATTGGATATTAAGAAAATACCAAACACTTTACAGGCACATCACTGAGCTGGACTACTTTAATTGCAAAACCAGGTCATCAGTGGTCAGATGACTGACTGTTTGAGCCTTTGCCCAGCAGGTTTCCTTTTTCAGTGCTTATCACAAAGAAGATTGTGCTTTTCTAGCATGGACCAGTAATGCAGAAGACCAGAGCATAAAGTAGCTTGTCCAGATTTTGATGCCAAAATATTAAAGTTCTGTTAAGAATTTTTGCAAGATAGATCATGATTTCTTACAATGACTGTTTTCCTATTGTAATACACCACTTTAAAAAAAAAAATCCCATTTTGAGGAGAAAGACCAACCTTTGTGTTAAGTAGTCTGGTATCTTCTATTGGATATTAGGTTGCTAGTCAACTAAGAAAAATTCTGGTTCTGTTTTCCAAAGGAAAACAAGTAACTTTCTGAGGGCAAATGCTCCCATTGTTATGAATCCATTTTTCCCATAGCTTTTTTATTTCTTTTGAATTACTGCAAAAACCCTACTTCCATGAAACTTGGGCAGCCAAGTGTGAAAAACTTACATGACCAGAGATTAACAGACAAATGTAAATGAATTTAGAACCAGATGAATTGCATTTGAGCAAGATGGTCCACTCTTACTCCTTTACCTTTTACTTGTGGAACTCTCTGAAACTATGTTTATTTGACATGTTCTGTATAATTTTCTTTATTTAAAAAAAATAAAAATTAACTTTTGAAGGCTTGTGGTAACAGCTAGCAGAACTCTTCCTAGAATTAGTACTCTTCCATACCTTATAATTGTGCTTCTCTGTGAAGAAACATGAGTTTTTTAGGTTTTGCTTTGTATACTGTTCTTTCTTGGTACTATTACCCTCTCATCTCAAAAAGGCAATGCTTTAGAAAACAAGCCTTCTAAAAATTGGAATTTTGAGAAGAACCTAGTACAAAATGTTCATCCAAGTTAACAGTGGTACAGACTTGCATTCCTCCCACACAATAATACGTTGTTTCTGAATTTTTTTGTCTGCAGAATTGAGATTTTTGTTTTCTTTACTCTTAGTTATTTACTTTAAAATCCATTATCAGGATCTGGTTTAAATAATTCCTTGTAGAATTGCAATTGCATTGCACCATGAAACCAAACATTGCTGTTGTAAAAGTCTGTGAAATGGTTTCTTGAATCTCCATTTGACATTAGATGAGGATGTGGCCTTCCATTGATTTTTGTTCTGGCATCACAGGCGTAGACGTTGCAGCTTTCTTGGTTAACACAGTGCAAGGTTTAGCTTCCCTTGCTGTCCCCTTTAACTGCCTGTTCTGATGACATCTGCTGGCAGGCAAATCTCATTCTTGCTTGAAAAATTCAGTAGCATTATTCTGTGTCTGTTTTGGAAGCAGAAGTCATCAGTCTAGCTGTGGCAAGAGGCATAGTAACCAATATGATATTCTGACTTAAATGGCTTCTTCAAGCTGGAACAGCCACCAGGATAGGGTGTTCAATTAATTTCTCATGACCCTATAATTTTTTTAAAAATTCTTCATACGATGACATTTCAAACTAGTGGACCTTTGATCTGCCCTATTGCAACCATTTTTGCTCTAGTCTAAGCTTTTGTTTTTGTGTTACAGTCTTCATTATGATTTTGTTATATGCAGCAGAGCAGTCTAACAAGCATACCACTAAACTTTTTGCCTGTCTTTGTTCTTTCTCATTAGTCTCCTGCAAAGGTTATAGTTTTGGTCATGAATAGAAGTTTACAGCTGCAGAAGCAACAGTCTTCAGCTGAGAGACTTTTGGGATGAAGTTATACTTTCTGATATGGACAGCTTAATTACTCAGTGTTATGTTTGGATATTACTACCAATAAGTTTCCCAAAATAATTGAAATTAAAAGAAAAGTGAGTAAAAACAAGAAACCAGTCAGTATGGCAAGGACTTTGTTGAAACAAGATTTTTTTTTTCCTCATTTTAAACCTTTATCACATCTTCGAACTGTGAGAGATCTTTTTGCCAAGTTTAATATAGTTTTGCCTTCCTAAATTAAGATTGTAATTATTGTTATTCTGGGCAATTAAAATAATGGCGAAGAATGTTACAGGTATAATTTCTATGGAGATGGGTTTTTTCCTTGGTGCAGTTCTATTTTTGAGGTAAATATCTATGGTCGGTTGACTTCTAAGGCTCACTGAAGGTACAGGTCCTGTTTCTGCCAAGAAATCAGGCTTCTCAGTCTTTACTTGTGAATTTTCTGAAATGTAAAATCCATTCAGCAGGGGAGCTTGTTAGTAGCACCTCTACTATGTGGCCTTTATATATTACAAGTAAATTTTCAGTTACGATATTATTCTTTTGATTTATCCTATGATCCTGGTTTTCTTATTAAGCTTACCAAGCAAACTCTAATGTCTCACTTGATCAGTAGCTTGCAGCCAGTTTGCTGATAGCTAATACAGGATAGCTAATATCTGTGTGATACTGCTGAACTCTTCAACTGCTTAAATTCTTCAGTCCTGTAAGCTGTTCCTGGAGGAACTGTGGTTCTTGACTAGTTTGACACGAAGCAGCAGGGTGGGGAGACTGCTCCCTGCATTAGTGTGAGCTAAGGGTGATAGTGACGCAAGTATGGATCAGTGTGCTCACTGACCAGGAGTGCAAGATCAGAACAAGTCTAGTGCCAGAAAAACAGGCTTGGGTAACAGTCCAGTGGTGATCAGAGAAGTTTGTTGTGAGGAAAGCGGCTTGAGGACAAGTCAGGATTTGAATTTGGTGGATCACTATCAGCAAGGTACCAGCCAAGTATAGACATACCTACAGCACAGCTGATACAAGGTTCAAGAATGGGAGCCTGAGCTTCTGCTCCCAGCTGAAAGTGGAGGAGGCCCCTGACAAGGTTCCACACAGGTTACTCAGCTGCATTTTGTCAAATTGGTCTTAAGCAGAGATGCCTTAACCCCTATGATTGGTGAAAGAGATTGTGGAGCCTGTTGATAAGCTCAGGGCCCTGACATTGGTATTGTGGGAAAGCTTTCGCTACTTAGGCTTGTAGCAAAGCTGTAAGTTACGACTTTCAGGACTCTGATTACATACACTCACAGCTGTACAGAATAGGAACAATGATGATACTGATTCTTGTATTCTAGAAATTTTGGTACATCTTTTCATTTCTGATAGGTGCTATTTGAAACATTACTGATAGAGCCCGGAGAGGGTCTAATTAATGCAGTCTGGAACTTTGATGTACCTTTAACAAAGGAAGAAAGGCAGCTTTGGACTTGAAGCATTTGTTCAGAGGTGTAAGCAATTAAGGAAGGTAGTTCTACTCCAGTGTGTTTCTCTGAATTAATCAAATGAAGAGCAGCAGTGAGAGTTCTCTGGTGCAGTACAAACACTGGTGTCTCTTCATGCCTGGAAATTATCTACCACTTTAGGCATTTGAGGAGACTAAGAAATGGATTTTATGTTGCTGTTGAAGGGACAAGAAAATGATTTAATCTGATACCCTGTGAAACTCTTTAGATGGGCCCATACACCCAATTAAGTCTTACTTCTGAATACAGTCACATTATATATCCTTTCTAACCTTTGCTGTCTGAATTTGCTTATTTCTTAACTACTTACTTTTTTCTTCAGTGGTCTTGTAAAAATAGTAGAATGAACGATTCTCCTGTCAATTTCTAAATATGCATTGAATAAAATAAAATTATTAGAAGGGAAGAAAGCTTAGTGTATATTGTTTAAAATGTTCTTCCTTGTTAACTAAGAAATTGGTAAAACCATAAAATAGAAGAGTCAATGGCTGTACCATTGTGGCTGAAGCTATTAGTATTATATTGATAGTGATAAATATGCACACAGACATTTCAGAAATCTCACAAAAACACACTAGCATTATTCTTCAAGAGGATTCACAACCTATTTAGTGTTTCCAGTACTGTTGCCTCTTGCTGCTATTTCTAATTCTGAATTGGGAGTCTGTGTTTCTGCCTTACCCTCTTTGAGTGAGGCCTTCTGTGGAAGTGCAACATTCAGGTTTCATTTGGGATGGCTTCTTCCTCACTGGGTGAAGTGTTGCAGTCCTAGCCAGGTGGCAAGTATTTATGCTGTGTTGGGACTTCTGTACATATTTAAATTAGTGCTGGGAGCTGTTGAATGATCTGATGCAAAGTTAGATACTTGGTGTCTTTTGGGACAGAATTACTCTCCTGAGCATGATTTTTTTTTTCAGTAAAGCCTTCCATGAAGGGGTATTAGGGATGTTCATTGCCATCACTGAACCTTCATGAGAGAACGATATCTTCTATGTCTTTTTAACAGGACTGACTTTCCTGCTTGGCTCATGTAGCTGAACGCAATAGAAAGACCAGTCTTTGCCACGCAAAGTTAAGACCGTGTGAGAAGTATACGAGAAGTCATAGAAATTGATCTATGTTTTTCCTGTTCAGAATTTGCATGAAGCACTACTTAAAAATTAGAATTCTTCTTAGGTACAGTTAGTATATTAATAATCATACCACAAAATAGACATTTGAGGAACTTTGCAAGCAGTTCTGCATTTTTCCGGTATATGAAGTAATGTTAGGTGATTGCTAAAAGAGAAACCCCACTATACAGAGAATTTTAGCAAAATTATGATTTTTCATAAGTTTATTTGTCATCTCTAAACCTGATCTGAAAGTTGGTGTAGAGAATTTTACTACCCATGCAATAAGGGGGGAATTATCCTTGACTAAGTGGAAAGTCCATACCTGTATTAGATTCAATACATTATTTAAACTTGTTATGCCATTTCAGAGTACCTCCAAGAGAGAAGTATTCCTCTTTTTCTGCTAGATCATAACATCTTGAAACCTTCGTAATGATGAAGTCAGGTTAAGTGAATGAAGCAATTTAATTTGCCAACTAAGAACTACGGACAAGCATAGGAATGTTGTAAGCATGTTGCTGAAAACCATAGAAGAACCCAGTCAAAACATGCATAGTAGTTCTATTATTTCTCCATAACGAGCATGATGAGAACCAGTAAATAATTCTTGTCTGGATTGGGGAGTTTTTCATTGGACTTGTGGAGTCAATCGTCAGAGCAGCCCTGAATGCCTACAGGGAGCTTCTGTCTGGCTACCTGGTTCCCTTCTGTCCCATTGCACCCTCTTGCGCCATGGCACTAGGTGCTAGCCAGCTGTAGATGAAATACATGCCACCAGAGACTGTACCTCTGACTCTCCAGCTCTAGGGGTGGCCTTTGTGTTCTTGGCCCAACAGCACTTAGTTTTCTACATTTTGGTTTTTTTGTCTTTTTTTAAATACTGACTTCATTGAAGGAGCAATTTTTGAGCTATGTGATAATGTTCCTAGAGTATTTTATATGAGTATGGAATGCAAGGAAGTTAGTCCAAGCCAATTTAATAGCTGGTAAGTGTTCTTTCCCTTATATCACATAGTTTTAATTTCTTTAAATTCTTGTACTAGACCTTAACTTACTCTAGATTTTAACCAAGCCTTTTGGCCCTATCCTACCATCTCTTTGAATAGCAAGGAATTCCCATTGGATAATACACTATTACAGAACTTTTAGTGTAGAGTAGCTTTGGTTTTATTTATTTACTTTTTACAAGTCACAAAATGTATTTAAGGAGTCAAGTTTCATGGTTTGAAGGAATATGATAGTATTATAGTTTCAGAATGTGTCATATCTTACGTTCCAGGTAGTAGTCTAGCTCAGTTAAGAACAAAATATTTGTGCATTAAGTAGTTGGAAAACAGAAAGCAGTCTGTTGTGTTTTAAAGATGACCTTTCATGTAGTTGGAGAAGTGGGTCCTAATTTTGAATGCTGAAAAGAATGGGTTCAGTGAGTACCTGGCTAATCCTCTGTCTAAATAATGTTTGCACAAAGACTTGTGAACTAAATAAGCCATAAGGTTTTATGACTCAAGTGTCTGTTGGAGCAGTGGTGGTACTTATTGTTTAGATGAAGCTCATCAAGTTAAAGAAGTACTTCAACGGCTGTATATTTAAAGATTAAATAATACATTTTCAAATGGCAAAGTAACTGTCTTGAGTGCTTCCCACACCTGCATTTACACTTTGGAATTAAAATCACTATTGCTCAAGCTCTGAAGCGTTTTCCCAAAGCAGTTATTTGTATGGCAAATAGATGTTCCCCTTAGTCTTGTGCGCATGTGCAGAACAGTGTACTTGGAATATGCCTGAGTATTCTAACCCAGATACTCTAAATGCACTTTTCAGTTATACAGATCTCTATTTCCATAGGGAAATTAATTTGATTCTGTTGAGGCCCTGGACTAATGATGTTCTGTCTGTTGAAGGGGTTATAATACTATGTAACAGTTCCTTGGGATCAGGTCCTCTTCTCTGAGAAGAATTGCAAGGCCTTCACCTTCAAGGTGTTGGGAAACACCCATCCAGAATCTGTTGTCACTATTTCTTTGCCCAGATTGCATGTCCTTTTTGGATGCATTAGGACATTGAATCAGACATTTGCAATGCTTCTGGGCTGTGTGAGTTTTGTGGCACTGGGAACTAACACCATCCTGCCAGCACAATATCCTCTTAAATCAGACATAGTGGAGTAGCCCTTTTTCTGAAGAGGTGGCTGCAAGAAGACAGTTTGGCCCAGTAGAGATGAGCCTTTTAAGAGCGTGTTGAGCATGAGTGATACCTTTGCTGTCTTGAAGTCTCATCTGATTCCTGTGATTCACTTTGGAATTGCAGTTCTTATTCCACATATTGTTATGACCTGTTGAGCAGTTGCAAGACTTAACAACTGTCTGAGCTACCCTTGCACATGTTGGTAAACTGAATTTGTATTAGTGTAGGCTAGGATGTATGCTCTAAAGGACACATCCTTCTATGACAGTAGTGTCTGTTTCTCCATGAGTCAGGCCTTTCCTGTAGACATGGTGAGTGTGATTAGTGTCTGCAGCAAAATGGTGTTTGATCCTTTTGCTTTTTTGTTGCTGTTAATGTGCTTTTTTGTATTTGTTGAAGGAGGTCATTAGACAGCTCTGAAGGCATAAGACCTTCTCTGTCATTGAGGAGAAAACTTTACACATGTGCTTTCTATATTTTCAGGTAGTTTCAAATGCCTGCCTACCATTCCTTGGTTATAAAGCAGAGCCAAGTGATGATCACAAGGTCATCAAGAACATGGTGGTGCAAGATTGCCATCCCTCTGTCAGCACTTTTGATTGATTTTTGGAGCTAGGTATTTTGATCTCTGCAATTGGTGTAATTGTGGTCAAGCTGCCCATGTTGGGGTACATAGTCCTAGTAAAGAAGACACTGTTCTCGGGTAGGGTTTTTTTGGTGAAGTGCTGTCTTCCGGGACAAATGGTAATCTGCATTACACATCTCTTGGATGTCACAGAGTTCTAACGCTCTGTACGAAAGCTGCTCAGAGCCCTTTCGTGTTTTGATGAAGGAAGAGGAAAATGGGATGTTAAAATAAGTTATGTGGAGAGGTACTGAAACTGCCCTGGCAAGTTAAAGCAGTTACAATTCACTAGGCTGCTTAGATCAGTCAGAATGATAGCAGGGAACTTTGAAAGAATGCAGTGCGCTATCTTTTCTTAATCTTGCTGTAGCTGGTGTGGGGAAATTTATATACCTACCCTGTGTGTAGTACTAGAGTATTTGTTAGAAACAGTCTGGTAATATATACTGGGACAGCCACTGCGTTAGTGTGTAGCTCATCTTGAAGGAAAAATAATAGGGAAATATAACTTGGTTTTCTAATTTAATAGCAAGATGGTTTAACAAAATGAACTGCCTGTCCATGTGAATGTATCTATCTTTCACTATTCGAGAACTCGTAACAAAATTCGCTATCAGTGGCTTCAAGACAAGTTGTTGCTCTCTTAAGCAGCTAAGTGGTTTGAGTACCCACTTAGTTTACCTTTACTAAAAGATATGTTGTTGCATAAACATTCAGAAATGATGCTGAAATGTAAATTTGGAGGGGGTACAAAATAGGATTTGGTTGTGGTTTCACAAATGAATGTTGTAATACAGCTTACAGTGACATTTTGTGACAGAATCACAGAGTGGAAGGGATTGCTGGAAGTCATCTTGCCCAACCCCCTGCACAAATACAGTCACCTAGAGCTGGTTGCCCACAAGAAGCCTTTTGAATATCTCCAAGGAGGAATACTCCACAACGTTCATGGCCAGCCTGTGCCGGCACTCAGTCACCCTCGCAGTAAAAATGTGTTTCCTCCTCTGGTCTTGTCACTGGGCACCACTGAAAAGAGCCTTGCTCCCTCTTCTTTGCATACTTCCTTCAGGCATTTTTGTACTTTGACAAGATCTCCCAGAGTTTTGAGGTTCACCTCTTCAGGTGAAACAGTCCCAGCTTTCTCAGCCTTTCCTTGTAGGTTCCCTTAATCGTATTTATGGTTCTTTTTGCTGGACTCTCTCCACTATATCCTTGTCTGTCATGTACCCAGGAGGCCAGAATGACAGAAAATGAAACTGTTATTGGAGATAACATTATTTGAAAATGGTTTTAAACCCACATGTAGTGCATAACAGAGGAAACTATTAATGACTTCCTGTAAGAGGCATATTTAACAGTGACAAATTTACCTAAGTGTTCCTAGTGAAATTTCATACTGCAAAACCTGTGTTTTTTAATAACAGCTAAGTGTAATTGATGAAGCCTGTAACTTAATAAACCACAGCATAAACAGAGGTTTCTAACAAAGAAGTATCTGGATTTTATGACTTCAACTGTTTTGAAGTCAGGACTTTCTACAGTATCTTATGAAGGCAAGTATGTGTCAACCTGTAGCGGAGTCAGTGTGCTTTGCTTTCAGGCAGTTGTCTTGATATCTCACTTAGGCTGCATTATCTTTATTCTTTGGAGAGGTAGTGAGTGAAGAACAGTTTCTTTCTGCGTTTTCCACTCCCCTTCCTTTTCCCCATTCTTCCTCCCTCCCTCCCTCCCTCCCAGCTGAAGGAAAAAAGAACAGAGCTATTGAGTAGGTTTAGATTGGCTGATGGAGGGCTAGGGATTTCTGACATTTTTCTTTGTTTATACTTTTTATCACACTATATTTCTTTAGGATAACAGGTTCTGGAAAAGATTATCAAAGAGAAATGGTAGTTGTGTCAAAAGAAAGTGGAATCATGAAAAGTTCATTATTATATGGTTTTGTCTCGGAAGTTAATATTTCAAGTTAATATTTGAACAAAATGAGGCCTTATAACTATTTTGAACTCAGAATTTCATCCCAAAAAACCAGTCACAGTATATGTATTTTAAGAAATACAGTTTAATAATATGCTGCTGGACTGTTTAACTTTTATGCCTTAGGGTAGCACAGAGCACTATTTCTACTTTTAGAAGCTTCTTCTCATTAGTGTAGTCTCTTATATAGCACCTGTTTTAAACTCCAAATCTGAAACTATAAATGTAAAACCTGACTTTTGAAATATTTGCTTTTTTGAACACTCTTCTTTAAAGGACCTATCAGGATCTCTCCCCAAAATGCTAGAAGCATGAAGGATAAGGGAGGAACAATGTTGCATGGCCCAAACACATGTGCTTTCGTCATTAGCAAGGTACAGCATGACCTCATGTTGACCTCAAAGGTAAATCGCTACCAGGGAACAATTATACATGCCTGTGAAAGCAGCTTAGTTTTGAACATAGTCAAGAGAATAATTCAGTGCATAGAATAAAATTAAATTTACAACACTGTCTGCCTTTCCCTTTCTGTCTTGTCTCTCTCCAAGTCTCTTCTTGAGAGAATGTTGTTTTTTATATATGTGTTTGTTGTGAAAGAAAACAACTTTTCTAGAGGTCATAACAAATTCCTAAATATGGGGAACCCGAAGGATCTTGTATCCAAGTTAGTCAAATTGTACAACTTACAGTGAAATTCCCTTTTTAATGAAAAGTTTCATTTGTTATCTAGAGCATTGGTATTGCAGCCTTCAGAATGTGTATCTGTGTTACTTGGGGAATCTTGTGTAGTTCTGAAATGTATAAATCATTTTAGACTTATGGGAGAGTTTTTTTAAATACTAGTAGATTAATTTTCGTGTGTTTATTTTAGATTGCAACACAAACTTATGACATTTTATTTTTTCATAGAAGACTAAATATTCTGTAGCATTATGTGATACATCTCTACATAGGATGGAATATTGTTTAGCTAGCAGTTCTGAGCTATTTGGAGAAGAATTGCTGCCAGCATCTCGGAACTGTTAGCCATATCTGTCCCATATCATTTGTATAATATAATTATTTGATGTAAATTTTATTTTTTTTTTCTAGAACGAGAGAGCATATTCCTTCTGTGGAACAATAGAATATATGGCTCCAGATATTGTAAGAGGGGGAGACACAGGACATGATAAGGTATGTTCTAAGTTTATTACTGAAAATAAACTAGTTCTTCAGTCAACAGGTTGCTAAGTTTGAGTGGTTTTTGTAAAATATGATATTATCCTATTTAAGTATGTGTTGTTTTAGGTTGTCCTAAAATAGATTATTCCCTGTGTCTTCAGTTGTATGTTAATGTATTTTCCTCTTCTGATCTGAAGTAAAGGGCATGTTTATAAAGGTGTTGAGGCTTATTTGTGTTCTGTTCAAAATTTGTTCTAAACGTGCTGTGGGACAATAAACTTAGTTGACACTTATTTGCCTTTGCATGAAAAACTTGTTCAGAGTGGAAAGTGACTAGTTTGTGGCTAATTCTGATATGCATGTTAAATTGGACATCAGAGAAATCTCTTATACTTACTGAGGTATGGGATGGGTTATTAATGTTAAAAGTGTTCTCATATTGTAAAAATTAATTGTTTGGCTTGTGACTCAAGTTTTATTGCACAATAAAGTGTCAGTAATTGATAGACAAGATCAAGACAACAATAATTAACACATGATTTTTAAAACAAACAAAAAACCCTACTCTCCAAAATAATTCTACAATATTCCTAGATAATTTATTCTGATTGCTCACTATCCTGGGAAGTTTTGGAGAATATTTAATACGTGGTTTTTTGCTGTAGACTGAGTTGACTTGTTTTTCTGTTGTGGATCATGGAATGTAGTTGATTGTGGTTCCTTTTATAGCAGCCTGTCTGAGAACTGGAAAAGTCTGACTTTTGCCTGAGAAAATTCTTTCTTTTTCTTCTCTATGCATTCTGTGTCTGTTTTGGTCTGAGTTTACCTTCAGTTAGGGAGCACTGTAATGGGCACAGCTGGGATTTGGCAGTCTGAAGTATAGCAGAATGACCTCCCTGATTCCTTGATTCCTTTACTACATATAAAATAGTTGTTGCTTTGTCTTTTCACTTAGTCATTGTCTCACACCTGCCTTGAATTCCACTATAACCTCTTCATCTTTTTCTGCTGTACTGCTTGCCCAGTTGCTATTAAAAATAGAATTTAAAAAACTTGCATATTGAAGCTCTTTCCTGCACTCTCTTAATTTAGTCATTCCTCCTCCAGAGCATCTCTCTGATTTCTCAGTCACGTTGAATTATGATTCTGGCTTCTCAAAGCTTACAAATTCAGTCTTGTTGCTGACTTGAAGAGGAATCTCTGTTCTGTTACCTTTGGTTCTCTCTGATACTTTCATCAGATGTTGTGCAGAGTCATACAGTGTTTTATAATGAATAGCTTCACAGTTTGATGGTGAATGTTAGCTGATAGAGAGGGGTGATTTTGCAGTTGTGTGTGTGATGTTGGTTGTTTACACCACACACTCACTCCCTTACCATTGGCAGTGTCCTGTATTGCCATTTTAGAAGATTTTTACTGTATTTTATACTTACTGCGTATCTAGCAACTCAAAGACCTCACAAAAAGAGAAAACAAGATTGCTTTAGTGTGCTGTGCTCTCATTAGTCAGTATTTATCATCTGTAATCTCTTCTAGATGATTGCAGTGTTTGTCTTAAGGACTTGCTCTAGTATTTCAGTATTTATTTTTTAAAGTTTGATTTCTGATTCTGCAAATACTCCTTTGCTTTTGGAAAAACACATACCAAGAAGAAATTCTTTGGGATTTTCTCTGATAATTATGTATTTGCAAAGATAGTTAGTAGCAGTGCAGGGACTTCTTCAGCGAGTTCTAGACACTCTTGGCTGAATATATGAGACATCAGATTCTGTGTATTTTGAAGCAAAACCAAATAAAATATGTGATTGTCATGATTACACTAGCTGTCTTCCTTGTATTGTGTTAATATTGCCAACACAAGTAAAGCAGAAGTTTCACTTATTTGCAGATTTCATGGCTGTGAACCTCAGAAGTTCAAACATCTGTAATTAATTTTATTGAAAGGACTAAAATACTTCCTTTATTATTCATAGTAGCATCCTTCCTTTTGAAGAGAGAAATATTTTGTAAGTTAATGAGAGATACGAATAATATGATGAGTACATGAGAAGCCAAATATCCCATGTGTTACCACAGTCCCTCTCTCTAAGGCCCATGAGGTGCAGCAGTGGCACTGGATGACCCATAACTGAACAATGCCTGTGCCATGTGGAGCTGCCCATGCAAAATGGATAGCAGGGAAAGTAACAGGAGCCAAAATGCAGTAAACTGTCAAAGTGGGAGTAACAAGGCTCATGCTAGATCCTTACTAAAGTTCTTTAACAAACAAAACCACAGTTTTACCCATGACCCATTGCAGCAGTAGGATGCTGGGGACATGGTTTTTCTGAAAGCTTTGCCTGATGAAGCAGCAAAGAGGTGAAACATGAACTAGCTGAAACTGTGTTCAAGGTTGGAAATGTCGCAGATCTAATAACAGGAAAGAACTGTGCTTTTAAGCAGATTCCTTAAAAATCTCTGAGGTTCGGAATATCTGACAGAAGCAAATACTACGTAACTGAAAAATTTCAGGATCCTAAATAGACAAGTAGTGGTCCAGATAATTAAACATTAAAAAGTTGTTGTTGTTGTTATTGACAACAACCAAAAACTGAATGCCATCTAGAGGGACCTTGATGAGCTCAGGAAGAGGCCATGCAAATCTTATGAGTTTTAACAAGACCTAGTGCAAGGGGGAGGGCAATCCCTGGTATCAGCACAGGCTGGGGATGAACAGATCAGAGCAGCCCTGCTGAGAAGGACCTGGGAGTGCTGGTGGGTGAGAGGCTGGACATGACCCAGCCATGTGCACTCACAGCCCAGAGAGCCAAACGTGTCCTGGTCAGCCAAGGCGTCATGGTCAGCAGGGTGAGGGATGGGATTCTGCCCCTCTGCTCTGCTATGTTGAGACCCCAGCTGGAGTGCTGCATCCAGCTCTGGAGTTCTCTGCACAGGAGGGACATGGACCTGTTGAAGCAAGTCCAGAGAAGGGGCACCAAGGTGATTAGAGGGATCCTCTCCTATAAAGAAAGGCTGAGACAATTGGAATTGTTCAGCCTGGAGAAGACCTAATTGAAACTTCCTAGTACCTGAAAGGAGCCTACAAGAAGATGGAGAGAGATTTTTTACAAGGGCATGTAGTGACAGGACAAGGGGGAATGGCTTTAAACTAAAAGAGGAGAGATTTAGATTAGATATTAGGATGAAGTTATTTACTGTGAGGCTGATGAGGTACTGGAACAGGTTGCTCAGAGAAGTTGTGAATGCTCCGTACCTGAAAATGTTCAAGGCTGGGTTGAATGGGGCTCTGAGCAACCTGATCTAATGGAAGGTGTCCTTGTCCATGGCAGGAAGTTGGAACAAGATGGTATTTAAGGTCCCTTCCAATCCAAACTATTCTGTGATTCCGTAGCATTTTCAGGTGCCTGGATTAGCTGTGGCCTGTGATCTTAAACTGTGCTTTTTGAACATTCCTTAATTTCATTCTCAATCTCGTGAAAATTCAAGTTCCACTACTTCTTAGCAAGCCTTAGGTTCCTCTGTTATTTTGAGTACGCATTAGAATTCATATCCACATGACAATGGTAAAAATAAAAATGAATTCTGGCAGGAAAACAAAAAGAGCTTGAGTAGTCGGTGGAAAGAGTTCAGATTGAGAAATAAGTTGAAGAAGCTAAGTGGAGAGATTTCAATATAAAATTAATTTATCGCAGGAAATACCTTCAATCAGTACAACAGTTGCTTATTCTTCATTGTATCCCATTTTGCCTTTTTATTGATAGGTAGGTTCTTCCTATGCTAGTTGCTTTCTAAGAGGATTGTTTTGTTCCTTCTTTTGTTAACAATTTTACTTCAGTGTATCATAACATACATAATTATTGTTGTTCTGTAGGCTGTTGATTGGTGGAGTGTTGGTGTTCTTATGTATGAATTATTAACTGGAGCATCACCATTTACAGTTGACGGAGAGAAGAATTCCCAAGCAGAGATTTCTAGGTAAGGTTCAAAGCAGTGAAGTATATGTGCTTGCTAACAGATGATCCTTATGCCATAATATATGTTTTATGAGAGTTTGTTGATTTAAAATTTAGGAAGAAAGTGCTGCCATGGTAACATTTTGTGTGTTCCAGTTCTGTTTAATAGAATGCCATCTGAAAGTAGATAGGTTTTATTAGCTAATAGAACCGACTTTTACAAAAAACCTGTTTTGCTTAAACTACAGTGTAACCACAGCTTTGTAGATACTTAGCCCTGTTGCGTGTTTACTGTTGAAAAGGAATTCAAATGAAATACCAAATTTGTATGTAAATAGAATTATCACACGCAAAATCTTAATACATTAGAGATATCTTTAGCTAGAGGTACTTTTTTAATTAGCTACTTGCTAGGTCACTCTGGCAGACTGCAGATTTAAAGTGTCAGAATGTACCCTACTCCTACCTTTTTGTTACAAGTTATGTTTATTTTATTAGTGTATAACATGAAACAAAGAACGTGATCTTTTCTAGGCCCACTTGCGTAACTGAGAAGAAATGAATATGATACTTACAGGAATGAAATAACCTATACCGTTCGTACCTTTTACATGTAAACTTTTTGTTATGTTCAGTAACCTTTACACTGTAAAAGTTTATTTTCAGTACCTGTGTAAAATCAGTGGAGCATTTTAAAAAGACAAACCAATAAGCTTCCTCAAAATACATAACTGAAATCTCCCCTGAAACAAACATTTCTTTTTACTGGATTTCTTTTGGAGCAGAAGTTGAGGTCTTAAATTGCTCAAATTACTAACTGCTGTCAAAATGAGCTTGTAAGTCCAGTCCCCAAAGTAAAAATAGTCTTGCTTCTATTGGAAGGTATTGTCATGGTTCTAACCCTTACCTAAAATCACTTGATATTTAAGGTTGTAATGGATGATAGAACATATCTCTGTTATTTAGATAATTTATTTTACTTACGTTATAAATTCAGGCAAGTTCTTGGGAGATTGAGGCCTGTATATTGGTTTTTACTTCTCTACCAGAGCAGGAAACTTGGAGGGTCACTAGAAAAAATACAGGGGAGAGGCGAGTCCATTATCAAAACAGGATTCAGGACTTCACCATCTTGGTCATTATAAAGCAGTTAAAACTTCAGTTATCTCTTTCTGGCCTATTTAAGGTTAGGAATTTGGTTGACTGGTTGCTTATGCCATGGCTGAATTTGGTAATTTTGATTCCCAAGATTTACTAGATGGGACTCTGAAGGAGTAACAGGTGATTTTTTGGAGAGAACCTTGAACTGAGTTTTACAGATACAGTTTCCCAAAAACTGGGAAACTTTTTCGTTACGTATTCTACAGGACTTGGCTTGGTAGGCCCTTATGTGCTCTTTAAGATAATGATATTTCTGATAATTTGAGTAACTTCAAGGTTGTTAACATCTGTCTTCTGACAGCTAATAACTTATTTTCTGATCTTTAGTTGTGGCAAGTTTACTGTGTTGCTGCTCAGTCTGTGTTTGTTCTGGTGGGTGTTTATGCTACACATTTATAGACAGCACTCCTGTAGTATTTCAGCTTTTATTTTGATAAATTTAGAAGTTAAATTCTTACAGTTTCCTATATTAAAGATGTTCCCCAGTCTTCCTGTTTCCTGAAAAAGCCTTTTCGTAACTCAGCTTGTGTTGTTCTTTCTTACATATGGAGAATTTATTCTTCCTGATGTTTCAAGAGGATCTTAGAGGAAGGAAGAATTTACCATCTGAACAAAAAAATACTTCTTCCTTTTTCTTGGGTTCCTCTTGTTGATGCTAATGGTGTTCTGATAGATCTAATTCCTCCTCCTCTTCTGTCACTTTCAACTGATAACCCTCTGGTTTACAGTTGAAATCTTCTTATTCCCAGCTATATGACTGCATTTCTGACTTGATTTCATCTGTCTTGTGTTACTTCTATACTCCTAAGACCCATTGGTTTCTGAATCCTTTCCATTGACAGCAATTTCTGTGTTGGATGACTTCAGTTTTGTGTGCTTGCAGTTTATGTCATGAATGTCATGCTCCTTTGAAGAGCATATGAGAACAGTGCTGCTGCCCTGGCTGCTGCACTGAGTTGTGTGGGACCTTCTGGGGAATGGTGACTGCTGCGTGCCTTTGGGAGCAACAGGAGTGTGTTTGGAGCTTTCCCTGAGGATAGCATAAAGCAGGCAGGACAGAAACCAGATATTGAGAGTTGCCACTGATCATGTAGTTACTGGCACTGGTACAGAGATAGGAGTTGGTACAAGTTTCTTTCTTGATAGCAAAGTTGTCCTAACCAGAAATTATATTGGTTAACCTAAATATGCTTAAACTTGCCAATTGCAGCAGACTTAGAGAATTCGGTTTTTTACTTGCTCACAAGCCCTTGAAAGCATGGTTTTCGTGGCCTTTTATTTTTCTGAGTTTAGGGAAAAAAGTCTTCTAAATGGATCCAGGTCCATCTTTTATTTCACCAAGGTAGGAAGTAATCTTAGATATTTTTAGGTAATTTTACTCCTTTGTGTGGCACAATGGCTGTCTGGTGTTAAATCTAAGCATGAAATGTTATTCTAAAATATCTCTCCAATGGAGAGTTCAGTTCTTGTGTCAGAAATAGTGTGTAGTTTCTATTTTTTTTTCTCTTTCTAATAAAATTGTGTTGTTCATTTATCATAATCTTTTTGGTAACACTGTGGACTTCTCTTTCATGGAAAATGCAACTTAAGTAAGTGCATACTTTACCTTTTATCTCTGTCTCTGAAGACTTTTTGTTCACATGCTTGGTGTTATGGGTTATTAAACTATTAAATAAAAAAAAACCCACATAACTACTCCACTATCTCTTCTTTTCTAGTGCACCCTCTCCCCTTTCTTTTCACTTGTTCCCAAATCTTCCTTTCATTTTTGAGAATTCTGAACTTATATTGCTGCAGAGCCAGGGTTAAGACCCATCCTGCAAAAGCATAGGCAAGGGCTGGGTTTGATTACACACCCAGTATTTTCAGTTTGACTAGGAGTAATTTGTAGCACTGAATGGAAAGACAGACAAATCCATTTTAGGAGGCTGACTTTTGAGGGTCCTGTCATATATAGGATTTAAAATGAGCAGGAACATTTTGGGGTATTAGTTTGCAGCTGTGCAGCAGCCTAGAAAATCTTACCAGTTTTGGGATTATGAATAGATAAAAACCTATTTTTTTTTTCATTTGTATACATCTATAGATCTATAAAATAATCTCTAAAAGTATATGATGCCAAATTGGCATACTAATGCTAGTAGCAGCCTGGGATCTTTGTTTGATGTAGTTGGTTAGACTTTATTTAAACTTCATGGAGGACAGCTGAAATTTGACAATCTGTTAGATTCATCTATGATTCTGCAAGACACCTTTTCTTCATAGAGCTGTTGGCAGGATGCATAACAACTATATACTGAGATGCCCTTCTTTATTGATTTCTTTCTTTAATCTGTGCCTGTGAAGACTCTAGTGATCGCGAGAGCTTTTAAAGGATGGAACAATCATTAAATCCAACTTGTAATTTGCATGATGTCTTCTGGTATTTTTTCCTAGAGCTTATAGCTGCCTATCTATAATGTACAGCATTTGTATGTTTAGATGCACATCAGAGTGCACCAGTGACTCTGCCTATAGGTCCATTCAACCATTCAATAAAACAGATGGTTTTAAGAAAGTTTTAAGTATTGTAGCAAAGTTTCTGACTTGCCTGGATTCAGGGATACACATACGTATCTGACTGCTCCAAGCTGGAATAAAGGAACAAGGAGTTTGGCATGACTAGTTCTGAGGTGACAGGGTCGTTCTCAAATGTGAAGGTGAAAACTCTACTTTGGAAGTCTTGTCCATTTGCCCTTTAACAGGGTTATGGCTTGGGGTTGCTTTCTCTTATTCCCTGTACATGCAGATGGACATGTCTCTTTTTGATGATGCTTGTAACACAATGTCTCAGTTTAGAGACCAGTTCAGGAGAAAACACTCTGGAATGAGTCGCCCCCTCTAAAAAGGGTTCAAACGATCCCTTTCAGCCAATAGGAAATGAATACTAGTGGATGAAAGTAAAAAAAAAAAAAAAAACAACCATTTATTGACAAACAGAATGCCCACAAGGCACAGGTAAAAGGTAAATAAATGCTTGATATTAATCTGTCAGACCTTACCCCCTCCACACACACTAGAACAAAAACCCAAAATGCCATGGAAGGAAAAAAAAATCCACTGGCTTGCCACCTACCTACCTACTGGTAGAAGATAGCAGCTCCTCTCTCAGGGAAAAAAAAAAAACCCACCTAAAAAACAAACAGGAGATTAAACAACAGTTTGGGTAAACAGGTGGGAACCTGACTCTGGCGTTGGTCCCCTCTTCACAGCAGATGAAGTGGGTGGGGTTGGTGTGCTTTCTCTCACAGGCTCAGCTTTTCCGAGGTCTGGGGCTGAGACAGAGTCACCCCTCTACTGCTGCTGGTCCTGACCGGCTCCTGTCCTGCAGGTCCTGTTATCTCTGGTCTCAGAATTAAACAAACTGTCCTTAAATTGCCAAAGGATTGCTGCTGCAGCTTATCCAAGGCCAGGGAAAGGGAAAAAACTTCTTGCCTGGGCTAACAGAAAAATCAAGCTAACCAAGCGAAATAAACAGACCCCAAGGCACCCTGGACACCTGAGGGAGTGAGGCTTTGAAAAAAACCCCTGAAGAGCCCAAGGCTCCCTCCTCCTCTGCACCCACCTTAAAGATACAGCACCCATTTTTGGACCTAAAGCAGAGGGTCAGGGAATAGGCTATCACCATAAATCACCACAAGACACGCAATTCTCAGGGCACTGTAGAATTAGATTAAGCATCTCCTTTTCTTCCTTATCATCCATTAGTGTGTCCTTTGCATTATGATGTATGTTCTTGGTCTGCAGTATTTATGGGGAAAACTCATCAGAGCTCAAGTTCCTGAAAAACAATACCAGTGGGGTTACTCCTAGTTCTGCGTAGTCTGCCATAGAGAAGGGTAAGATGGAAATGATTCATGACTTCAAAGTGTTGAAGTTTTTTACCTATGCAAGGGGTGGTTTCTCTGAGTGTTCAGTACAGCCAGAGTTCTGTCATCAGCAGGGTAATCTCAGCTTGCTGCAGCTCAGAGGGCTTATACCAGGCCAGGAAAAGCAATAAATACAGCAGAGTATTCCTTCAGCTTTCCCAGTTGCCACTTGGGATACTTAATTCTTCCTGCTTGCTTCTGTCACTGTTACTGGATCACTTCCATGAACAACGTGGACAATCCCATAAAAACATGAAATGTACAGAAGGATGGCAGTGATTGAGCAAAGAAAAGGGTTGTTAATGCTAAAGGCCATAGCTTCTTTACAGAAGCACACACATCCCAAAAAGGATTTTGATACATGTCGGCTTCCTTCCTCTGAACACTGTATGGGCTACTGTTAGAGCCTTGAGTGACAACCTCCAGTACAGCCCTTCAGTAATGTTGAACTAGTGAAACTGGGCTCTCTTCACTTGATCAAGCTGCTTCACAAATTTCTGTTCTCTCACATGTTGATCCAATCTGGTCTTTCTTTTCTGGCAGCTTGATTTCAATCCTAATTAATGTGTATGCAGCTTCACATCCTTCATGATAGTTTTATATAGTTCCTGTAACTTCTAAAGAATGTAGCTTCTTTCTTCATTGCTGTAATATGGTTCAGTGAACCAATCCAGAGCATCATCAGTGTTTTCTAGTATCAGTCAACCTCAAAAGTATTTCTGAATGAAAGCCACTGGCATGTATAAATGCAACCTACAGGAGTCTCCTTGTAATAGAGCATGGCAAAATGCTGCCTTTCCTGCAGTGGGTTGGGTCACTGTAGGAGGGTCAACAGATGGAAGATACTTCTCAATACAAAACTTACTGGATGTCTTCTGGAAATACAGTACAGCAGAGAGGAAACAGTTTAGGAGATTCCTAGAGTGTGTGGAAGAGAACTTGCTCTAGAATTTCGCTTTTGATTTCTAAGGACATCCCAGAGTTACAATCTCATTGCTTTAGGAATCAATTTCAATAAAATACTGACAGGAGGGGTTTTTTCCCCTTCTGAGAGCCCAAAGACAGCTTGCTGCTTTCCAGGATCTTTGTTTACATACCTTTCTGATTCTTTCATCAGAAAGGTTGATAAAGAAACTTTTTCAGGTTTCTCTAACCACAGTGATTTTCTAGCTATGAAAACATTGTAGATTTCATTGGCCCTCCTGGAAATAAAGTAGTTTTTCTATCAAGGTGTCCTGTCTTCTGTCTCTAGAACAGGAAGATTTTCTTACTTCCTTACCTGCTTCCCGTTTCTGAGACTGGGTGATTTCTGAAAAGACTGAATCTTTACTTCTCCACCACTCCTACAGTGTAAGAATACTCTTGTTTAGTGATGTTTAAATTTGGTATTAACATCCCTAATTGAAAAATCATTTGATAAGATTGTGCTTTCTTCTCCTTTTCTGTAACGTGAAATGTGTCCAGAAGTTGAAGAGAAGTCTTATGGTTGCTGTTACTTCTGCTAGCAGAATGGCTGTGATTTAGACCCTTATTGACAGATCATCCATATATCATTTAAAAAAACAATCCTGGACCTCTACACCATCTTAAAACTCAGACTGTATTTTCCTAACTCCTTTCAGCGTTACTTAAGCCAAGAGGTTAGCTCACTTTGTCTTTATGTTTGCTGGAAATTGGATACTGCATGAGTAGAACCTACCCCTGGGATATGTGCATTTTGAACTTGGTTCTGTCCTTCCACACTGCCAGAACAGGATTATTTAGGAAGAAATCTGTTTGCATCTATTTTTGGACTAATCCAAGAAGCTAGAGATTTCAAGATAAAAATTTTCTCGTGGGATAGCTGACTCTAAGGATATGTCATGCTGTAACTTTAAACAAAGTTTAGGAATGTCCCGCAGTGATCAACTTAAGCTCTGGCAGAAACATATAATAGTTGAGATTTTACTATTGCCACGAACTCTTGTCATCTCAGCCTCTCATGGCTTCAAAATCTTTCAGTTTATGTTTAGTGGAGGCACTGTAAGTCCTTCTATGAAGTCACCAGAGTGAGAGTATGCATCAGCCTGTATAGACACCAAGCTGTACATGAGCCAGCAATGTGCCCTTGTGGCAAAGGCAGCAAATGGTATCCTGGGCTGCTTTACACAAAGCAGCTCAGGTTGAGGGATATGATCCTTCCTCTCTACTCAGCACTGGTGAGGCCACACCTGGAGTACTTGTTCCACTTCTGGTCTCTCCAGTACATGAGGGTGATATATTGGACGTATTGGAGAGAGTCAAGCAAAGGGCTGCCAAGAACGTGAGGAAAGGCTGAGAAGGGTGGTGCTCTTCTCCCTGGGGAAGGGAAGGCTCAGGGAGACCTCATCAATGTACATAAATGCCGGAAGAAAGTGTACAAATAAGAGGGAACCAGGCTCTTTTCAGTGGTGTATAGTGACAGGACCACAGCTAGGGGACACAAATTGAAACACAGGAGGTTCCCTCTGAGCATCAGGAAACACCTTTTTACTGTGGGTGTGACTGAGTACTGACACAGGCTGCCCAAAGGAGGTGGTGAAGTCTCTCTCCTTGGAGATAGTCAAAGGGTTTCTGGACATGGTGGTGAGCAACTGGCTCTAGGTAACTGTTTAAGCTGAGGGAGTTGGACCAGATGACCTCCAGGGATCCATTCCAACCTCAACTCTTCTGTGATTCTGTATGCTACAAGGTTTTTTGTCTATTTTAAACCTGTTCACATCTTTGGATGTGTTACTTTCCTTTAGAGTCCTTAGCTTCAGTATTTGGATTTGGAGTAGCTGAAGGAAAACTTGCCTACCTCTTTATACAGAGCTGTGGGAACTACAGATATAAAAGATAGGTATTGAAATGTGATTTTACTTAGGCTTCCAAANTTTCTTACTTCCTTACCTGCTTCCCGTTTCTGAGACTGGGTGATTTCTGAAAAGACTGAATCTTTACTTCTCCACCACTCCTACAGTGTAAGAATACTCTTGTTTAGTGATGTTTAAATTTGGTATTAACATCCCTAATTGAAAAATCATTTGATAAGATTGTGCTTTCTTCTCCTTTTCTGTAACGTGAAATGTGTCCAGAAGTTGAAGAGAAGTCTTATGGTTGCTGTTACTTCTGCTAGCAGAATGGCTGTGATTTAGACCCTTATTGACAGATCATCCATATATCATTTAAAAAAACAATCCTGGACCTCTACACCATCTTAAAACTCAGACTGTATTTTCCTAACTCCTTTCAGCGTTACTTAAGCCAAGAGGTTAGCTCACTTTGTCTTTATGTTTGCTGGAAATTGGATACTGCATGAGTAGAACCTACCCCTGGGATATGTGCATTTTGAACTTGGTTCTGTCCTTCCACACTGCCAGAACAGGATTATTTAGGAAGAAATCTGTTTGCATCTATTTTTGGACTAATCCAAGAAGCTAGAGATTTCAAGATAAAAATTTTCTCGTGGGATAGCTGACTCTAAGGATATGTCATGCTGTAACTTTAAACAAAGTTTAGGAATGTCCCGCAGTGATCAACTTAAGCTCTGGCAGAAACATATAATAGTTGAGATTTTACTATTGCCACGAACTCTTGTCATCTCAGCCTCTCATGGCTTCAAAATCTTTCAGTTTATGTTTAGTGGAGGCACTGTAAGTCCTTCTATGAAGTCACCAGAGTGAGAGTATGCATCAGCCTGTATAGACACCAAGCTGTACATGAGCCAGCAATGTGCCCTTGTGGCAAAGGCAGCAAATGGTATCCTGGGCTGCTTTACACAAAGCAGCTCAGGTTGAGGGATATGATCCTTCCTCTCTACTCAGCACTGGTGAGGCCACACCTGGAGTACTTGTTCCACTTCTGGTCTCTCCAGTACATGAGGGTGATATATTGGACGTATTGGAGAGAGTCAAGCAAAGGGCTGCCAAGAACGTGAGGAAAGGCTGAGAAGGGTGGTGCTCTTCTCCCTGGGGAAGGGAAGGCTCAGGGAGACCTCATCAATGTACATAAATGCCGGAAGAAAGTGTACAAATAAGAGGGAACCAGGCTCTTTTCAGTGGTGTATAGTGACAGGACCACAGCTAGGGGACACAAATTGAAACACAGGAGGTTCCCTCTGAGCATCAGGAAACACCTTTTTACTGTGGGTGTGACTGAGTACTGACACAGGCTGCCCAAAGGAGGTGGTGAAGTCTCTCTCCTTGGAGATAGTCAAAGGGTTTCTGGACATGGTGGTGAGCAACTGGCTCTAGGTAACTGTTTAAGCTGAGGGAGTTGTACCAGATGACCTCCAGGGATCCATTCCAACCTCAACTCTTCTGTGATTCTGTATGCTACAAGGTTTTTTGTCTATTTTAAACCTGTTCACATCTTTGGATGTGTTACTTTCCTTTAGAGTCCTTAGCTTCAGTATTTGGATTTGGAGTAGCTGAAGGAAAACTTGCCTACCTCTTTATACAGAGCTGTGGGAACTACAGATATAAAAGATAGGTATTGAAATGTGATTTTACTTAGGCTTCCAAAATTTTGACTTCCACTGGCACAACTGGATGGTTTCTGTTTTTGTATTGGAAAAGATGGTGTGGTCTCTGTTCACTTCCTTTACTTTGTTTTGAGGGGAGCACTGCCTAGCTCCCTTGAGTCATCATTTCAGTAAGCTGGATAGTCCTAGCCTTTTTATAAAACATCCTATAAAACACATTCTGTGTTTCTGATTAGTCTTATTACTGTTCTCTAAAACTTTTCCAGTTATAATGCCTTATTTTGAGACTAGGGCATGAGCACTGCACACAACATGGAGGGTACAGGCAAACCTCCACTGGCTCAAATACAGGATTTTTTTTTTCTTTATTTTCTAATACTTTTTAATATTGGAATTATTTTTGGTTTGACTGCTGTTAGGCATCAGGTTGATTTCTTTGTGAAGCTATCTGTTGCAGCTATGAGATTTCTTTTAAATAGTAAGCTCAATACGTGAAATGAGGATTGTTCTCCTTTTGTGGATTGAGTTACATAATTTATCTCTCCAGAGGTTGTGTTTCATGTCCACAATTCCTTAAACCTTCCTTTATTTTAAAAAAGGTTGGTTTCATATTTGTCATCCTCTTGCTTTTGGGTACAATAGAAGTTTAAGTGAAATGTTAATGCTTCCATTAGTATGGTAAATCTTTAACTCTCAACATTTTAAGTAATTACCACATTGTTATTTTGTTTGTTTTAAAGGAGAATATTAAAAAGTGAGCCACCTTATCCACAAGAAATGAGTGCTCTGTCTAAGGATATAATTCAGCGGCTTTTAATGAAAGACCCCAAGAAGAGGCTAGGTTGTGGTCCCACTGATGCTGATGAAATCAAACAGCATCCCTTTTTCCAGGTAAAGCAAACAACAAAACTCACCAGATCCCACTTACTCTGCATTAGTGCCTGTGAAATCTAAGTCGAAGGAAATTCTGTTACTTCGTTAACAGAACTGCTTAGAGACATGTTAATTGCATGAATAATTGCATTGAAGTTACTAAGAATATCCGTGTGCTTATGTGTATGGATTTTGTTTGTATTAGAAGGGCGTGCTGCAAAACACTGAAATCGTGTTGTGTTGTCTGCTGGGTTTTTTTTGAAAGGATTTTTTTAAAGATTGCCACTAGCATTATTAGTAAAATTTGAATATTGATAAAATTCACCAAACTCCTCTATTTTCCTTGGCCTAATTAAATCTTTAATCTTGTTTAGTAAATTTTAATTCTGTTCAGATTTCAGTGTATTAACATTTGCTTTCAAACCATGACGAAGACTGGATTTGTGTACAGTATCTGTAGTGTTCCATCCATTGTAGCTAAAATTGTGTGCTTTCTTTGAAAAAAATAATTGTGTATTTATGGTGCTTCTGAAGTTAAGTAGAGTTAAACGGAGTTAAACTTGCTTAATTCACTGTTTATTTTGGGAGATAAGTTTTGTCATCATATAACATTTTCTATTCTTTTCTTTATTTCAGTTCCACTTCTTTACTGTAACAGGGCAGTTTTCTCGTAACTGCTATTTCTATGCTTCCTCTTTCTAGTCATGCCTTTAAGTAAGAATTTGGAGGTTTATGCTCTCAGGGCTCTGAAAGCTGACTTCAGTAATTAAGCACAGAAATTGGCAATGAAAAGTTGAAGATACTACATGCATGCACTATGGCTTACAAAAATATAAATATTGCTTATTCTGAAAAAGAAGAAGAAATTCAAGGACTATCACACTAGTTGTTTGGCTGATCTCCACTGTTAAATTTAATTATGTTGATTTTCTTTTTGATTGGATTCTGTCTAAGTGCAAATTAATATGATACTGCTTGGCTTTACATAAGCAAATTAGTAGACCATAATTTGAATGTTTTTCATCTGCGTGTGAAAAATAGCTGATAGAATTAGGACTGTGTGTCTGGACAAGTCTCTCTTTCCAATATCTCTTTCTGTTAAATTTTTGTTTCATTCCAACTTACTTCCCTGTTTTTTGTTTAGAATATGAATTGGGAGGACTTAGCCGCCAAAAAAATACCAGCTCCATTTAAACCAGTAATCAGAGATGAATTGGATGTCAGTAATTTTGCAGAGGAGTTTACAGAAATGGATCCAACATACTCTCCTGCAGCAACCCCTCAGACCTCAGAAAGAATATTTCAGGTATTTTAAGAAATCAAATTAATTTTTTAAATAATTATTATTGAACAATTCCCATGTATAGCTAGCTTTTTTTTTTTTTGCCTCCTGCCTTCAAGTTCTTGGAATTAATTGTATAATTCCTAGTCCCAGTTCCCAGGGCTTTTTGTTCACAATTGCAAAATGAGAAAGGTAGAAACAGTCCTACTGCAAGTATGAAATTCCTTGTCTCTCCATTCCCTGCTGAATGTCCTACTTGTTGGACTAAAGTCAGTCTGTTCTTTATTGATTCTTCATACCTTATGAGTCTTGTCATCTTGACTCCATCAGCCTGGGCTGCTACCTTTGGCAAGAGCAATGTAGTTCACCCATTTCCATGTTATGTGCTAGTTGAAGTAATCCTTTGGAAAGTGGGAGCTACCTGAAGAGCTGAAAGTAGGTCCTCCACGTTTTGTAGGAGTGCTTTATTTATTGGACTGATGTATACGGATGAGTAACAAAGCTTTCCTTACTGTTCCCTCCATGCTACTAAAGAGCAATCTCTTCTTAGACTGCACAGTCTGGATGTCAAGTGGGCAGAAACAGCTCATGTGCAGTCAGCTTGGTACCAAAGCTGCAGAGGTGAACAGCAGTTTGGATTGCTTGCTCTTCTCCCTTTCCTTGTGCTTTTTTTGTTTCTTATTGTCTGTTTTTGAGCAGCTTCATCCTTAGGGTACAGGAATGTAGCATCGTATTTTGGAATTTGTTAGATTCGCAGTGACTGTAGCAAGCAGGTTATGCATGTCATAATACCATCTGATTCAACCTGCAGGGGTAGTCACAACTGTTGTTATGATACTCAAACTGGGCCCATAATTAATATAAAGTTTATGTTGTTTATCCATTTAAAATTGTTTGATGCTTACCTCGCAGCATACCAACTATTTCATGCCTTAACTTCAAGGTGTCCTGGGAAGCTGGCTAGTTTGGAGTACAAGCCTTTATCACTATTGTGAAGCAATTGTAACTGAGCCAGATTAGCATTAATTAGAATTCTTGTAGTATTATTGTTTTGTCTTTAACTGTGGAGGATCATATAACCAATTCCAGGAAGATACCTGTTCATGTTGAGCAGGGAAAGTTATGTTTTCTCTACTATGATACAAAAATTCTGATTTCTTTGAAAAATTTTTCTGTGACTTCTGATGTTTCTTATGTATTATGATAGTTTATGTGCTGCAGTATCAAACTATACCCTTTTCTGATGTTTTAATTTCGTAGGGATATTCTTTCGTTGCACCTTCTATTTTGTTTAAACGCAATGCAGCTACAGTAGATCCTTTTCAGTTCTATGTGGGGGATGAGCGACCTGGAACTACAACTATTGCCAGAAGTGCTATGATGAAGGTAATAATAATATCAAGACCTAAATTAATTTGGTTAAGTTAAAACTGTGTATAACTTCCCAAGCAGCAGTCACAAGCTAGGCTACAGATTACAAAATAGGTGTCATTCATTTATCAGTTCTCTGTAATGGCTCCTCAGATGATCCAAGCATCTGATGATCCATCAAATCTTGCATGTGATGCTATTAAGAAGTGGTTGAAGTTTGATCTGAAAGGTGAGATGATTGTCTAGTTTTCTAGAAGACTGAAGTATAGTAATAGTAATAATAATATGACTCCTGATAGTTCTTGTTCAGCCAACCATTGTAGATATTTTTGAAGCTGCTTCAATTATATAATAATTCCTTCTATGTTATATTTACCCAAAAGAGTGTACTTGTGTGAAGCCTTATAAGAACACATGCTATTGTGATGTCCTCAAATGAGCACATAGTTTTGTGGATAAATGTATGTATGACCATCTTTGATCCTGTTTGTCTGAATATTTTGTATCTTCAACTGTTGTAATAGTAATGATTTATTTAGTGATTGTTTGTTTAATGTAATGTAAGCTTTACTCTTTGATTTTTAGAATAATGTTTATGCATTTTATTAAATGAAATTTAAGATTAATTTTATTAAAAAGAGAGCTCTTTTACAATTTTAAATGTAGATGAAAAATTCTCATAGAACTTTACTCTTTGTCTTTGACTGTGTATACTAAAAGTATTCTGCAAAACTAAATACAGACAGTTTCCTAACAGGACTCTCCATTTTATCATCATTATGAACTGGATCTGAAAGAGAAACCATTGGGAGAAGGAAGTTTTTCCATTTGTCGAAAGTGCTTACACAAGAAAACTAGCCAAGAGTATGCAGTAAAAATAATTAGCAAAAGGTATAAATATTCTATAAGACAATAAAAATATTTTCTTTGCTTACTGTCACCCATGGAGTAGAATAATGTTCACTACATTTTTGGAAGTGGAGAAATAACTTTAAAATTATTTCCTGTTCTATGAATCTGCAGAAACTGATTGCAACCTTATGACCTTTAAAAGATTCTGAGAGTCTTTTGAAATAAAATGTTATTCTTCTTGGGACACAAGAAGAAACCTAGAGAGTACTTTTCTGGTTCCTAGCTGTATTCTACCATTATTTCCCCCTATTTTGCTCCTAAAAAAGTAAGGTATAAGGCTCTTCTGTCTTGAGACTGAAGTGAACTGAACGTAGGCTTACGCTAGCTCCTTCTCCTAGGCAGTCCAATTGATTGCCTAGGATACTGCTTTTAAGAATGGTCTGCAATGTGGGTTGCCTCCGATCTAATTGTGTGTGTGTGTATAAAATGGAATTAGACTATGGAGTTGTAAGTTGCATCTTGTTTCCTGGGTGTTCTGGAGAGAACACCACAGTGGAAGCAGCTGACTTGCTTTGTACATGGGTACCGTCTGGTTCTCTTCCAGAATGGATATCTCTGGGAGTTTCTGCCCAGAGAAAAATAAAGATAAGGGATTCTTTGAGGAGCAGATGGATTTTTGCCTTCATTTTGCAGAGTTCATTAGCAAGTACGCCCCTAGTATGTTGTAGAATGCTGGCAGGAAAGTAAGTAGAACTGTTCTGCTATCAGAATGATAGTTCACAGTGATCTCTTGTCCAAGACATTTGGCTGTACCTCTGTTTTTCCAGACTCTAGAAGAAGCTGTCCACCAGACTTGAAGGTTTCATCATACGCTTTTTGAATAGGATAAGTTCAAGAACAAGAAGCCAAAATGTAGGTGTCTGAGTTAGTTTTCTGAGGTCTGCTGAATTAATGGAGGCCTGCCTAAAACTGCCTTGCACTAGAAGTGGGATTCAGTAACTTAAACATAGACATCTACGTAGTGCCATTTTTTTAGCATCCGTTGGTGTCTTCTCTGTCCTCCAGTTCCCATCAGTCTTGTGACTGCCACCTTTGTGTAGATGTCTTCATGGCTGATGTCATCTTGCAGGCTCTTCCTTCCTATGCTTAGGCCACTGAATCCTATTCTAGGTATGCATGTTACAGTGGACTAGTTCACCCTGTAAGATGGATTCAGGAGAATTTCACTTATTAGACCTTAAACAAGTAGTGTGTGGTAGACATTGGGTATTTTAATGTGGTAATCTCTGCCATGTGTCTACACTCACAAGTTTTTTCTGTGGTACCAGCCGAGCTGTAGGTTAGTGTTCCCATCTCATCTTAAGATAATGTGTGTTTTGTTTCTGGATAACAGTGAGCAGACTAGTATTGACTTTTCTCCTAGAACTTAACTTTTAGAAATTATGTCCCTAAATTATATTACTCAGGGGTTCTTTTGCTCTTTCCCCTTCATCTTGGTGGCTCAGGCTAAATGAAGGTAAGAAGTGATCTGTATACAGAGATTTAAAATTTTTTTTTAGAATTGAAGGGTGTGAGCAGACTCAGTGTGTTTATACAGTATTTAGAGTTAGCAGTAAACCCACACTCTGAACAGTTGGCCAAAACCCAACTTGAGTAAGGATCTGTAAATAATATTGCTCTGAGGATCACACCAGTAAATCTTGCTAAAAGGAAAATTATAAGAAGTTTCCAGCAACTTCTCTGTCTCAAAGTCAGTCTTTCACTCCTACCGGGCAAATGTGCCCAAAAAGGGAATCTTAGACCTAGGGAAACCTTTTCATGATGCTTGAGGTGAAAGCTGAGATCAACAGTTCCTCTGTGGTGTTGCTTTTTAATAGTGCTGGACCTGCCCCCAGCCAACAATTTTAGGTTTATCTGTGTGTCTGATGACCACTGAAACAATGGACCTCTGTAAACTTGCTGGAGTTACTGTTTTAGAACATCCCATTTGTTTCTCACAAGGTTGTTTAAAATCTGAGATGGTAACTATTTACAGAGAGGAAGTATTTAGAAAAGCCCACGTACAAATTTCAAAGGTTTATGCTCATGATGCTGAATCTTTTTCATCTGTTTCCAAGGTCCACTTCCATCTGATAGTAGTTTAGGGGGAAAGACTCTGAGAGTCAGGTTTTTTAATTCCTTAAGGACCTGAAGTCACTTTCAGTTAAAAAACTTCATCAGCAAAGATGCAGATGGAACAGCTTGGTTTACTTGTTGATTATATGAAGCCTACAAGAAAGACAGAATTCTCTTGCACAGAATTCTCATTGTGATTCTCATCCTAATTAGGAAAAAAAAAAAAAAGCAACCAAAAATTAAGAACACGTGTGGTGAGAGATTCTAGCTGTATCTGTTACCCGTAAAGCCATTCTCTGAGTCAGAACAGGGTTAGCCTTTCTTGGAGAGAGTTTTGGCAAAAATTTTCAGTCATTATTTGCCAAAAATAAATCAATATATCTAACTTGTGGAAAAAAAGGTTCTGCTCTGTCACCATTCATATAGCTTTTATAGCAATCACCATTTTCACTTTTTATGGCTATAGATTTCAGTACTTGAAAGAGAACTTACGCAGTGATTTTTCTCTGGAGGTAGTCTCTTATCTCTTCCATTTCAGATCTTTACGATGGTCTGTTTAGGGGTTCATTTGCATAACACAATTAATATATAGATGATGTTTCTCTTTTTCTAGTAGAGCTCATATTTTCCGTACCATTTTGGAAGTACTTGTCCCTATTAAGAATGGAATAGGATTGGGCCAAGATAAAGGTGAACTAACAAATATTGGTAGTAACAGAGGTGGAGTCAAATTGCTCTGGACTAAGGGCATGGTTTGTTTTAGACAGAAACTATTCTATAATATCACATCAGCTTTTGCTGTAGGAAGTTACAATTGCATTAAAAACATTGTTTGAATTGGGTGTGGGTTTTTTTAATGTACTAAATTGCAGGGTTATGGGGAGAGTTGTTCTCCACTTACTTTTAATATGCATTTAATTGTGTTCAAGTGGTTGTAACAGTAAAAAAATCTGGATTACAAGCAGTTAAAAAATAACACTTGGAATGTGCAATTTTCTCAGTAAAATTGGTACAAAATGACTGCTCAATTTTTCCAGAATGGAAGCCAACACCCAGAGAGAAATAACAGCTCTGAGACTCTGCGAAGGACACCCGAATGTAGTGAAGTTACATGAAGTTTTTCATGACCAGGTATTTTGAAGAAACTATAATCAGCACCTAACACACACATCTTCATGTGTTTTCCCAAGAACTTTTTGGACTTAAGCATACTGTAACTGTGGAGGCAACTTTTTTCCTAGGGCTTTTGTCTAGTCAGCATAGAAGATGAAGCAGAAATTCTGCATTCAAATGATCTTGCAGTTACTCTAGCAAATCAAAACAGTATGCAAAAAAATTAGAGGCTTGGATTCTGTTTGTTGTTCTGTTCTTGATTGTCTTTGTTAACCATCCTACAATGTGTTTGTGGCCCAATTTCTGTATCTATGATACTGAAATGTGTTATCACCTTTCTCCCAGGGTCATCATAAATCGTAAAATAGTATTTGTGAATTAATCTAGAAACGTTGCAAATGAAGATTATATATCTAGCATCTTTTCCTACACATTAGTAACTTAATGGAGATAACCAAATAGCTTACCAAGTTACCAAATGTAGAAGTAGAGCCTCTATTTGAAAACGCATTAAAATCAGTTTATTTAGGTACCTTAATTGTCTTTTTCCTTTAATGTAATGGAAGCTCCACAGCATGTAATAAACCATAATTTGATCTGAATTGAAAGTTGACTCTGGTTTGAGCTAGGGTTTGGACCAGATGTCCTGTAGAGCTCCCTTCCAGCCTAGACTATTCTGTGGTTCTGGTCTATGATTTTGTAATGGAACAAGGAGTCTCTGCCCTCTCCACATATCCCAGTCTGTCCCTCTCATGCTGTTTATCCCGGGGCCAGCAGAGAGTTCATGTAGAGCACTTCTAAAATGAGCTGAGAGGATACACTATCTGTACTGTAATTTTTAACCACAAGAAAACCCTTTTTTTTTTGCATATATGTACAGTATGAGTACAAATGTGTAGAACAGGACACTTCTTTCCTTTGATTAAATTGAATGTACTAAATTAAAAAAATGTTCTCCAGACTGCTCTGCAACTGCTCTTAATCAATCAACTCCCACTGTATTTTTAGCTACTCCTGGTAGCTCCCAGGTGTTACCTTTCAGATTACTTGCGCACAATATTCTGAAGACCAAAACTGATGAAAATTTTCTACTTTTGACCTTTCTGCAGTTTGTCTTAATAAAAAGGAGTTCCAGTATTTAACTTGCTCTGATACCAGTCTGTTCAAATTCTACATTAGTATTCCAACCATATAATACTGGGTTGCAGTCTCTTGATGAGCCAGAAGTTTTCTAGTGAAAAAAGTCTCTTTGTCCTTTCCAACTTCCCTGTCAGCTATTCCCAAGGCATGAAGAAAACTTGCAGCAGAGGATATCATTCAAGCACTACTAGACACCTTGCTTGTTCTAAGAAGTGTTACTGCTTTCTGTCCACATAGCTCTGCTTCTGTTCTTTGGTATCTGAAGTGTGCGTCTTCTGACTATTGCTTTGAATTCCATTTTTCGGCCTCTTCCCAGAACTTTTTGCTCTGCTTGCAACTTTTTGTTACTGTCATTCAGGGGAGGGAAGGGCTAGAAGCCGTGGCAAGCCTACATCCATTGCCTTTTGAGAATGCTGACTTCACTTCCCTGTTCTGTGAAGTCTGCTGTTTGTTTAATGGCAAGACATTTGAGTTGAAGTTGACTGTGTTTCAATGTCTTTTTGTAATCAAGGAAGCCCCTGGTCATTGATTGCCTTGAAAAGAGCAACCTTCTAAAAATCCATTGCTTCTTTAATTTAAAAAAATGCTCTTTAATTTTTGGGAGCATATCCGTTGTAATTCTAATGATGGAGTAGTTTTGGCTACTACTCTGTAGGGGATAAAATCACAAGTTCTAGATAATCCTTGATTCACAGGTAAAGTTCCAGGGTGCTTTTAAAGGATTTCATAATGTTTAAGAGGTTAACTCCTTATGCATATTAATAGATATATATCCTTATATCAGAAGAGGCTTAAGCAGCAAAAGTTTAGCTTTTTCCAGCTTTACTTGTTAGCCTAAGTAAAGCCATTTAATCTCCCTAAAAATCTATCCATTTAGCTGGTGGCATTGTGTTTTTGTTAGTAAATATGGGTGCACATGGGGAAGACATTATCATTCTTCAGTCTCAACAAGATTGATGGAAAACATGCCATCTGAGATTTGGTGCTTTTTTGGCCTTCCAAATTGCTACAAGCAGCAGTGCTATTTCTTCAAATGTTGAGAACCTGTCAGAATAGCACCTAGCTCCTGAGTGAGTGTTGGTTTGTAATGTTAAATTTCTAACATGCTGTATTTTTCTTTATTGTTTCAGCTTCACACGTTCCTAGTAATGGAATTGCTGAAGGGAGGAGAATTGCTTGAGCGTATTCAGAAAAAGAAACATTTCAGTGAGACTGAAGCCAGTCACATTATGCGCAGACTCGTTTCAGCAGTGAGCCATATGCATGATGTAGGAGTAGTCCATAGAGATCTGAAACCTGAGGTATAGTGATTGTAGATATATGTTTAGACAATAAGTTATTAAATGTCTGGAATGTGATGTATCTCTGTTTCTCCAGAGTTTTCGACTTCTGTACTTTTCTACTTTTTGTTCCAGAGTTTTCTACTTCTGTATTTTTAATAAAATGTTACCCCTTCTACTTAGCAAGTTCTGTAGATATTTTTCTGTTCATAGGTAAAAGTAACTGTTAGGAAACATTTTTAGTTCTGTAGGCAATCTCTACTCTTATCTTGTTCGAAAACATTCTTTGTCTATTTGGGGACATTTTTCACTGTCATGTATTTATTGTATGAAACAGTTCATAAGCAGAGCTAGGTTGCTTCGGTACTTTGCGTGTACATTTCCACCTTTTGTTTGATCTTAATTTCCGTGGTAGGGCTTCTTTTCCAGTTAAGCACAAAACGAGGACTAATAGAGATGTGTGGTTTGAGTTCAGTGAGTTTCAGTAGTTTTCCAAAAGAAACAATTTATCAATATGTATTTTTTAGTGACTGCTTTTCTGATATTTTGTTGTTCAGCAGCATCTTGCCTTCTAGGCCATTCAGTTTACTCTTACAGAGTTGACCACTGGCATTGTTCTGCTTCCTGGAGCCAGTGTTTTCTTGGGTGCTTTTGCCAGCAGTGGGTTGGGATGTGTTTTCTCGAGCCTGAAAATAGTGTAGATTGATGTTGATTCATCCAGCAAGGATGTTATATTGTAGGGTGATTACAGCCATCATACCCCAGGAAATAGCTATTCCTTTTGTATCTGGAGTTAAAAAATAATCTGTCATTCCTATTGATGTTTATCTTTTTGTAATATACCTTCTGTGATATGAGAAACTTGATATGTTATAGTAATTCCAATTCAGCTGGTAAAGAAGTCTTCTAGGTGTTGCTAGTTGTTTTCGAAAACCAGTCCAAAATATATGAGTTTGAAAGAATCTCTGTCCTGGGCTCCTGTTGTAAGTAAACAGTAAAGAGGGGCTATTTTGAAATTCTAATGTGTGAGTTGAAAAAGTCATCAGAGAAACTTTCTCCAAGAGTCACATTATCAGGGTAAGGAAACAGCTTTTGAAACAAGTAATTATTTGAAGGACAAAACCCAACCCCCCTTTCTCTCTTCTGTTCTTACCATCTTAGTCTTACTACCACTTTGAATATAAAGGCACAGTAAAGCAGAGCTTCAGCTGCATGGTAAATTACGCAGTCTTCAATTCTACATTATGTTCAAGAACAGAAGTCTGGGAAGTCCAAGTAATGAAGGGTTAGCAAACAGCTTGCTGAATCCATTGCCTTCACAAAGTTGGACTTAACCTGCTCGTCTCCTTCCTGCTTGTTGTTTTGAAAGTTACTATTTTAGGTTCTGACATGAACTTAGTATGGGATATGCAGGTTTCCCAATATAGATCTGGTTAGTGCACTTCTCTGTAAAAAGATATGTAGGAAATTCTGTTGCTTTTCTAAGGATTCCATTCCGATTTTTTGATGTTCAGCTTTGACATCTAATGTGCTACTAATATTTTTTTTTAGAAGTCTGACTGGTTAAATGTAGCTAAGGATGAGACTTTTTGAATTTCATGAACTGGAAGACCTCTATTTAGCAGTAGTAATTAGATCACATGTGTTGGTTTACAAAACAGAGGAAGAGTACTGGATAGAAAATAGAGAATTCATAGGAATAAAGAGTTTGTGTAGCATATGTTACCATATTTGGAGCCTCTAAGCAGAGGATTTGAGGACTGTTTCTGTGATCATTAATCTGTAAACTGGGTTCTAAAGGTATTACCACAAAACATAACAAATAAGAGAGACTGTTGTTTATATATCCATAAAATAGATGTGGAATATAGCTGTAAATTTTTGAGGGATGGGAGGGTTCTGAAACATGCTTTATTTGCCTAATCAACAGGGAAACCTGAACCCTATGTAGGATACTTGGACTGTACCTTTCTTTCCATGCATAACCAATTTAATTTTTGTCTTAAGAAAGGTCTTTTTAAACCAATGTTACTCATTCTTGTAGACTGTATAACATCATCATAGAAAAAGGACAATTATATTTATCACTTATGCTTGTTGTATGAGTATTTTTGCTGAAATTAGGCTTCCTTCAGATCCATTTTGGACAACAATTAAAAACTGACTTCTCTGAATGTGCATTGATCTATAACAGCAGTAGAGAAAACAAAAATACTGTTTTGTAGCAGCTATTTTCTTTTATCCATAGTGAATGCTCTCAGGTTCTCCTTATTGATCTGCTGGCAGCCTAGCAATCATTTTTTACCCTTGTTTATGAGTTTGAAATTAATGACTTTGTGTGAGTGATTCACCTTTTGTATTACAGAAGGGCTATAGGATTTCTAATATTGAGACATTTCCTAGCATTCATAGATTAAACAGTAAAGGCAATAGCAAAATTATGCTCTTCTCTCAGAAGCTGAAGGGAAGAGTAGAATAAGCTTATAATTCATCTTGGCCTCAGACAGTTTTTCTATGACTTAGCTTCCCTCTTGTCTCTTTCTTGGCAAATATAAATACTCAGGGGAGAAAAAAACAAGCAGATTGCCTTATATTTTCCAAACTGATAACGGCTTGTCTGTCTTCAAGTCCAAAGTGCCACATTCCAGTGTGTGAAGCTGGAATTCTCAGGACTACTGGGCCAATGTCTCTAACTTGGTGTAAGGAGTAGGTTTGTGGTTGGACTGTTACATGACCTTCAGTGCTTGAATGCTATCGGTCCCAGGCCTCTTCCAGAGCACATATCCGTACTGGCTTTGCTACCTATGCCAGCAAAGACAGCTCTGAGTGCAACCTCTGAGCTATTGGTGCACTTCCTAACACCACTTCATACCAAGGTGCATGTTTTTACCACAGTCCTTCACTTTCAAATGACTCTTGTGCATTATTGTCCTCAGGACAAGAATGTGTTACCACTTGAGTACCAAAGACTATTCAGTCACGAGACAGGATGAGCAGTGGGAGTCCCCCACACAAGAAAGCTGTTGTTCACAACATGCCAGAAGGAAGTGTAAGCTTAAGAAAATTTGCTTTTGTTTGAGGAAGAAGGCAATTCTCCCATCTCCAGACGTGTTGATGTCTTAGCTTTTTCTTGTCAGTGTTCCTTGAAGTCTTTTCTCCACTGTTCTCTGCTACGTGTCCATTTTCATTAGTAATCTCAGAACTGCCCTGAACTTGCAGGTATGCAGGGGGCAGGTAAACACATCACATTTCTTACAACCCAGAGTATTGTTATTTTTCCTTTTCTCTTCTTTTCCCCCAGTATCTCGCAGTTCACCTTTTCTCTAGATAATGGAAAATTTTCTGCAGTAATAAATGTAGCAAAATAATTATAACCAATTTTCTACCAGTGCGGGTATTGATTTTTGTCTTTGCTTTTCAGAATTTACTATTTACAGATGAAACTGATAATTCAGAAATAAAAATAATTGATTTTGGCTTTGCTCGTTTAAAACCACCTGATAATCAGCCTCTTAAGACTCCATGTTTTACTCTTCATTATGCTGCCCCAGAGCTCTTGAATCACAATGGTTATGACGAGTCTTGTGATCTGTGGAGTTTGGGGGTCATTTTGGTGAGTGCTTGAGGTTTTTACCTGTAACATTATTGCATGTATTTAGTTTTTGTTAAAATGCAAAGGACTTGAAATATTTCAGACATAAATTGGGTATATGCTGAATTCAAGGGAGGTGAAAATACTGCTGCACAAATATGTTCTGAAGACAGATCTTTTCCAGGGACAGAAATTTTTTTTTTACCAAGTAGGAAATAAAATTTAACATTTTTGGGAATGGAAAAATTACTTGATACAGTCAGCTTCTTGCAAAGAGATACGCATGCTAGGGGATTTTACAGGCATCTATATAATCTTTCTACAGTTTCAATTCAGAGAAGGAATCCACCTGTATTTTGATCTACAGAAAATTAGTTTCATTAGATATAAATGGGGTAGAAATATATTTTGTTCATAGCTTCCTGGAATAGATGAATGGTTTTTTTCTAACAAGGACTCCAGAGAAAGTCTTGCGTGTTTTAAATTTTCTGTAGACTTAAAGTTATGCTAGTCCAAGTTTTATTGCATAGCATTGATGATGCAAACAACAGCCCTTCATATTTAACAAGAGAGTTGTCCATAAATATACTGTGTTTCCTAATGCTGCTCTTGTTCTTGTGACAGTACACGATGCTATCAGGACAGGTACCATTTCAGTCTCAAGACAGAAGTTTAACATGTACCAGTGCACTGGAAATTATGAAGAAAATAAAAAAGGGAGAATTTTCCTTTGAAGGAGAAGCTTGGAAAAATGTTTCTGAAGAGGCTAAAGAGCTAATTCGAGGTATGTATTTATAAGTATTTCATGTACATTGTATTTTTATTTCAAAAGATAAAATTTAGAGAACCATATAATATCTGGATGCTGTAGTCAGCACCAAAGCGTCTGACAGATCAATATCTACAGCTTGAGCTACATACTGACCTCTAATACAAACAACAAATAGAGGTGGACACATCAGAATGCATTACTAATTGCTTGTACACCTAGCAGAGTTTTCTAATGTGGTAAGATGCTGATAAGGTTAGTGGAATTAAAACGAACTGAAGAGCTCGAGAAAAAGTGAACTCGCTCTTATATTTAAAAGCAGAGTTTTTCTACTATGTTATTTTTGCTTTTCTAAAAAAACCAAAACAGCTTATGAGATAAATGTCTTAAAAACTGAGCTTTTGCAGAAAATGAATTTATTACTATCTCTTTTCCGTTGGCTCTTTTTTAATTCCTGTACCAAGACTACTTAGTGTTATTTCTGAGCTACTTCACTGACGTTTGCTGTACTTTGGGTACCCTTAAGCTTTTGAGCATCTAATTATGTTTTCGTCATGAGCTTGACACCTACCTTAATTCTACTTACATGGAGTTCTGAATTTCTGTAGAAGCAGACTTGTAAGGAATTTTTCTGCCAAAAATGTAGGGATTTCCAGATTCAGACTTGAGTGGATTGTGGAGGGAATGTGAGACTTACTCTTTTGAACTTCATCCTAGACAGGTTTTAAGTGAAGAAATCATTTGGTAGTTCTCAGTTTGTGTGAAAAGAGATGTGAGTTACCAAACAGTTAAATACCAATTTTTTGCTTTTAAGATCCTTCTGGAGACGATGACAGTATAACATTGCGTGAGCCTTATCTAGGATAAATATTGGCATACCTGGGATAAATATTGACATTAGTTACTTATCAAAGCAATGCATGAGATTTTATTAAGAAATATTTGCATTTTCTATTGAACAAAGATAAATTTTTCACAGTTTTAAAGAATGTAATGTGTTTCTATTAGGACTTCTTACAGTGGATCCAAACAAAAGAATTAAAATGTCCAGCCTGAGATACAACGAGTGGCTTCAGGATGGCAGCCAGCTCTCATCTAACCCTCTAATGACACCGGATAACTTAGGCTCTTCAGGAGCTGCAGTGCACACATATGTCAAAGCCACTTTCCATGTAAGTACTGAGAAATTTTATGTCATGTGCTAGGTTTTGTAATGTGTCATCTCGATTTGTGTATGTTTTCTCTTAACAACAATACATATCTGTCCTTATAATTCAGTATATACTTACAGCTGGATTTTTTTTCCTCAATAACATTTCCTCATAACATCTCTGATGGAGTACATGAAAATATGGATGATGAAGCTCGAATAAATTTCTTGAGCATATTTATATTCATGAGGATTTGGGCATTGAGTGCTGTTCTTGAAACGGCTTTTAAAAATATTCTATTTCTTGGAGAAATCTATTGAAAGGTCTGCAAACTTTTATAAAAAAAGACGAAACTTTATATTTAACTTAAGTAAATATTTGACTTTTTGTCCTGATAGTTACTAAATTGAGGTAAAATTTCTGGAATATATGTAGTTCATGTTTTTTATATCATGGATGCTTTTTTAGTGGACTTGCTTGTCTACTCAAAAAATCATTTGAACTGCAACTGTGATTTACAAACACAGTGTTGATTCTCATGATACCTTCCACAGAGAATAAACCAAAATTGAGCAGATTTATGCTGAAATGCTTGTGGGCGCTTTTTAGGAAGGAGAGAAAAAGAAAGTAATTGTTTCTTGGAGAGGTCCTGATAATGCAATGTAATTTGGGCTGAAAAAAACCCTGTAATTTAACAGTGTCCTCTCTGAAAATGTAGTGTTAAATAGGTTAAGGCTTAATAAAAATACTTGTAAAGTGAAAAGAACAAGGAGAGGAAGATGCCAATTAATAATGTTATCTATTGGCTCTTATGTACCTGTAAAAAGGCTGGTAGAGTCATTCTTACAGCTACAATAGGAATTAGTCAAGAAATTACATTTTATCTTGTGATGTACCACAGACCATTCGCAATAAGCGATAAGGCATAAAATGTGTTAAATCTCTTGAAAAACTTAGGATTACCTTATATTTTTAAACAGGCCTTTAACAAGTACAAAAGGGAAGGATTTTGTCTCCAGAATGTGGACAAGGCACCTCTTGCAAAAAGAAGGAAAATGAAAAAAACAAGTACAAGCACAGAGACACGTAGCAGCTCCAGTGAAAGTTCACATTCTTCTTCCTCTCATTCTCATGGTAAAACTACACCTACAAAGACATTGCAGCCCACAAACCCTACAGACAGCAATAACCCAGAAACCATCTTCCAGTTCTCCGACTGAGAAGCAGAGGATATCCTGTCTTGAGGAGTTAAGTGGTTATAGACTTGGCAGTACCTGTATTGTCTTCTCCCACCCTTCCTCCCTGTGGCTTACAGGCTGCTGCAGGAAGACGTCTTTTGCTTTAGAAATGTATTTTAGTCATACCTTTTTAGCTTTGTATTTCCATACGTTTCTTTTTAGTATTGTTTGGTATCACTGGATATAGTATAATACTATTATACAACCAACATTGTATTCTCTGAGGGCTAAATTACTGGTGTGCAGTCAAGCTCAAGGTGAGGAGCTGTGCTGCTCATGGTACCGCTTGGAAGAAGACTGTTTCTCAGTGTCACAGCCTTCCTCCCAGTTTTTTCCCCACTACTCAAAGAAAGGAAAGCTCTGTAACATATATCGAACTTTGGGATCTTCTGCTTTTACCCAAGCTCTGTGAAGAATATTATAGAATTTGATTCTTCATGCATGTAAAGAATCATTGGTACAATGCACCAAAGCAGCATAGTACTTTAAAGCCTTTTAAATTTATGGTTACATTCTGTCCCATTTATTTGAATTTTAAGATCAAAATGAAGCACTATGGAACTCTTATTTTGTTTTAAAAAGTAACTCCACATATCTTGTTCTAAACAACTGAGAATAGAAGTCTTAGATTTTTTTTATTTATTTATTTTTTTAAACACATCTAGGGTAAAAGATATCTAATAAGGTGAGATGTCTAGTACTGTGATACAATAATTTTTATTTTTTTGAAGTTATTAACTTCTAAAAGATTTTACAGATTCTAAAATGTAATGCTATAAGAGAAAATTAAATTTCATATTTGATGCTTTGGAAAATGGTCACATGTTAAAATACCTATTTCAAGATTTAATTATAATTTATATTTTCTTTTTATATTTACACAATAGTTTTAAAATACTAAGATTTTTTTAAAGATGAGAAAACTCCAGTTTCAACATTTGTTATTATAGGGTCCATAAAAATGCATACCAAGTTATTTGAATTTTGCATTGTGCAAATATGGCAGTTTAATAGTGACTGTAAAATATTAGAATATATGTTTTATTTTTTGCACTTTATAACATCCAAAGGAGATGTTTTAGAATAAAGTGCACTCAGATCTCTCTTCCTACAAGGTGCTGAGCACTGTTTTACTGGGCTGAATGACCTGAAATCCACCATATTTGGTGGTTGTGGTCATTGTGAAGGAGAATTCTGTAGTTTGCAGGAGTGAATCCCTGTATATTACCCACTGTTTTCATTCCTTACTTTAAAATGCAAAGCTCTTTCTATCTTGCTTTTACATTGTATATAACAAATACTAGACCTGGGCACCTTGTGTAGTGTAGATGTTAACAACTTATGCACTGGGAATACTAAAGGGAAATTATATTGAACACTGTGCTTCACAACTTGTTCACTGTGGTGTTCTACAGTGAAGTATTTCCTACTGTGATAGTATAGTATGTACATAACTGTTTGGAATCATAAATGTGACTTACAGAAACATCAGCATAAACTTTTAAATCAGTATATTTTATAAATTTATGGAGAGCTCTTTTATAGCTTGTATTCTCAATGACTAGGGGTAACTTAAGTGCTAAAGATGACTCCAGTTTTGCAAATGCTTACATGTGTAAGTTTCCACTGAAGTCAGAGAGGCTCCTTGTCATATGCCTAAATTTGTGTGATGAAAGACTAATTGACTAGAGGATTTTGTTAACAGCTGTCTCTATCCTAAAGTAACCTTAATCCAAACCCTATGCAAAAAAAAAAAAAGTTATAGAAATTGTTTATATCAGTGGTTTTATTTATAGAATTATATCAGATATCAGTATTGACAAATACAATACATCCATGTTTACAGGGATTGTGTGTATCAAAACAAGGCTTTGAAGCCCAACATGTTTGTTCTGTGTTTCTTTACTATAAATAATGGCATTCTGAGGTTTTGGAATTGCTCATGTGAAATAGTTTACTATTTTCTTGATGTGAATGTCAACAGTAATTGCAGCATTAATTTCAGGTTGATGTGAATATTGAGATTTGCACTGTTTATGTAGAAGTAGTATATTTAAAGATCAGTCTATGTGCTAATAACACAACCAATTTTAAGTGGCCGATGTTAAAGTATTGAAAAATAATTGTCAATGTAATATATTCAGGTTTGCTTTCTGAATGCTCTCTTTGGAAGTAATCTCAATAGTGAACATGGCTCATTTGTAAAAGAATACTTTTCCTCTCCCGAATAAACTTGCTGTAAATAAAACAGACAATCCACCATTAATACTTGTTATGCAGACAGTATAAGTGAATTGGGAGATTGGAGAACAGGTTGCTTGTGAAGTTTGCACTTTGAGCAGTTCTTGGAATTTGTTGTCTTCAGGATGAAGACAACAAAAAGTAATTTTGGTCTGATTTCATTTAAGTGTAAGAAACTTTTGGATACCGGGTGGATTTGGAATATTGTGACCCAGCTGAAAGAACTTAAATGTTAGGAACACAGAACAGTTGTTTCCCTGTTGGGAAATTTAAACTGTTTCTTGACAAACTGATGAAACAACAAGAATGTGTGCACAAGATGCTAAATGCTAGAGATAATGGCTGTATTGTCAATATTTTTTTCTGCACAGGTTTTGAGAGACTGTTGTGAGACTAAAATTATTAGAATACATCACTTGTATCAAAGACAACTTTTATAGCTGAGTATTTCTGTGTCCTCTTTGTGCTCTCACAGTAGTTGTTTAATAAAAATTTAAATCCAGGGTATTTATTTTGGGCAGGACTAAGTACATTTAGGTGTCACCTTTTATTTGCTCTGAACCAGTTACCCAGGGTAGCTGAAATGCTTACGACCTGTGTCTGCTGCCTCCAGGTAACAGAGCTCTTGAGGAAGTGTATTTGACACTAAGCTGTCTGAATTTTTAGATTAGCATCTTTACATAAACAACTGCTGATGTATGTATACAGTGATAGATTGAAACTTGAGTTGCAAACTAGGCAGCTCAAGAGTAAGTTTTCTTCTTGTTCTGATGTCCCTGCAGGAGAGTAGTTACTCTTGGCAGAACAGTGTTTTAATCTGTTGCACAGCTTGGCACTCAAGGTCATATAGAGACCGTGGGCCAAGTTTTTCATACTCAGACCACTGTTTCAAATTTGAAGTGTACAAGTTAATCTTCATTAGTACTATAAATACTTTATATTGCCTTGGTGAAGAGATGTTACACTGTAAATTATGTGTATACTCGGATTTTCTTCACATTGCTGCTATACCTCAATCAGCTTTAATGTCTAGTAATGGTATCTGTCTGCTGTCAGAAATATGGTGCTGTCAGCAATGCTGTAGGCAGGTTTGTGTGAAAAATCAAATTTCTTATCAGTAAAGATTTAAATTAGTGTGTCTTTTAATCTAATGTTCAAAGTACTCAATATCTGGTGAAGCCATTTCTTTGTAATACTTTTAGAAACACAAATACTAGTATTAGCAGGTAATTCTGCTAAAGGATTTAGAGAAGGACGAAGAAAATAACATGACTTACTGTTCCTCTGGCTTAGGGAAATTTCTGTACTTTAAGGAAAAGAATCAGTGCATTTGCCATATGTATTGTTTACTGCTATGAAAAAAACCCTATTAAATACTTTAAAAACCCCTGTTAAACACTCATTAAACTGTTGGGGATGGGGTAACATGTATTGTATCTCAGAATGGATTGAGGCTTCAAATTGGCTCTGCTGATGGACATATTTTCTGAGCCCTTTTCCATGGCTACTTTTCTGAACAAGATAACGATTCCTACAGAGCTGTATCCCTTCTCAGTCATCTGAGAACAGAAAATTCTCAGCAGAAAATGCCTTCATTGGTTGTAATGAAATATTGCACAAGCATCTTATATTTTTAATCTCTGTGTGTTCTCTGCATGCATGTAGATACATGCTGTATTGCATGTCTGGATCTCAATTTAAAGTAATATGCCTTGATTAAGAGAACTTGTGTTTTAAAAATGGGTTCTGGACTCACACAGGTTCAGAGGACCAGATAAGAGGGCTGCCACAGAAGAGGAAGAAGATTATAGGAAGTCAGAGGTGAGAGACTTCTGGGAAGATATTTTCACGGGTAATTTCTCCCCTGGCTATCTCCATGTGTGTGTATTATTCACTGACAATGAACTGCAAGCTTTTTTTGCCAGTTGTCCAACATAAACATATTTCCTACCTCTGCAGGTCTCTGAGTATGTGTGTATGTAGCTTTATAACATTTAGTTCATCATATTGAAGTATTTGTTATGTCTCAAGTATCATTCCAGGTGTTTTTACTAAGTTGATGGTCTTCATTCTTTCCCCCATGAATGACAGATTTTTCAAAATCCAGTTTTTGTATGGCAAAACATGACATTGCCTTCCTTCAGTTGAGACAGTTGACTGAATATTCTGGATTGAGAGAACAGAATATAACATGGCTGTTTCAGCTGCAAAGGGATAAAAGTGCTTTGATCTTTGGTGAGAAACACTTCTCAGTTTGGTCCTTTGACTCACAAGGCACTAGATTCTCTAAAAGTAGAAGTAGTGCGGAGCTGTTCACTAGCTCTCACCTGCCATCACACATTTTTATGTATCACATATTAAATAAATTCTGAATGTTCAGAACACCTGTGTAGAAAAGAAAACTCAGACTGATTCCTGTAGTCTGCCCTAGAAAATAAAGTGATGCTTTCAATTACATAGACCAGCTGAAACAGCCTTGTTTGTTGTACCCAGAAACTGCAAAATGGAGAAATGCAGGAGACCTGCAGTAATGTAAATTTCAAGAAAACGTGTATTTTGTCAACCTTTGTGTTCTGTGTGGTAGAAATGGAAGACAGCAACTGGCTGGGAAACAATTATAAGTGTTTAGGTAGAGATGTTATGTGCTGGTCTGACTAATACTTTATTCAGCGGTAGAGAGGAATCCATATTATTCACATGTAAAATTGCTTTTAAAAATTGGCAGCCAGTCTGACTGTATTTACAAGATTCTTGCAGAAGTCTGCTAAGTTCCTTTGAAATGCCAATAATAAAGGAAGAAAAACAGAACTCTTCTTTAATTGCTTCAGGAACTGCCAGAAAACCTAACAGATGAAACTGCAAACTGATTGCAAACTTGTTACAGCTTTCTTAATACAAAGATATTTGTCAACAAATCCAGCATCAAATCTTAAAATTGGTGTCTCATTTATGTTCATCTGATTTTCCTTGGTTGTTTTTTTATTTTGTTAAATATGTAGTTGTCTTAGTATGAGTGTGACCAAAGGTGTATTTTCATAAGTAGGAGAAAAATTTAAGGATTTAGGATAAGTTCTTGTGAATAACCAAAAGAAATCTGTTTGGAAGTGTAACCATTTCAAAATATGCATATATATTACTAATATTTGCTGATAAAACTATGTCTAACCAAGTACCTTTTATCTAAGTATGGGTGTGATTCTGTGTGACATTCAGCTGTGTTAAAAAAGCTTTCAAGTGTAAAGTCTTCGGAGTTTAGCAAAGTGAGAAGAAAGGGGGAAATTGTACTTGAAGATGATGGTGCAAAGAGGGGACAATGCTTGAAATTTGTACCTAAGTTACTAGAGGTGACTGGTTACAGAGGTATCATTGTATTGTCTGCAGAAGCTTACTCATTAGGGACAGTACATATGCTTTTTTTCCTTTAAAATCAATATACAGTGGAGAAGAGAAACTAAATTCACGAAAGCAGCAAATACCTCAGAGCTTTTCTCAGGTGTCTCCTTAATGAGTTCTCATCCTTTAAATAGACAACTCTGCTGTATGAAACAGTTACTCCTGTTGAAGCTATGCCTGCTTGAGGGAACAGGATCCCACTCTCTGGCGATGTGTTCACTGTAAGGGGATGGTACAAATTAGAGCTCAAGGTGCTGTGTCCCTGCTGCTTTTAAGTTGGAGTGCTAATACAATTCTGCTTAGTATGTATCACCATGTCAGTGCAATTGGTATGCAGCTGTGGCAGGTCAGTTCAATTTTAAAGCTGTCTAATTAAAGGAAGACTTGAGATCTACTTCAGGACCAAAGTGAGAACAGGCCTTGAATCTTAACATACATCTGGATTACAAAAATGAATAAAAGTTTGGCATTGGCTTTCTACATTGACAGTCCTAAAATGCGCCTGCAGCAACTATGGATGCTTACAGATATCTTTAAAGTACTGATCTCTTTCACCTGCAGAGAAAGAAACCTGCAAGATTTTTTCTTGCCAGATAAAAACTTTTGCTGGAGTCCCAGTAGAAGAAACCATCCCTAATTTCTACCTTTACCTTTGAAGCTGTAAAGGCAAAAAATGAATTGGTGACAGATTCTGACAGCTGGTTATAAAGGAGCAGGCTGTGTTAATTTGCAGTGAGAGGAACAGGGCGTTCTATTTCTTGTGTCAGTGTGGGCAGGGAGTGGGGAGAGGGAAAGAAATGGGAAGAAGGGAATGCTGAGTGCTTTGCCTCACTGTAATTTACAGGACATTCTGGTTGCACACCATTGCTTTTGAAGGAGCAATGATCTCCACGTTTAATTAAAATCTTTTTGAATAAAAAAACCCCACACAATTAACCTGACAACTTTTCTTCTTGGAAACAGTGCCATTTTCAAATGGCAAATACAGCATCGTGGACATTGATTTCCTGATTTCCTTAATGCCAGTTATCAACAGATTGCAGTGAAATTTTCTTTCTGACAAATATGCACCTCTCTAAAATTCTTTGTCTTGCCAACAAAGTGCAAAACCTTGTGATAGAAGTTTACCAAAAAGCAAGAGAAGTAATTGAATTGGTTTATTTTGCCCAGTATTCAGAAAATGAATGAGGATTTTTGGAGTGAGTCCAGTGGATGATTCTGAATTTGATGGGAAAAGTACTAGAAGAAAAGATAATTTTGTGAGTACACTGGTGGAAAAAATACAGGAAAGCTGTGTTCTAGAAGACTGCTCAGGACTTGGGGAAGATTAGTGGAACCAGATGTCAGGTGAATGCTCCTGTCTCTAGAGCTGTTAAAGCTAACCGTGCTTATTTGAAGGATGATAAGCCCAGCCTGTTGGCCAGTCCTGTCAGAGCCACAGATTTTAGGAAAATCTATTGTTGGGCTTCTGTCTTGGAGGTACTTTTCTTTATTTGCAAGTCTTGCTAACCACCAGGGTATGATCAACATTTGGCAAATCAGACTCTTCAGCTGGGGTGGAATGGTAACTATAATGAAGGTTTTGATCTTCAGCAGCCTGTTTTCTTCTTCAGGCTATGATGTTCAAAATAGGAAGAGATTGTTGTTGTTGCGCTAAATTGTGTGGTTAACCACTGTGGTGGCTTCAAAGTTAATGCAAAGCAATCTGGAGAAGTGCATCATGTCATCGTTAACAAGTCAGCCTCGGATTCCCTTAGGAGCAGCTCTTGCCAGAGCTGTGCACCGTGCAGAGCAATAGCATGGGTATTGTCTGTGGTAGCTGCTGGTCTGCATGTCCATTGTTCTTCTGACTCTTGAAGTTGTGCGTGCTGGGAACTCTTTCCCCAGAAAAATGTAAAAGAATAAACCAAATGTCTGAATGCTGGGCAGATGATACTTGGGTGAAGGCAGTTTTATTGGTAACAGCCGGGCAGTTTACTGGCTGTTGCGTTATGCACAACTTCTCTGGCAGTAGGGAGAAGTATCTGAACAAGTCTCTTAAGACTGATAGTATTTGGGCTATTCCTGATCTCCAGCACTGTCAGGAGCTTGGGTTTGGAGGAAAATGTGTGAAAATGCCTATATATGGTAAAGTCCAATGGTATAATGCTATCAGCATAGCTAAAGAATCCTACATTTTTCTAGTATACATTGGGATTTAGTAGGTTATGCAGATTTTGTTTGGGTTTTTTAGGATGTGTGTGTATGGTGTTTGTTTTTAATGACTATTTATTTTTACTCCCCATATTGTATACTTAGTTCTGTTACTTTCCTGGTCATTCTATTTATGTTAACCCACTTATCTCTTTGATTTCTGTAGTCTTTCTGCTTGTCCTGAAAGGTAATACATGGGTGTTTCTACCCAAAAAGAACTGTAGAGTCAAATGATCAATATACAGAGGAAATAAAAGGATGAAGAAAGGCTATGCAATAAACACTTTCCTTTATCAGTGTGGAAATACCCAGCTTAAATTGCCCTGATCAATAAATAGGTACCTTACTCTTCAGATGATGTGACTGACAAAAAGAATGAAATGTGTTAGAAGTACAAAAAGAACAATTTTTAAAATAACTACATAATTAAAAATTTGGGGCAGGTGGAATGAGTGCAAACCAAAAAGTACAGGCTCAAGTAGCACCTTCAAACTTGGATCTAAATATACTCTGAACAAGGTGCCAGATCTGGCTGGCTGACTTATCTTTTACACCTTGAAGTAGAGTTAGGTCAGCAGCAGGTTGGAGAAGTCAGCTTTGCCCTGCAGATGTGGAACTTCAGATTTTCAGGAACCTGTACGTGGATCCATCAGGAGCAGCACATGGCTGAAAACTGGCAATTAGCCCCCAGAAGCTTTGTTTGTGAACCATCTTTGTGAAGATAGATAAAGTCCACAGAAGGATAGTTCACATCCATTCCCAACCAGCTGTAGTCACAGCAACATTACTGTTTTCTACTTGAGTTTTTATCAAGCAGCTAAAAAAAGCACATATGCTGTTCTTATGTTGTCTGTGCTGATAGATAAAATGATCCCCTGGGAAATGGAGTAGACTGGAAATTATGTTCTGTGGTTTCAGACAAATGCTAGACCTTTTGCAGACTTCTTTGATCATGTTACTGTATTTTAAATGAAATGTGTTTCAGTTGTAATCTTCTCTGGAAATACCAAGTTGAGCTTTTCATAGAAAGGAGCTATACTGTATCAGAGTATATGAAGAGGAAAATAACTGATTTTTAGATCATCTCAGAAGCTGCAAGCAGAGTTTGTCTTTTGACCAACCAGAGCAAGTGTTAGGCAATAGAGTTCTGAAAGGTTGACTTAGGCCAAATAAGGAAAGTTGTAGTGTGTACAGCCAACTGAATATTGTAAGAAGGTCAGGAATGTAATGCTGAGTCAAACCAGTGAGACCAGAATGGCACACAGCACTCCAGTGCAGGTTACAGCAGGGGCTGCACTGTGGCAGAATGATGTTGGCTGCTTTGTCCTCAGCAGTCTTTTTGGTGATGCCTGGTGTTTCATAGTGCATAATTCCATACTGCACAATGCAGCAAGGATTTCAGGGAATTGTCTGTGATTTCCTGACATCCTGTATCAAATGTAAGTCAGTCGTCTCTAGACATTTGTATTTGACCAATTCATGTTACCTCAAAAGCACCCAGTCTTGTTTTGGAGACATCAAGACTTGAAGAATCCACTGCCTCTTTGATATTTAACCAAATAGTTAATTATTGTGGTAACATTAAAAAACTTTAATTTCTTTTATAAATTTATTTGGCGCAGGTCTCAACTTTTTTTTCTCTGTTATTCTGTTTTTAAATGCTGTTTTCTTTACATGATATTTAATTTCCAAAACATAAGGCAAATATTTTTTTGATTCTGCCAGTTGTTATGGCAGAAACTGAGTATCTGAACTCATATTTGGTATGCAGAAATAGCAGCTCACACTCGTGTTACTGTTCCTAGTGTTTCTGACCAGTAGGAGTATGGATCTCTTGGAATTTTCCCCAGCTGATCCTAGAACATCTCCTTCTCCCCTCTCCACTAAGGACTTTGCTTTTGGAACATAATAATGTAGCCTTGTATGCAGATTTTCTCTTAGGGTCACCTCAGGCTGGGCAGACTGTATTCTACCACTGTCTTCCACCTTCCTTTGGTACATAGGCACAAGCCCAATGTCCTCAGGGTGCCCCTGGTGTTCCATGACCTGTTCAAAGGCACATGATGAGACCCAAGGAAGCCACTCTTTGTTTCAGACTATTTTGTACTAATTCTGGATGTGTTTATTCTTTAAAGACTTCTCTCCGGATATTAACATAATTGAAAAATCTAATTTAAATGCATGATTTTTCATTCTTTCTAAACACAGAACAAAAATAGTTGCTGAGCACTCCTTTGTCTCTGTCACCAACGTTTTTCTTGCCTCTAGACAGTAATGTACTTCTGATGTTGCTAAAATTATTTCATTGTCCTCAGCAACTTTCTTAGCCATTTGTCATAGTACTCAGAACGTACAGTATTTTCTGTGTGTTTTAAGCTACCTACAGGTTTAGAAACTTTCCGAAGTTATATGTAGCTTTCGACTCCCTCTGGTGGTCTGGCAAGGGAGCTGGCAAACGGTTTAACTGCTTGTGGGGACAGCAGCAAGCAACACGTTTGAATGCAGTAAGACGTTGTATTTTGTTTTTACCCTTAAGAAATAGGCAAAAATGGTACATGGCTGGTTTTCTGTGTTGAAAACCAGAGGCCTAATAAAGTGAAAAGCCATTGTATCTTTCTAAAAACATATAATTTTTTTTATTATTATTGTCTTTTTTAATCCAGAGTATTATTCTGGACACTGTTTTCATAAATAAGTCAAAAGAATAGGAAAACGTCTTTGCCTCTGAGGTTCAATTTGTCTGGGAAGATTTTTTTTTTGAGTTTAAGCTAAAAATTAAGCTACAGGGTGGATCACATCTACAATTTAGCTGAACTGTGTCTCTCAGTTTTGTTATTGTGCAAAGACTCTGCAGGGACCCTTTTCACCTGCTTCCCTACAAGCAGTGTTGGACACCAGTTTGAAATACAGCAGGAAAGAGGCTTACCCTGGCTTTTCCCTGAACTTAAAAGTAGCCGAAGCACTTATCTGAAATCCTTGGATTTTTGAACAAGACTGAAATGTTTTACACTGACAAAATAAACATGAGAAACAGCAAACTATGGCATTTTTCTTCCCATTTTGCTTCCTATTTCTTACTGCATGTTAATACAGGGTAGCAGATTTACTGGCACCATACCATTGTAAAAATACAGTTGTGGAACAAGTTGCAATTCAGATATAAATACATTTATTCAGGCTCCAAAAACCAGTGGAGTATTTTTTTGGTGGGGTTTTTTGTTTGTTTGTTTGTTTTTGTCTTTTGTTTTTCTTTTTTTAATTCTGGGAGGTGACTTTTTTTTTGGTGTGTGTAAATATATGCATTTGTCATGCAGAGGATATTTGCAGGCACAGTGTGGCAGGTTTAAAATGTAGTATGAAATACTGAGCTGGGAGAATATGATTGTAATATATATTGCCAGCTGAGTGATACTCTGTTGCCCTTTCACTGGCAGTGCTGGCTCCCATTTCACATGAATGGGCTCGGAAAGGATCTCTTTTGAAGTCTGACTTCTTATTTTTTGCAGCACATTTAGTAATTAAACTTTGGATTCGGACAATCAGTATCAATGACTGCTAGCCCGTCATTTTTTTTAAAGACTATGAATTAGCGTAAAGGGATTTCATAAAAGTGAAAAAATCTGTTTGCCAGATTGTACAGGCATACATTCTATTTTAAGTATCAATTGCCCATTTTCTCACAAGTGCAGTATGAACTGAATCACTTTGAAGGCAACAAACTACAAAATCAAAAGTCCATTGTGATGAAAGCTTTTTAGGTTCCTAAGTTTTCTTGAGTTGTTTTGTGTATGATTTTAACTTTCAAACAGCCATAAAGGCTTAATGGTTTACAAAATAATGTACATTTGCAGATGAAACTACTTTATCTCTAAGAAAATAAAATCATCTAAGTACAAAACCTTGAAATGTTGAAATAATTTGATAAAGTTTATTTCACTTCTTACATGACTGTCTTCCTTGCTATGAGGCAGGGGTAGCAGGTTTTATAATGGGCATGTTGTCAGATTGTTGATTTAGTGGATACTGTTCAGTCTCGCTTTACTTCCGTTCAAACAGCATTTTTATACTCTAAAAAGGGAGAAAATGTCACTGTGAAATTATTTTCTCAAACAATTTTCATATCGTCTGTTCTAAATTTCATAAAGATTACTGACTTCAGTAGGAATGGAGAGCTGTACAGTTACCTCCTTTCACTAACAGTGTTGTACTAACTGAAAAAAAACCCCAAACTTAGGTTCCAGTAAAATTTTTGCTTCTATAATGGTTATGAGCTGTGCTCTTCACTGTAGAGAAATTAATTATCACACTAATGAGTTTTGGCTTGTGAATTTTTGCACTTCACATTTGAGAAAATAGCAGACGGTAGTAGGAGTTGATTGTGATTGCCTTAAAATACAAATAGTATTTGAATTGCATCTCTGATCACTTGCAGTAGGAATATATTTAACATTCTAATAGGCATTACAATTGATTTGAATTGAAAGACAAAAGATTGGTAAAGTTACCATCTGGGCTGAGGAGAAGCCTTTTAATATTTATTTTATTTTACTGTGGATATAAAATAACGATTTCTGTGCTGTCTTCAGTAACGTCATATTTCCCTCAAAATAGTTTTCTTTCTCTTAGTATGCTACAGATAGAAAAATAATTTTAATAATCAGCACTATGACTAGCAGTTTCAGACAAACCTTTTGGAAAAAACCCAACGTTTAGCCAAACTAAAACCAGAGTAGTAGGTAAACTCGCATATTAAACACTTTTTCTTTAAATAGTGAAACAACACTGGCCCTTAAGCATCGCTAACCTTTGACACAAATTGGCTGTTAAGCTTGGATTCTTCCCCGCCACTTCAGTGGTGAACAGTATTTGTCTAAGAAGCCAAACATTCCGTCTGGAATAAAAACCCCATTGACCCTGTAAGTTTGCTTGCAGGAGTTTTTTTCCTCTCCTCTCAGTTTTGAGCGTTCTGTTTTCATTTGTTACCTTTATAAATGCGAGTACTTTTTGAATTGGTTTTTCTGATTCCTTGTTATAGAATGTTTAATATCCTAGCAGAGATTAAAGTTCTACTTTATTTAAGCCAGTTTATGTTCTCTAGAACTTTAACATTGTCACATTAAGAGTTTAAAGGCCCATCACACCTGTTTCTTATAAATCTGTGTGGAGAAGGTTTCTTTAGCAGGTTTATTGTCAGGTTATGAGAAGTATGAGAGTACCATATCAGTGTGTGTATTGGGTTTGTGTGGCCAGGTTTCGGTAGTGGAGGGGACACTGCAGGAGCAGCTTCTGTGAGAAGCTGCTGAAGCTTTTCCCCATGTCCGACAAAGCCAATGCCAGTTGGCTCCAGGATGGACCCACCACTGGCCAAGGCTGAGTTCATCAGAGATGGTAGTAAAGCCTCTGTGATAATATATTTAAGAAGGAAAAAGAGTTACTGCACAGATGTAATCGTGGCCAGGAAGGGAGAAGTGAAAAAGTGTGAGAGGAACAACTCTGCAGACACCAAGGTCAGTGCAGAAGGAGGGGGAGGAGGTGCTCCAGGCACCGGAGCTGAGATTCCCATGCAGCCCGTGGTAAAGACCATGGTGAGGCAGCTGTGCCCCTGCAGCCTGTGGAGGTCAGCAGGGGAGCAGAGATCCACCTGCAGCCTGTGGATGCCCGTAGGAAGGCTGTGAACCCCTGGGAACATGCTCATGGCAGGGACCTGCAGACCCATAGAGAGAGAAGCCCATGTTGGAGAGCATTTGCTGGCAGGACTTGTGACCCCAGGGGGGACTCACACTGGAGCAGCCTGTTCTGAAGGGCTGCACCTATATAAAGGGATCCACACTGGTGCAGTTCATGAAGAACTGTAGCCCATGGGAAGGACTCCTCTCCCTGAGCAGTGGCAGAAACAACAGGTGATGAACTGACTGTAAGCCCTGTTGCCTCTCTGCCTGTGTTGCTGCGGGGGAGGAGGTAGAGCCCAGGAAAGAGGGAAGGGTGGGGGGAAGGTGTTTTTATGATTGGGTTTATTTCTTTCTGCTCTGATTTTGGTTGGTAATAAATTCAATTAATATTTGCAAATCGAGTCTGTTTTGCCTGTGACAGTAATCAGTGAGTGATTTCTGCCTGTCCTTATCTCATGAGCCCTCCGTTATATTTTCTCTCCCCTGTCCACTCCTGGAGGGGAATGATCATGTGGCTTTGGTGAGTACCTGGCATCCAGCCAGGGTCAAACCACCACAGTGCATAACTGTGTAGTGAAAGGCCCTGTTACTTCATACCAAGCTCATGAAATTGCACTGAACAATCCATTATTTCTCTTCCCTCTGTGTTTGGGGGGATTGGAGTGGGAGAGATGGCATAAGGCAAAATGGTTGACCAGTATATCTTAGTTACTTTTCCTGCATTTTGAATTTCTGTCCTTTTCAGAAGCCAGGTATCTCTATATTTGCTAGCCAGCCACCTCACTGTACAAGCAGACTATTTCTAGCCAAGTACAGGTATACACTGGTATGCCCCAACAGTGTAATAAATAGGCCATTTCTAGAAACCAACACTTTAAGGTTGAAAAAACAAGGGACAATCGACAAATATGCAGGATCATGCTTCTTTTCTCTATTACTTTTATGCTATTCATTCAAAATCCATTATTGTATTCCATTATGGGTCATCTACAGTGGAATTTTCTCAGAGCAGTTTTAGGTGTATGGAAGCTTCATTAATGTTAAAGCAGATTTTCTAAACATTTCAAAATGTGCTAATTCCTTTTGCAAAGATGTCTCACTTCATAAATAGGAGCTGTTGAGATAATAAGCCTGATGAACTGTAATGTAAATATTTTAATACTATTCTTTTGCTGGTAGCTTTTAGTGAAATGATGTGATCAGTGCTAACAAAATGTGTTAAAACTGTTGTGAATCAATATGAATAATCTTCATAGGCAAATTAGCTCTTTTAGAAACTTGAAACTTTAGTTTTTGTAGTCTTATCTGTAAAAGAACTAGTAGTTATAATATCAAACATTTTGAATTATCATTCTTTTCCTCCCTCATTTTTAACTTGTCTTTTCTCTCCAGTATAAAAAACATGTTATAATCAGTTTGATATTCTCTGGATCTTCTGAAAAATCATGTAGGCAAAAAAAACTTTATTACTTATTTCTCCTTTTACTTTTGTTACATTATTAAATCCTCTTTCCAGTCCTGCAGCACTCCATTGTATTTTTTAAACACTGATACATTCTGCCACCATTTCCTTTCACTTTTAAAATCTGAAGATTATTTTGTTTGAAATGGGACTGTAACTTAAAGGTGCTATAAAAGCAACTTGACAAAAAGGCAAATTACAGTATCTGAATTTTGTGTTGTTGTGCTTTTAATAACACTGGGAATGAAAAGTAAATTACTTGAAACACTGAACAAGACATTTCATGCCTGTCATAGAGTTGCAATGGCTGTGATGGTCTAAGGATGATGGATGCAAAACAAGATTTGTTGGAAGTAGGTATTTATTACATTGACGATATATCTGGGGAACACACGAATGAGCTTTTAGTTGTATAAGCCTGGGTCTGTTCCTGGTCAATTAGTGATTCAATGGAAATTGTTGATCTTTAAAAAGATGCATCCTGTTTCTCATGTTTCAGCTGATGATCAAAACCAAGCAAAACTTCAGAAAGCATCTGTCTCTAGTATATGTGAACACACACGAACCAGACAATTGTTTAGAAATTCTGTTGTGTGAACAACTCTCCCAGTGCCCACAGGCAATGTCATGTTTACGTTTAATGGATCTATTTATAGAACAGCCAGTAGTTTTACATTTGCCCATATTTGACTTCTGACTTCATATACTTGTAATTTCTAGACTAACATGTGCTAGATCCAGAGGAGTGCAATGCATGTAAAAGCAAAAATTGCATTCAGTCTGTTCTTTGAATCTTCATCATCATCTGTGACAGTCATCCTCACAAAGTCAACCAAATTCAACCAAATTGGCTTCACTGACTTCTCATTTCTGTGGATGAAAAGAATTAATTGTACAAGTCTGCACTATGACCCAAGGATGTGGAGCGAGACACCTAAATCATTTGAATTCACGCTGTGTGTAGCTACACCATATCTCTGCAAAACCTGTTTTCTGTCAATGGGCTGTATCCTTATTTTGGGAAGAGTAAATAGCAATTTGTGAATTTTTTTTTCCCACTTCGGTCTTTTTGCTACTTTTTCAGTGAAAATCAGTCATGGCAGCAGCTTTCCAAGGTGTATATAAGTTTGTGGAACTGGTGTGTCACGTATGTGTGATGTAGTGTTTGATAAAGATACAAAGTACCATCGGAATTGTTTCAGCAAGTGTTTTTGTTCCAGCTAAATGTTGGAAATGCATTTATTTTCTCAAAACACAGGGCATAATTTCTGTACCTTGCTTTTCCTATGGTTTTTGACTAAGGAGCCGGTGAGTCCTGAGCTGGTGGCCACGCTGGGGTCTGCGTGTTCTGGAACATGGTGTGTAAGCGTCTGTCGGCTACTGGGACGGCAGAGACCGCGGTGAGGGTACAAAGATGGGAAAGCCAGGGGAGAGCGCCATTAAATAGGCTAAAACCTCTCGAGTGAGCGCGAGTGAATGGTTTCAATGTGGGCGAAGAGGTGACCAGAGACGGGCAGGAACTAATTTTGCGTTACCTTTTGTGGAAGGGGCAAGTGTAGCAGAGGCGGGGCGGTGTGTGGTCATCACTCGCCGGTGGAGGAATGGAATCAGCTGAACGTGCCATCCCCACCCCACGTGTAAGCGGGTTCTGAGGGGCAGTTCCTGCCGGTGCTCGCAGCAGCTCGGCGGTACCCCCGCTACCAGCGGCACTTTCAGCGGCGCGGCGGTCGCGTTAGGAAGACTCCCGCGCTCCCTCCCGCTGCTGCTCTCCCTCCGCCTCCCGCGGGTGCCCGGGCAGCGCTGCCCGGCGGCCGGAGCGACCCCTCAGTCCGGGCCGCGCTCCCCG
>VZRS01001914.1:98169-151939 GCA_013398055.1 Ifrita kowaldi
GGGCGCGGGGCTGGGGCGGCCGCCCGCCGGAGCCCCGCGGAGCCGGGGGGGCCGCGCTCCGTCTGGCCGGCTGCGCGGCCCTGTGCATTGGCGCCCCGAAGCGCGGAGCAGCCCGGTGTTTATCACGAGCCCTGCAGTTTGCAGGCGCACATGCTGACAGTGTGCATAAAGCCCTAAATGTCCTTCTGCCTTCTGTGGCTGCCAGAGTGTCTGTGCACGGCACTGTGCACAGTGTCTGTGTCGTATGAAGGCTTCCGTCCTTTCTCTTAAAAGCAAACCACAGCAATATAGCGCAGCTTCATTCTGAGGCATGGAAGTACGTAATGAACGAGGGAGATACAGGGAAGTTCTCTTTGCCGTGGATGCCTTAATTCTATGTGAGAAAAAATAGTGTCTGCCTCTCTGTGCTCACTCATGTGCTTGAGGTGGACCTGGAGGTATTTTCAGAGAGCAATCGAGTCTGTGAAGACAGAACTTGAGGTGAATTCAGAGGTGATAAGTTAACAGAGAGAGGATGAGACATAACATTGACATAACTGGAAGTTTGTTGTGAAAGCAATGATAGCTTTGCATGTTTAGATGGGGAAGAAAACTGCATGATTCAGCTCTGTAGAAATACAAATAAAAGAGGAAAAGCCTGACTCAAGAGAAAAGAATTTAAGAATAAATGGGTAGTAGATAACATTGTATGTGTTTGCCTTAAGAACAACTGAGTGGTGGTCCTGACACTGGTGTTATGCTAACTAAAAATAAACATGAGTGAAAAGATGGAAGACATCTTTAGTTTCAGGACGTGCATCATTGAGTGAGAGACTATGAACTAGTTAGAGATCACTTCAAGCAAAGGCGTGTTTTTGCTGTCTAGTTGGGAAGCACAATCTTCATAGTTTCAAGATGTGCTTTGGTGTTTCAGACAGGCAGGGAGAGCTAGGCAGGAGATGTTATTGGCAGTTTGACTTGAATTTCTCTAACCTGTGTACTTTTTACCTAGCTGAAGCATATAAAAGAAGATTATGCAATCTGCATAACTTTACACTTCTGTGGTTTTCCTATGAAGGCATCTTCTAGATTCTGTACCAGTCAAAATACAGGTTATTGAAGCATTTTCTGATCTTTAAAACATGGGAAAGTGTCATATGCAGATTTTATCTCTTTCTGACAGCACATGAATGATTAAATCAATGTGCATGGCTTCCAAGTCTGGCTAACTGAGAACATAAACAGTGAGTAAGCTAAGTGATCATATGGGATTCTTCTTTTGTGTTGGAGTAACACAGGAGGAGAATAATTTATTTAGTGAAATACTTGCACCTCCTGTTGAGAGTGTCTAAAACTGGAAGTTTGTGTTCCACATCTGGGTGTACCTAACAGGTTGCAGGCCAAGGTTATCAGCTAATGAGACTACCAAGGAGAGGGAGTGCCTCTGTTCCACCCATGAAGAGAGATGTGCACTGAAAGGCACTCTGATGCATATCCCTGTTGTTACTTAATCTGAAGCAATTAACTGAAGAAAAAGTGCTCTGAACTTTACTGCATCCTTCTGTACTGATGTTCAGTTTTACAAATTGACTTGGGATTGGATGACAAAAATCTGGGTTTTGGCTGAATCTGTAACAGTATCCTATGTCACAGGAATGATTTAAAAGCGTGGGGAAGAGGATCTTCATTCTGACCATGTATTGGTGTGTAGAGAATTGGCTTCAACTCTTGAATGCTAGAGCATTTCAACTGAGGATATCAACATTGCTAGGAATAGTGTTTATTGCTCTTTGAACACAGATGGGAATGAATCCTTTGGGGAAAGCCTCTTGTAATCTCTTCCATCTTGCACGATTGCAAAAGAATAGACTGCTGTTTTTCTAGGACTCAGTTACATCTCCTTTTTTGAATTGGGGATTAGACAACTTGACAAAAAGTTTAATGGTCCAAGTTATTATTTGGGCTGTTTTGCATTGGCAAGTTCCCATCTCTTGAAGCTTGCAGCCTAAGTAAGATGAAGGAAGAAATAGCAATGACAGCTGCCAGGATGAAGGTCTGTGTGGATACATAAGGCAATAGTATGTACTTCTGATGAAATGCAGCACTTGAGAGGTGCAGTATTTTGAGGGGACTTGATTATTGTATTGTTTATCCTGTTTAGGTCTGTTGATGGATCCTATCTACTCCCTGATAGATGTCTGTGTATAAAACCTGGCAGTGGATCAAATATAAATGACAGTTTAGGTACAATTTTGAATGCATAAAAATGATACTAGAATAAATTTCTGTGTCTGATGGATTGTGTTTGAAAGGCTTTCTGAGCTTGCTGAGCTTTAAGAAAAAGAGAGAAGAGAAATATTGATGAATTGGTCATTTCTTTTGCTATTCTGTAAGTAGTAGTCACAATTTGGATCATAGAAAATGTGTATTCTGTGTCAAGCCTGTGACTTGCATTGCTTTTTACAAAGGGTGGATAGATGGATGGATGAAAAAAGGGTCTTTAACCTGACTCAGATTTGTTAGCCACTTAGCCTGTTTGTATTCTATTTCTCTACTTCAGAACCAAGATGCAGCAGCAGCACTGAGATTCATGCCATGTAACACAAATCTTGTTTTGAGCTCTTGCTTCATCAGCATTCTGCTAAAAGATTGGGTTAAAACTGTTATGTGCAGGGCGCTGAGTTAGCCTTGGCTAACAGCACATGCCCACCCAGCTGCTCGGTCTCCCCCCTTCCTTAGAGGGGCAGGGGAAAAAGATAGGATAAGATTGTAGCTTCAAATAAAGACAGGGAGATCACTTGCTAGTTACTGTTCTGGGCAAAATAGTCTTGATTTGGAGTAACTGGATTTAATTTGTTGCCAGTTAAAATAGAGCCAGATACTAAGACAGAAAGAAAGACGTGAAAGTAACAATTTTTCTTCCCCCTTTCCCAGGCTGAACTTCACTCCTGTGCCCCTCGCCATGTGGTGCAGGGGGGCAAAGGGGTCAAGTGCAAGATAGTTTCTTTCTGCTGCTCCTTCCTCCTCACGTTTTTCCTCTGCTCAGGCATAAGCTCCCCAGCTGACAGTGGTCCTGCTTTGGAGCAGGCTCTCTGCATGGTACAGTTCCTTCAGGCCATATCCACCTGGCTTGGAGCACCTCCTCCCTCTCCTTCTATGACCTTGATGTTGTTTTTTTGCTGTTTCTCACTCCTTTTGTTCTGTTTTATTTTGTTTTGTGGCATTTTCTGCCTTTTCCTAAATACAGTTTCACAGAGGTGCTGTCAGTTTTGCTGAGGGGCTCAGCAGTGTCTGGCTGTTGGAACCAGCTGGGCCTGGGGGAGGGCAACCCCTGGCCTTTTCCCACCGGAGCTGCTCATGCAGCCCCTTTGCTGCCAGCACCTTGCTGGTTACAGCAGGATTTTCAAAAACTGTAGCAGCTGGCAGAGAAATCAGCATGCTGCCCTGAAGGTCACAAAGATGCAGTCTTTGGATAGACTGTAGCCTGTTTGGTGCCATCCTCAAGTGTTCAGTGTTCACATCCTGAGATTCACTTCTTGAATGGAACTGAGAAAAACCCCAAGTTGTTAGAAATAAAATCTTAGAGCAGTTTTCATTAATGAAACTTTGTGAGTGTTCCCAACTGGTTTAACTAACTTAAAAAGGTTCCTCCTAAGAAAATGATCAGAAGAAATTTTGATTGCTTGTTGAATTTTGTCTAAGATTGCAAATGAACAGCATGGTGGTGAAGCATGGTCATGAGAGTTAGTGTGGATGCCTTGAGTACATAATTGCTTGCTCACAGAATATTGGAAGAGGTTAAAATACTAAATGCTGAATATCTGAAACGAATGAGAATGTATTTTAAAGTGCTCCCAGAACTGAGAAACACAATTGGAAGCTAGCAACCACGTTGCAAAGCTGATTGCAAGGCCATTATGTATTTTTGATGAAACAGTAGCATCTCATAGGCAGTGTCTACAATGGACTTCAGTAGGAAGGTTGTGTCTATTCAGGGCATTTTCAGGACATCAGTACTCTCGTGTTTTCTTTCCTTCCTTTGGAAACAAAATGAGGAAGCCTTAGGTTGGTTCAGTAGCAAGCTGAATGGATAAAATAAAGGATCCATGGATTTCCACGGGAGTTTCCGGCCATTCATTGTTGATGCAATTGGAACGTGACCTTGGTCAAGTTCAGTGAGATGTATGCCTCTGTCTGGAAAAGCACTGAGGGGGCAAATTTTAATTGTTTAAATGAGGTAGAATGATGTAATTCTGTAGAAACCTTAGCCAGTGTGAAATATTGCATTACTGTGGGGAGAGAATGCATGCCCAGGAAGTTCACAGATCTATATGCTACCAAGAGCATTGTGACATTGCCATGAAAATAGAACATTACCTACAGGTATCAAGTTTGCTGGTGGAAATACACCAACATTGTAACACAATGGTTTTTTACCTAGTGAATTTCTTATTACTTTTGCTATCCCATTTCTGTTTGATTTGTCTTGTCTGTGATCACTTCTCTGACTGCCTTTCCTTTCAACACCTTGTTTCTATAGTCTCCTATTAGATCTGTCCTCATATTTAGCCTGGCAGAATAATGGGACAGAGAGGAGTTTGGAGCAGAGTAGCAAAACCAAAGGATTATGAATTATTTTATATGTCTAATTTTGTTTGCCACCTTCTATGCTGCTTCCTTATCTTGACATAAGCAGGACCTAAAAATAGAAACATCTTATCCATTTTCATCGTTTTGCAGCCTTGTGAAATACAAGACCTCAGGTGTATGGTTAAAGCTTATCCTCAGAGTAAAGAAAGGATTTCTAAACCTCTTAGGACTCATACCCTACTTAGAAGGTGTTTACCAAATTTGTTTGTTTTCAAACATACACTTTGTAGTGTGATTTATATATGCAAAGTTTTCCTAAGAGATTGACATCTCTACCAGAAAAGTTTGCAGACCATGTGACATGCCTTTTTGCATGTCCACAAAAGTAGAAGTGAAGGACTCTTCATTTGTTTTCTGTTTTTGTTTTCCTCCTGATGCATTCACTGTCACATTTACAGAACAAGCTTACTAAGGACAGACATTTTTCTGAATGAAGAGCAAAGGTGGTGACAGTAGTTAGATGTGTTGTCTTATTTTTGACTGATAGCTTTGTTTCTTCGGATAGCCAGGGGTGTTACAACAGTGTAAGTGATGATGTGGATCATCTGCTTGTACTCCAACTGTGTTGTCATCTGGAATAGAAAATGCTAGCGTGTGATTTCACAAGTAACTAAGCTGGTCTAACGCCTCACTGCTATTATGTAGAGGAGTTCTTTCTTCCTGCCTTTAATCAAGCTGCTTCTTCTCTATGCAGCTTCTCCTGGTTATGTGTTCCTGGCCTCTCCCTTGTGTTGATGAACACCACAGGTGGGAATTACTCTGCTTGGCCAGCAGTAAAGTCTGTGCTTCTTGTTCTGGGGCCTGCTGTGTCTGCTGGCTTGCCAAGCTGATTTGCCTCGCACAGGGGTCTGAATAGTGTAACAGCTGGTGGAAAATAAACAGTAGCAGCAGCCAGTGAAGGGCAAATGTGAGGGGAACTGTGAGGAAGCATGTAGTTGGTCTTAGTGAAACAAAGTATTTTGGATATTTGGAGCTTGTAACTGCTTACATTTATAAGGATATTTCTGAATATTATGAATGTAATTATTTTAGAAATTGGATGTCTCATTTAGTAATGTTGGGTTGGTTGCACTTTTGCCTTGTTTAAAAGTTACAAGAAGAAATAGTAGGGAGATTTATCAGTGAATAGATACTGGTATATATCTGTATTATAGCTTCTCTCAGTTCCTTTAAACTAACTTCAAGGGTTAAAGGTTAGGATTAACTTTTCTATAGGGAAATAAATTCATTGGCGTAAACTCAGGATCATTGATACCACTTTTGTTTGAGTTTGAATTTCATGTTAGTAAAGAAGGGAGCAGAAGGTCCTTAACTGTGCCAAATATGAGCCATTCTCCTTCCCTACCAAATCTGGGCCATTCCTCCTCCCCATGAATCTGTCTTTTTAAGAATAAAATCTTAAAATTGAATGGTTCGGTTCTTCACAGTTTTCTCTGCACTGAACACTGTTTAATTTGTGAGCTGATAAGGAGTGAACTTTGTAAAAATCAAAGTGGCAGGATGCTGAGATAAATTGGAAGAAGTGAGGCTGTCTGGCTAATAGAGTGAGGTGGGTAGCCAGACCTTTAATAATAGGAGAGCATTTGATCTTTGCTCCAGACTGTGGAGGGAGAATGCTGAATCTGGGCGTTTCTCTGGTGTCAGCAAATGTGTGGCAGACTGCATAGTGGCAGTTTTTAGTAGCTGCTCTGATCAGTGATGTTATCAGTTGCTCAGGAGTTACTTCAGGAGATGTTGCACGAGTTTCTGCAAGTTCCCACCCCATTGATGACCTGTGTGTGATTGGTATGATTCCACTCAGAATTTTTATGCATAAGCTGAAATCCTATACTATAACCTCATATTATCTAGAGTTGTAAACCGTGTTTCTTTAACAAAAAGTGGGTGGGAAATACCTTTTTTTTCTAGAATTTTGAATGCGGCTCACCTGAGACCAGTAACTTGGTTTATCTCCATAAAACTTTTGCAAAGGCAGCCAAGATATGAAAACACCAGCAGTTTACAGGCTCTCCCATATTTTTCAGCAGTTAATTATGTGAGCAAGTTGTAGCTCATCTTTTAAGTGTGCTTTATCTCAAACTCAGATTTGCATGGGCTTAGCTTGCAGCTATACTTCAGTTTTTCTTTTTACTATTTAATTGCAGTTTCTTTACCTTAATGGGAAGAAAATGGTGTGCATTAATCAAGGCTGCAATGGGACTGCATTAGAGCTGGGTTTAAGGAAAGGCAGAATAGAGACCTATTGTTTTTAGAACAGCTGGTAGAATAAAAACAAACAAACAAACAAACCACCACAAAAAACGAACCCCACCAAAACACCAAGCAACCAAGTTGCCAAAAGGTACTTTCTGTCTTAACACTGCTATTTATGTACCTGAGACAATTGTCTCTGAGATTGACAGATGTAGGGTACTATCTTTCAAGAATTTACTTGAGGCTTCCCAAGTGGACCTGGAAAGCTAGGAGGAGAAGATTGGAAATGGTAGAGAACTGCGAGATCTTGCCTCTAGGGAACAGAGGCTCATCTATGTGCTTTAATTTAAGCTTTGGGTCACCCCAGAGATGAAAAATGTCTCTCTTCTGACCTGGCAATTGATCAGTGATTTTCTTTTTTGTCAATAATTTTCTTATCTTTTTGCGACAACATCACTTTGTCATCATCTCTCAAATTTGCACTGTGCTGCAATATAGCTGTTTAGTAGAGAATGGACAAGAGCCACTGTTCTTATGCCATGGCTTGGTTTTTGCCTTCTATCTAAATAGTCTCTAGTATTTTGTTGTTGTTGTTGTTGTTAGTAGCAACAGAAAAACTGTTTTGTCCTTTGAGAAATAAGTTGTGGCAAGAAGAAAGATTGGAACGAATTCCTAGCTATCAAAGCATGTGCTTTTCCTGTTCTCCCAGTCATTCTTTGATCTTTATAACCTAAACAAAACATAGATGGGAAAAAGCTGAATTTTGATCATTGTTCCTCAGTGTGGTTGACAGACTTGTTTCCAGTTAAACACTCAAAGATGATGGTGATCCTGTTTCCCACACTTTGTGCTTCCCAGTCTTGGGTATGACACTCATTTCTTGGTTTTGCATTGCATTTGACTGAATGAACCAAGTTTTATTCAATTGTAAGCCTGTCAGTATTCTAGATGATACACTGTGACTGCCCTGGCTTGATTATTTACTGTTCTGATGGCCTTAACATTTCACAAAATCAGGTGAGCTTAAATACTAAAAAACAAAATAGTTTGAAACAGTTTTCTGTTCTTAATATGTGTCATCATAAAATAAATTTCAGTAGTAGTGGTACTTTGAAACTAAATTTGCCTATGCATAAATAGATTGGAAAGCCTATAATATTTTTCGTCAAAGCAAGTTTTGGCTGTCAAGCAGGAAAATTGTGTAGATACTATATAGCTGCACAGGAAAGAGGTGCCATGCCCACTGTGTACTTAAGAGGCAGAGAAATGAATGACTGTATATAATTATAGGTGTTAGTAAGTAAAATTAAATTTCTTTGAACAGCTGTCTCTGTATTTTCTGCTTCTGGTTTTACATGAGTATCATCTGCATCAGTGTGCAGCCTTTCTGACAGTAGTGCTTGTTGGTCTGCACATGTTTTCTGAATACTTTTCTGCTGTCTCCATAGACCTGGCTGGACAAGATCCTGGGCAACCTGCTCTAGTTGATCTTGCTTGGATCAGGGTTGTTGTACTAGATGATCTCCAGAGGTCCCTTCCAACCTCAGCCACCTTCTGATGCTGTGATTTCTTGCTACCAAGTAGTCAGTGATGGAATCATAAGTGTTATCTGTATATCTATATGTTATTTTTCTTGTTTTTAATGTAAACCTTGTAGAAATCTAAGATTAGCTTTAGCATTCATTTTAATTTAAGTAGCTCCTGGTCCAGAGTTACTGAGTGCTGAGCCCAAAGTATGAGTACTTGGAGACTTGTACTGATATTCCTCTTCAAGCCAATGCTCTTACCGTTTGATACATTGTGAACAAAGCAAGTGTCTTTGCTTTAAGTGCAACTTGTTCCATGTTGTTTCATGCTTTTTCTGCCAGATGAATATGAAATCAGTTCTGGATCCAGGATTTCCAGGTCCTCCTCTGGAAGAAAGCTCAATTTTTAAATGGCCTTCTTCATAAATGTCTTGTGGGAGGCTACAAGATTTTTCTTGTTTTCAGCTGTTTTACAGAAACCTCACTCTGAAATCTTTGTCTGGGTATGATATAGAGCAGTTGACCCCTTTGGGATCCTTCTTGCTGCATACCACTCCTAGATAAAATTCCTTAGTGTTTGGGTTGTTTTTGTTTTTGTTTTTTTGGTATTTGGGCATAATGATATTCCAAAAGGTTATAGGATGTCTGAGGGAAAAGTCATCTTAAAATACTACAGCATGTAGCCCTTCAGGTACTCTGAGCCTTCAATTTTACCTTTAGAGAGAATAAGAGTTTCAGAGATTGAGTAGGAATAGTTTCTTTTCTCAGTCCCTAGTTTCCCTCTGGGGAGACTTGAAGCACCAGAATGGAGTTTACAAAGCAAATCTCAACTTCCTGGAATTCTGCACATCAATGTACAGTCCCATTGGGATCCTGGAAATTTCATACTTGCTCTCTTTACACCTTGTCCCTTTCCTACCCTGATTTTTTTTTTTTTTTTTTTTTTTAATATTGTGGGGTTGGGCTTTGTGTTTTTATTTTTTTTTTTTTTTTTTTAATAGTCGTGAGTTAGGACTTGAGTTTTTAATTTCTCTTTCTTTCTGGACTCTGGGACTGGGCAGTTGAAGCAGCAGTGTATTCTGTTCTTACAACTCCATGCTTCATCTAATTAATCTCACCTCATACAGTGTCTTCATTTGGAACTAATGATAACCATGATCTTTAGACTTCAATGCATTTGGACAATTGTGCTTTTTAAGAGTCTGAAATAAATTACCTGAAATACTGATGATTTTGGTGAAGAGTGGGTGAAATGATATATGTGATATAACATGCTTCTAGATTTATCTGCTTGCTTACAAGGAAAGATTAAAGTTCGTTTGGCCAGTCAGATTCTGTAGGTATTTTGCTCTGTATTTCCTATTCCTAAGTTCATCCTATTCAAATTCAGATCCCCATGGCCTGAGTCTGAGGTTGAGCCTCTGCTTAAATCATTGTGGTAGGAGATTTTTTCCTAATTATGCACCTTTTTTTTTGCAGCTGTGTAATTCAGAGGAAAGGGAAATTAAGTACTAAAAATACTTGTTTTCATCTATGCCATTTGGTATATAAGGAAGAAAAAGCGGTTTTCTCCGTACCCTTTCTTGCTGTAGATGTTGAGCTGTTGAGGGAGGCTCCCTAAATAACATGTAACTATCATTGTTAGCACAGGATCATGTGTATTCTTGCCAGTGTACCACAGCAGCATGATATGGATGTGTAACTGCAGAGAAACATCTGGTGCATGGAGACTTGATAACAGGAGCAGGGTTGTTGATAGCTGTTGCCACAGTTGTGATAGCAGTTGTTATCCAAGAGGTGTGTTTCTGTTATAGGTTCCAAGTATTTCCTTCTGAAAAAAGTAATTATCAGACCCTTAAAAAAATTACTTTTTCTGCATTAGTATTGAGAACACTTGAGAAACTGCATGTATAGTAGTCATGATCTAGACAAACATCAGTGTTTTGCTTTGGTTTTTGTCTGAGACTGTTGAACCACCACAGGAAAAGTAATACTTTACCAAAGCAGTTATTTGGTGCCCCCCAGAACAACAGGTAGCAAGCAGGTTCATTAGGTCTATTGAGACCACATCACCATTCACTATGAACAGATCTTGGTGTACTCTGGAATTGAATAAACTTTTAAAGTCACTTCTTTGAAGTGAATTCTGAAGGCAAGAGAGAGAGCTCCTAATCTGTATTCAGCGGTGCTTTTTTGTTTAGCTGTATGCAATGTTGCCATTCTTTTCTTTCTCTCTCCTTCTCCCTAACCTTACTTTTCGAGAGGAATTTAGAGCTAGATATTCCTCTCACCCGGCCTGCTAACAACCCCTGCATTCTTCAACAAGGACCTGGAGGTTGTGGTAGCATTCATCAGAAAGATGACTATTTTCCATTTTAGCATGTGTTTCAGTGAATGGTTCAAGATGGGTTTTAATGGTCAAGACTTAGGTTTTAACCTAAGTCAATGTTAGTATTATAAGTAATCTTCATAATTCTTGACCAAGGATAAATGAAGACTAATCCTCTATTTTAATTCTGTTTTTCTGTGCGTAACTGCTTCAGATCCTGATACTGTGGTGAAGAATTTGCTTCAAAAAACAGATATTAAAAATAAAGTAGCAAAGCAGCTTTCATTATGATATTTTTAGAGACTATTTTACAAAGACACGTCATCGTGTGTTTTTTCCTACCACCTATTTATGCCAGCCTGTATTCTCATTTTGAAGATGATTAATATTGATCCATATTGCAAAGAGGGATAGCCACATCTACACAAGGCTCCTCTCAAGCCATTTTGTGCGAGTGTCTAAGCTTTCTCTAAGCTGAAAGACAGCAGCTTACACAAAGTGTCTGTGGTGTTTTTTTTTTTTTGCTTTGAGTGCTCAGAGAAATGGGCATTTCACCTAAAGCATCCTTGAGTTTGTCTTGGAGTTCCAAGGTGCTCAGAGTTGTCTTTGATTATAGGCAGAGGACATCCTATTAGTCAAGTGGATCATTTCAGTGATACTGTGGTGTTGCAGAAACAGGTGGGCAAGTTAGGTTGTTCTTCTCCAGTTAGGAAATGGTTCTGCAATGCAGTTGTGATATAAGTCATCAAATACACCCTAAATCTGCCAAGTAATTGTTGTTGATGAATTTTTCAGCAGAGAAATAGATGAACAGCAGGGAGTCTTTCCTTTAATCAAGAACTGTATATCAAACCATAACTGTCTCAATTTTCTAAAAGTGGGACACTGGTTTTCATGATACTGAAACTGTTTTTGAACAGTTTTTCTTCTGAAACATCTATTTAGACTGGCTGAAGGAACACTAGACTTCAAGGTATCGCTTTACAGAGTTTAATTCTGTCTCTATAAAGTGTCTCATAGAAGAATATCATCTAGATCACTCATGCTGTGCTGGAAGAAAAAGAAAAGCAATTTCTTCTCAAACAGTTCTTGTATTATTTCAGGATGTCTTAAGGGATAGCTATAACTAATGAAAATCTCTGCTAGAGCTATGGCTCTAAATGATTTCCTTCAGAAATGTCCATATAATTGGAATTTTGTTACAAGCACCATTGAATGTTGTTCTTACTGGCACAGAATGATTGACATGATAAAACCATTTATTTTGTTAATAAAGTACTCGCTCAGTAATAATTTGATTTAAAAGTTTGTTGCCAATATCTGGCCCTAATTGTCTGACTTAGCAGATGAGTGACTGAGTAAATAAGAAAATTCTGCTTTGCAGTGGCTTTTATGGGTTGCAGTCTGTGACCTGTTGTTTTCAAGTGTTAGTCGGCAGCAGCTGCACCAGTGCAGCACTTCTGTGATGAAAGCCAGTCTGACAGTAACTCTTTCTCTCATGGTGCTGTGTCTCATGATCTACAGCAGTGGTACAGGGAAAGGGTGAGTTGTGCTGTGTATGAATGACCTAGAAGAGCAGCTTTTCTTTTGCTGCTCAGTCAGATATGTGTGTAAATTGCAGCTGCTGTTTTCTCCTCTCCCACCTTTCCTCTGAAGGAAAGTATGGGCAGTACATATTGCTGTGCTGTGACTGTCTCTAGCTACCGTGTAAATAATTAGCTTCTCTGACTTGCATCAATGATGAGAACAAAATATCTGGGTCCTGTAGACTACTTTGATTCTCATCTTAAGGTGCCTAGATAGTTTCAGAGTATGTGCCAGCTTGAATTTAAGGCTTTGTTCTTGTGTCCTGTCTTTAAAAATATCAAATTTTTAAAGTTTTCAAGTCATTATCAGAGAGGTGAAATTTATCTTAGGGTGAAGGGGGGAGGATGAGAGAGGGAAGGGAGAGAGAGGATAAATTAAATTTTCCAGAGGTGGCTTCTTGTTTCTCTCCTCTTACTTTCCCCAATGTGAGAAATTCTGCTGTGTATAAGAGAGAAATAATCTTACAAACTCTCTGTAGAGTGCTAGATCTATGTATATCCCTGTCTTGTTCTACTGTGGCCCCACGAATGGGTGAGAATTGGGTCTTCTAAAGCTGGTCTTCCTCTTTCTGTGGTGCAGCTGATACGGCTACACTTTGCTCTTGCATGTGCCAGTGCTGTTGTTTGGTTACAGGCAAAGTGATTATTTTCCCCATTTGTAATAGAAATGATTTCAGCACTTTGTTCTACAAATACTCATGCCTCAAGGTATGCATTTTCATACCTAGCAGTGAAAGGTATATTTTTTATTTCTTTGGTGTCTGACCTGTACTTTGGCTCATCTGTTGTAAGAATCCAAACTAGTTGTTTCACATGCTTCCTTGACAATTTTGCAGTTAATATAAGCAAAACATATCTGGCAGCTGGTGCTGTTGCATAGCTGTTCTTACCTCTTTCTCCATAGAGACAGATCTACTGTATTTAACTTAATTAAGGAAATGCTTGTTACAAGAGTGTGGACCAGAGCAATTTTTGAGACCTACTTGAAGGGGTGTATGTGAGAGGGAAAGGTACATGTGTTACTTTCTTCTTTGGCACTTCTGAAGTTCTGCTATTTGAAGTGTTAAAGAATGTCAATGATAGACCTCACTCTTTTAATTGTAAACAGCCTTGGTGGTATTTCAGCTCCTGAACCAAAGCACTTGTTTTAGAGTGCCATTTAGATTCCTTGCTATGTTTGACAATCTTGTTTCCTCAACCTTCTTTGGAAATGGAGCTTGCTCAGTGAAGCATTAAACTGAATAAAAGGGAAGAGGAATGTTACTTGTTAAATGAAATACTTTGGTTTTGATGAGTACAGATCAGAGAGAGAGTATCAACTTGCACATCCCTTAAAACATAAACTAACCAGTTTGACATATTTTCACCATTTTTTTAAGTTGCCACCTAACTTTAAAAATACAATTAGCAAAATTATTCTTCCTTGTTCTTCTCCCAAGTGGGACATTGCCATGCTGACCTCAAGTATTGTTTTCAAGGTCCATTCCTGTTTGTTAATCCCCTTTTTAAAGAGGCTTATAAACAAAAATTGTGTACTCAGAACAGACTCTGAAGTCTTCTGAATATTATGAGTAAAATACCTGTCCTAAAAGGACCCCCAGTGACTGAGTCTTTGAAAGGCAGTTAATTGCATACAGTGAACTGAAGTTCAATTTTGTAAGTTTGGAGCGGTCCTCTGATCTCTGAGAGCCTTTCACACAGCCCATGTTAAACTCTTTGAACCAAACTAACCTGTCTTGAATTGGTGTACAAAATCAGGTGTCTTTGCTGTGCATGCACTTTAAACTCTTTGATTTCCAGAGAGATGGAATAGTTGCAGAAACTGCAGTCCTACAGAGTGTTATGCTAAAGCTGTCTTTGAGCAGGGCAATGTTGGTCATGATATCTGATTTTACTATTTGTTTGTGATAATACTGTGGCTATGGTAATGAAATGTGGGATTTGGAATAAGTCTGTTACAAAGGAGATTTGGGCTGAAATACCATGTTTAGATTTGGTCACTTTAATTTCTTGTTTAGTTTGCAGCTTGAAACTGAAGCTACACGAGTTGTTGATAATATCAATTATGCTATGACTTCTGTTTGAAGGAAAAGAAAGAATATGCGGAAAACAGACTGCAACAAAATAGATGCTGAGTATGTTTAAAAATGAAAAAAAAAATCATTGTAGCATATTGGGTTTTTTTGGAAATTTACTTTATTGCAATTACAATTGTCTTACCATTTGTGCTTTTTAGTATATGTATCAGAGCTTGCATAAAATATGTTGATATTGATGGATACAACTCTGATGGAAAAGTCTCATGAAACGAAGCACTATGCCCTGCTGTGTTGTACAAAGGGGAATGCAAGCCTCTGGTAGCCTGGTAGGTTATGTCAGAGTGTGAAAGAGCTGGCCAAGGCCATTGCATGGACACCCCTTTTTTTGAAGGTCCTTGTGATGGAGGGTGATTCTTGGTGACTGGAAAAAGGTACACATGGCAATTTGCAAGGAGGATCCAGAGACTGCAGGTTGATAAGCCTAACCTTAGGCCTTGAGAAGATTAGGAAGTATGTCCTGGAAGGATAAGGAGGTGATTGGGATCAGTTGACATGGGTTTATCAAGGACAAACCAACCAGATAGCTTTTGATGAAAAGTGATTGACTGTATGGATGGAGACAGTGGTTGGAGTCAATGGACAAAAATTGCACCAAGGGAAATGTTGAGTGGACAACAAGCTAAAAATTTCCAGAAGGAGAACAGTCAAATGTTGTACAAGGTCATCTGGAGGGGTTCTGTAATGGGTGGATATGCTCAAAACTATGTATAATTCCCTACTGTTGAAGTATGTGTTTTATTTATATTTCTTTACTTAGTATGTTGAAATATCTTTTATTTTTCATTTTTGCTGAATGGCCTTCAATGAAAAGAGTGGCAAAACAAGTGTAAATTGCTTCAAACAAGCCTATGTGGCTGAGGGGGGAAGCAGTCTGGGATTTCAGCTTGGGCCCTTTCCTAGGGGAATACAGCTGCCAGTGACTGTTGGAGCAGTCTCCTATTTGTTATGAAACATGTTGGTCAAACTTTATAAACAAATGAACTTAATTTTTAAGGGATGTGCAAAGGTATGATGGACTTGCCAATGCATGTTGAACTGCCATTTGCCATATGAGCATTGGAGAGGTAAAGAAAAGCATTTTTTTGGTTGGCAATTAGTGATTCCTTGTTATACTGTAGCTGTATTATTGTGTGGTAGTAATATTATTTTTTTTAACTGGGAATGGTGTGCCTTTAATAGGTATTTGAAAGATGCAATTGTCACTGTTTTTTGAAATGTCTCTAAAACAATGGTGCACTAGGGAGATAAACCAGAAGCCTTTTCCCCTGCTTCCTTATATTTCAAGGCTGTATCCAGGGCTGTGAGGATAAATTGAGCAGAAGGTGCACAGTTCAGACAAAACAAAAACACATATGAAGAGGCATAAAGGTACTCTTAAGAGAAGAAGATGCTTGTAGAAAGCGACACTTCAGAGTGTTTGGTGTTGTCTGATCTGGAGGTGAGATGAGTATTCCTGAAATATTGGGAGAAGATTTCATGGGCTTCTTTTGGGTGAACTTTGGGAAAAGAACTGTTACTATAAATTTAAGATTGATGAATTTGACAATTGTGGTTGGAAAGACAGAAGATTAAGCAGGCTGGTAACCAGGCTGCATCTATAGGTTTGTCTTCATCTGTATGCTGAGAACTTTCCCTTCTGCAGTAGTGCTTAAGCAGTAAAACGTGAGTGAATGGTAGTTGAGAACAAATAAATGTTACGTTTACTATGGATATCTTGCCCAGCACACCATATGAAAAACATAAATGGAAAAATAAATGCTCCTTATGCATCTTAGGCATTTCCTATTTGTCTATTCTCTTAAACTTTCTCTTGAAAAAATTGTGGTTTAAGAATCAGCAGATAGCTGGAAGTTTTAGGGAAAAAATTGTAGGTTTTTGTCTTTCTGCTTGGTAGGATACCTTACAGGACAGAAGCTTTTAGCTTACTACAGTCCTTATAGCTTACTGTAGAATGGCATTGTACTGAAATTTATTATACTTAAAAGATAGTGCTGATGCATTTATACTTCCTGAAATACATATATTTCCTGAGGGAAAACTTTTCCTCTGGAGTAACACTGACTTCTGCATGCTCTGGTTTTTCTGCCCCTTTCCATAACTTCTAGGGACCATGCTAAAGGTGGTGAGCACTTTTCTGACTGTTAATCTTTTTTGTTAATCTTTTCCCTTTTAAAGAATCTATTTCATTTATTGTTATTACATATTTGTGTTACATATTCAGACATTGTTTGCAAGGTATGACCTGGTCTTTTCAAGTCCCAGAAGGGTGATGACTTTTGCAGCACTCTTCTAACTAGAGGAAAAGCTCAACACATTTCAGTAAAAGAAGTTTAGTGGTCCTGGGTAAGGGTGAGGTAGAGCATTACCAGTTTCTTGAATTTCGGAAGTGTGCTGGGTGCAGCTTTGCTGGGCAGCCTGGTATTCTGTTCTACTTTCAGGTCTGAGAATTGGTGGTAAGCCCTAAGAAGTGGGGAGAGGGTTGAGAAGTGGACTGTCATACCAAAGACTTGGGATGGCTGGAGCCTTAACAAGGTCTGAGGGAGATCTACAGAGAAGATATGGATGGTGATCACAGACATAATGAGGGACATGTAACTTCAAACAAATAAATTAATCCAGTGACATTTGGATTCATAGTTGAAACCAGTTTTTTGGTGAAGTGAGTGTCAGAAGTGTATCTTGTCCTGTTCAGGAAGCTACATAAAGCTTTGGAATCAAGTGCTGCTTTTTGAGGAGGAAGGGGAGAATACTGGCTTTAGATTAATGTTTTAATTCTTCTTATTTTAGAGCATGGGAGACTTGATTCTATAGTGAATCAGGCAGGGGAAAGATAAATCAAAAAGTAGAACGAAGTATCAGATGACGTGATAAACCTGAATACTTAATGCTGTGTTTGTTTCGGTTAGTTTGTATTTAAAATTCAGGCAATTAGTGAAATAAAATTATTTCTAATACTTCCTGTGCTTGTTATTTTTACAGATGACATGGCAGAGCTTCTTCTTGGGGAGTCCAAACTAGAACAATTTTTGAAGGAAAATACTCTTAAACACAGTAATAGTCCACGGGGCCCCCAGCCAAAGCTAACGGAGGTCAGGAAACATCTCACGGCAGCGCTTGATAGGGGAAATCTCAAGGTATGTAAGTCAGCCTGAGCAAGAATTAGAAAAGTTGAACTTGACTGCAGTATTGAAGAAAAGTTCCTTAAATTACATTTGCAGGTGCTGAAAGTGAGATTAATACAAGAGAGCTTTTTCTGTCAGAGCCTTCTAATGTTCATAACTATTCTGGTCCTTCTTTTACCTAACTATTGTTGTAGCTGCTACATCAGCTTACCTCTTCTGTTCTCAACATCCATCTTTTGAGAGATCAAAAGAAGCTTATTTTACAGTCATCTATAATATTTTTTCTGTGGTTTCTCTTTCTTTTCTCTCTTCATTCCTCCATTAATTCTTTTTTTCAAGACATTTATTCTGCCCCGATACTTTGAAATGGTATGAATTAAATATGTAGGCTGTGGAACATATCATTAAGTTTTGATGCTGTGTTATTTTCAACTGTGCTTGTGGTAGAAAAAGAAATCACTGGAGGAGTTGTAATGATAGGCTGCCTTTAAATAGTTTTATCACCTGGCAAAGCTGGTTTCCAGCTGAGAGGTATTTCTGGTACATGTGTAAATAAGTATGAGAATGTCTAAAATGACTTTTCAGTAACCTGCTGAAATGAGATTTAGTGAATTCCCCTCTACTTCAAGCTTCTCAAATATTACACGAGACAGAATTTTGTTCATTTGTTGCTCTGTTAGAAAAAATATTCTGGGGGTGACAGAAAACATACCTAATAATTATCAGAAAAAAATTAGGTGTGTTTTCTCAGGGAAAACACTTTCTTATTTCTCTTCCTTTTAGCCAGAATTCCTACAAGAAGCCAACCTAATAATGGCCAAATTAAACTATGTGGAAGGTGATTACAAAGAAGCTCTGAACACATATGCCAGAGTTGGTGTTGATGACTTGCAGCTGACTGCAGTGCCGCCCTATCGGCTACGGATGATTGCTGAAGCATATTCTACAAAAGGTAAGATTGCTCTTTCCAGTATCATAATATGGAAGTAATTTTTTAAAAGTTAATTTTTATCTTGTCCAAAGATGGAGATTTTTTTAGTGTGGATGTCATCTACATAGTAATAGAGTGCCATATTTGTAGATAAAATAAGAGGGTGGTTTGGGTCCTTTAAATTATTCAGGGTTTGTTCTAGGTTGACAAGACTTTTACCTCAATTAATATTCTAACTGTGTTGTCACCTGATCAATTTTTTTGAGTGTATATATTTAAAAGTCCTTCCATATATAAATGTTACAGTAACTGTGGCTAGATACTAAAAGTATTATCACTGTTACTGAAAGTTAAGGGTTACAAAATGCAGTGCAGTTTTGTGGTGGCTGTGGGCAGAATGAAGACCCTTGATTCATGGTGACGCCTTTTACTGAACGTTAAAATGCTCAGTCTAAGCTAGGTTGCACAGCTAAATTGCCACTTAATTGAGAAGAGTATTAATGACATGATAAGTGACTTAAAGCAATGCATCACTTGTGCCATTCTATTTTTGAATTTTTCTTATATGAATATAGTTTTTTTAAAAAATTCAGAAGGTGAAGGTAATTAAAAATACTTTCTTTACTACTCTAGTATAGTGAAAATTGTAATGCTGGCCTTGTGTCTTAAGGTGGCAGTGCCACTTCAGTTTAGAAAAGTCTGTAATAGACTTAGGGCTGGTCAGTGTGGTGGGGAAAATGGCAGTTTGTATGCCAGGGGTTTGTTTATTAGGATTTACTGAGTGAAGTGTTTGCTTTGATCTGCTGTGTTTAAGCTTGGGTTTGGTTGCATATGTACTTTTTGTTATGGCAAGAGGGGTGTCAAAGGCAGCAAACAGTTTGTGAGAGACTTCAATAGCTTTGACTGACAACTGATCAAGGATTGTTTCTAACGTGAATCTTGGAAGAGAGTGACTGTTTCCCACCAACACAGTCCTCTAGTAAACGTTAGACAAGCATGAATCATATCATATAGAGATGTCAAGGAAATAAGGAAACTAAGTGGTAGCAGAGACAAAAGGATGCTTCATAAGTCTGGTCACTATTTAGATTGAAGTGGGAAGTGGGAGTACAGGGGGAAGTCTTGTATGTGATGTAAGTCTGCCCAGTTTTCTCAAACAGCATCTCTATGGGCTTTTGGGCAGTGTCTGGTTTGGGTACACTTCCACTCAGGTTTGTGAATTTTAGCTGTTCTTTTTGTTTTGTTCTGTTTTTTAAATCTATGAGGATGCCTGTTGAATTTGTCATGTTCTTTCCATGGAGTTGATCAACTTTGAGTACCTAAATTTGCTTTTATCTCCAAGGAATTTAACGAAATATTTTCCCAGAGCTCAACTCTTCTGGCTCTGTTTTATTTGGCCTCATAAGGGTATAAAACAGTTGATACCATGGTGGCATAAGTTTTATAGCAAATATTAGTATTATTAATTTTATTTAATTTAAACATAATGAATTAGAAAATAGAAAAACAGGTAGCTTTTGTACTCTGGAATGTTTTGTAGGTTCAGATTTTTTTTTTAATCAAAGAGAACAGAAAACCAGCATATTTTCTGTTTAGATATGTGGGTTTTTTCTTCTGATTTCAATTTTTATTCTTAAAACATTGAAACCTGTCATATGAGGCCTGATTTATCTTGATGGGATTTCATTACTTTGGTCACTTCTATTGGGTGACTGGCCACCAGTTTACCTGAGCAAAGTGAGCAAACTGCTGGGGCTTTTTTGTTGTTTTGTTCATGTTCAGGAACATCTTTTTTTACTGTTGTGTTTCCAGTTTGAATGAAATTGCAGGATGGTTTGGGTTGGAAGGGATCTTAAAGATCATCTCATTCCAAGAGCCCTGCCATGGGCAGGGACACCTTCCACTAGACCAGGTTGCTCAAAGCCCCATCCAGCCTGGCCCTGAGCACTCCCAAGGATGGGGCATCCACCGGTTCTCACCACTCTCACAGTAGACAATTTCTTCCTGATAGCTAATCTAAACCTGCCCCCTGTCAGTTTAAAGCCTTTATCCCTTGTCCTATCCCTGCATGCTCTTGTAAAAAGTCCCTCCAGCTTTCTTGCAGGCCCATTTAGGTACTGGAAGGTGATTTAAGGTCTGCCTAAAGCCTTCTCTTCTTCAGGCTGAGCAACCCCAACGCTCTCAGAAGATTAAAAAATTTTAATCTCCCTTCTTCTCATGGTGGAAGATTGCAAGAATGTAGTCTTCTGTGTGTTCTAGAATGAGGTGGTAATCGCAGAGCAGTCTTAAATTTAGTATTCAAAGTCTGGACAGGTTTAGAGTAGTTGACAACTAAATAGCATATGTTTCTACCCAGTAGTGTACATTTAATTCTCACTCTCTTCCCCCTTTCTGGTGGATTTTTTTCTTTCTTCTTTTAAGATTGAGCTGTAAACTTTACAGTCTGAATCTGGAGTCTCTTCAGAGGTGACTGAGGCTTGTAGGTATTACCCACCTAAATACAAGTTATTCTTACAGAGATTTTGTGCTTCACTGGGATTTGTATTTCTGCTTTTATGTTCAGGATAACTGGATTATATAAAGATAAAACTCTTCAGAGTATTTAGATTTTATTTCTTTGGCAGTCATAGTACCATGTTATTAAGCAGTGAGGGACTGTCCATGCCTGTTTGCAAGCATTGGCCTAGCTGCACCATTTCATGCTGCAGTCTGCAGAGGCAGTGAAAGATACCTGCTGAAATTGCCCCATTTCAATCCAGTTCCAGTGGATTTGCAGTCTTGTATACTATTGTGTAGTGATCCAATAGGGATGTTCTTACCACTGAGAAAGGCAAAAGGCAGATAACAAATGGTAGTTTTTAATTGCCTTAAAATTTTTTTCATTATTTAAGGTGGGACCACCTCCAAGTACTTACCTTTTCACTCTAAGCCCTCATTCTGTAACCTCAGAGGTGATGGATAGAGAGGGATGCATGAGTTGACATGTTTCTTCTTCTACAGTTGTTACAGGGTACTTATATGACCATATTGCCCTGTAACCATAGACAGTTCCACAGCTCACAGGAAGCCCTTGGAAGTGACCTGCTTTCCAGATGGCTCATCTTACTCTTGCACGTGGAACATCAAAGTATGTCTCTCTGTTCTTCACAGCAAAGGAAGGGTCAGTATGTGTGTATGGATGCAACAAAGTACAAAATGGATTCAGGGTCAGCTTCCAACTAAATTTTGCTGGAGTTTTATCTACTGATAGCTAAAAAGAAGGGGAAGAGGAGCAGCAGTAGTGATAGTGGTGGGGAGGAAAAGAATTGGAACATGGAATGGAAAAACAGAGAACTAAAGCCATCTACTGCCTGTGGTGCACTCATGAAGGGTGTCCTCAGATTTTTTATTACGTTAATGAGTTAAATGCTTACATATATATATCTCTTTAGAAGAATGCTTTTAGTTCTTTATGCTGCTTATAGCTTTAGTTAAGGACAGCATATTTAGAAGACTATATATGAGAAGAGGGATCATATGGAATGATAGTAAGTCAAGCCAAGAATTCAAAACTCTCAAACCCAGCAAGGAAGATTAAATGATTGTTATTATTTTCTTGGAAATATCTAGTTAGTGAAATGCTGCTTCAGGTCTTCCAAAGGAAGTTTCTTGCTGGATTTGTCAAAATGCAACATTGTAAAATTTCAACAAAATTTTAAGAAAGTCCTATCAACCTACCTTTTGAAATATTTTCTATTTCCGTTACATGTGGCTCTTTGCCAGCCTGTGATGTGCAGGGAATCACAGGGTCTCAGTGCCCGAGAAGTGCTGGAAAGTGATTCCTTTCTGTTGCTCCTTCTAGGGAAAGTGCTCAAAATTGTTAGTGTGGTGATAAAGGCATAGCTGTATTTTATCAGACTGAATAACTCATGGACAAGTTGTTTGGTTTTAGTTTTTTCCTGGTTTCTGGCAACAAAAATTGCTGCTAGTAGTGATATCTTGTGCTTTATCCTGACTCGAAGAAGATGTAGGATGATCTGATGAAGAGTTTGCTGCTGCTGTGTCCATTAAAACAACAGGGAGCAGACTAACCATGCAAATGCATGAGGCAAAGTCTCAGAAACTTGGTTAGTAGAATTCCAATATTTTCCTGCCTTTCTTCACACTATTCCTCAAATTCACATGTTGAAAACAGAGTTGTAGTAAAAGATTATTTTCTTTTATGTAGCTAACTTCACGGACTAGCATACTTTTTGACCTTACACTGATGTTTTTGTGTGTGTGTGCCCATAGAATACAGTTCTGATTACACCTAGTGTTTTCTTTAAGGAAAGAGCTTATTTTAATGCTGTGCTTCTGAGTAATGATTCTGTATGGGTATGTAGAAGGTGTTGTGTGGGATAGACTATTAATAAAGTCATAGTTTTTGTATTAAATACATAATTTTTTAAAATTCAAAGACTTACTTGAAGACATTCAGTGGGACATTTTTAAAATATAGTATAAAACATAAATTGAAAAGATGGAGCTTTTCAAATCAATGGAACACTTAGTATTTGCAAAAACATGAGAATACTTATTTGGATCTGTTGGTTAGCTTTTCCCCCATCTGCTTGTAAATTCATTTGACACATAAGCAGAGGAGAAGCATCGAATAAAACAATTTTCTGTAGCAAAATGCCTATGGTTGGAGTTGCCAGCTTGTTTCAAGAGGGTGTGATGAGGGAGAGAAAAATAGGCGTGAAAGTATGACATTGTTGAGGAGATGGGCAGGTTTGCATGACTGTTGTGGCAATGTGTTAGCCTGAGAGCAGGTGTATGAAATTGCTGTAGCTGGCTCCCAGAAGCTGTTGCCTGTTGGTCACAGGAGCATGTCATACCTTTAGTATGAAATTATAAGGAGCAGTACAGAATAAAGCAGATTTTGTTTCTTCTGCCGCAAATATAACTTGGATATCAGTACCGGTTATTAGAGCTGTCTTTTGTGGTTTGAACAAAGCTAAGAAATGAGGCTGGGCAGGGGGAGGAGGAAGGAAAGACAGTCTTGAGATTGTGGTGATGAGTCTTGGCTCCAAGTAAAATGTAGAGGTATTTTGCACATTTCTGGCTATATTAAATACTTGATATTTAAGTATCCTCATAGGAAGGACTACTTTCTGATAGGTAGAGAATGTTCCCTTGTTCAAAAGGTAAAGTTTGTCTCTTTAGGGTCTATTTGTTTACTTTCTTCACTAGATCAGTTTAATTGGCAGTGCTCAGTTCTGAGACTGAGGACAATCTTGAAGTAATGAAGAATTGAAGTAAGACAAGTTATGAATCCATGAAGAAGTAATTAAAGAGTGTGTATGTCTTTTTCTTTTAATGTTAAGCTTGTGTAACTAGCTTTAACTTTTCCTACTTCCTTCTCTTACAAGACCAATCAGAAAAAAAAAAAAAGTGCTATTGCCATACAGAAGCATGTATTTACAATCCATTTTAATATTGGCTGAAGCTAATAATCCCCTAGGGTTGTGGCCTCTGGGAACAGAACAATTAAGTTTCTGCAAGTTTTCAGCAGTATGTGAATGAGGTAATATACTGGAAAGCACACATAGGCAGTATTCAAATACTGTGCAGGCAGTATCTCCTATGTTTCTGAGCAATTTTGTTTGCTTATGGAAGCAGAGATAAAATGCATGCACAGTGGGATATTGAGGTATTATTTTGGGGAGGAGCAACTTGTCAGGAACTCTAAAATAGCAAGTATTTATTTAACTAGGGAATAAACTTATTGAAATTTTAGGTAAAATAATTCTGATACTGATGCCTAAATCAGAAGACATAATTGAAAAAATGAGTTTATAGTACTTGGCATTACAAATTAGCGACCCTTTCTAAAAATGCTTATAGAAGAACATAGCGATTTACAGGTCTGACATTTCTTAAAGTCTGCAACTTTATAAACTTGATTTTAGTAAAGAGAATGTGTTTATAATTAACAGTGTATAGATTCATGGACTACTTCAGGCATCTGTCAAGATGACTGTGTTGCATTGCATTAATGAATTCTTGTTATGTGTGTGAGTGATGTTGTTTTATAAGTTAGATTGTGACGTTACAGAATTGTAGCCTTATTGCCGCAGGTCATTTTACATCTTTATTGCTTACATCTTTATTTGAATAACTGTGTTTACCTTTAGATGATGTATGTTGAGAAAGGTGAGACTGTCTTTACTGCTACTGACCCATATTCAAATTTAATGTTGCATTTACCAAGTTAAATGATTGGCTATTAATTAGTTCTGTTTACAGAAACATGGAAATACTCATTAGGTTCAGTGGCAGTGTCAGGTGCATGTGAATTGCTACTTTGCGGTTGGGAAAAGATGCTGCACTTAACTTTAATCATATGCGATTGTAATGGGATCTTGTGCACTGCTAGCCTGTGTCAGCAGACACCGAGCAACTCTTCATGGAAGAATGCTAAATGAAAGCTGGGTTAGTAATTATGCTGGGGATCTCTAGACTCATTAGGCAATGGGTCAAGAACTCAGGTTCCTCCCCTCCTCCTGTCTTGCTGTGCAAATGTTGCAGACTGTCAGGGAGCATTTTGCAGACCATGGCAAGGAGGTTTATGCCATAGGGAATTCAGATTTTCTCCTTTAAAGCTTTTCTTTCCCCAGACTACATCTATGACTTCTGCCCTGCTGGAACAGGGTCTGGGAGGAGCCCAGGCATTTGTCCTGCTTTCCTCAGTGCTGCTTTTAGCTCTGTTATTTGAAAGCCAAACTCTGAATGAGAATACTGTATTTCTTATTAAAATAGTATTCTTTAGGACTTGAGCAGTTTGGTGGTGTCTTCTGAGTTTCTTCGAAACCTTTAGAATTTCTTCAGAATCCTTCCTTTGGCAGAGTGAAGACGGATTAAAAATGTTGGGCCCAAATTAAAAAATAGTGATTCTGGCCTTCTTTTCTCATGCCACAGGAAGAGCAGGTATCGCAGTGGAGCTTTGTATTTTTTCCTTAGAGGTGCTTGTAGGAGCAATCCTGACACTTTACAGCAGAACAGTGTAAATTCCATAGTTAAATAATTTCCTTTCTCCTGAACAAATATCTTTCTCGGTGCCCATTCCATACACTGGTGTGCAGCATTTCTGCTTTGGGGAAACGTTCAGCAGAGAGATATTCACTCACTCCAGGATGTGCAACAATAAGCAGTCCTTTTTCCAGCTTTTATCTCTAGTTTGAACTTTTTCAGCCCTGCCACAAGATGCTGGCCTGTTAAAGGGCTATATTGTAGCAATAATTGCCTGGCACATGATTATTAAGAAACAAATGTGGGTGCAGAAAACTGATCTCTTCTATTTAAAAGATATTGTAAAAGTCTGTTTCTTAAGAAAATACAAAGATTGGAGTGCATTACATTTCAAGGAAATGTGTGACCAATTGTTTCACAAGTTATCTCGGATGATGTTACAAGAAATCCTGAAATATTGTTATGGTTTTACTGACTGCTTGGAGTAGTAAGTAGGTATTAATTTCAGAAAAAAAGGTGAGTATTTCTGGGTTTTTTCCCCTTTTTAACTCTGAGAAATTTCAAGGTGCTTAGAAGTGCTAGCATAATAACTATGGCATTAGAAAAGCTGTATTAATGAAATGACATTGCAGTATGAGCATGCTTGATGAAATGCTATGTTCTGCCTGAAAAGTTGTGCTTATGTTACTCAGGGTTTAGTCTAGAATGGAATTTAATTCTCTATAAGTAGTCCATGTTTAAAAGAGTAGGTAGCCAGAGGAGCTTCCCTTAAAATCTAGTGTGCCAAGAGAAGGGGATATTGGCCCTTTTCCTGGTGCCTTTTCTGGAAAGCACGTGTATGATGCTAGCCATAAACCTTGCATTCTGACAGTTGTTGGAGACTTTTTCCCTTGTGTCTTGGCATAATGGGGTGGGCAGTACAAGGTAATTTAAAAATCAGAGTAATTATTTTTTGTTTCCTTAAATTGTCTAAAGCAATAGGCAATACCTGCAGTGGATCTTGAGTAACTGTAACAGTAAGAGGTAGTTTATTATAAATATATTTGCTTACTCTTTATTCTTTTTCTCTTTTCCTTTATAATAATTACTTTTCAAATATCAGTAGGGAATTGAAGACAAAAGCACCCCCCATGCTTTGCTTTCTAAAAAAATTCTCTAAAAATATTCTCTGCAAGCAAGTCAAAATCTGTGACTTCCCTTCAGTGAGATTAGAAGTGTATGTTCTAAGTTCAGGAATAAACTGTGGGAGTTCCTTGATAGCAATAACAATAAACTAAACATGAAGTTTCTTTAGAAGGAGGTGAAAGGGGGTTTTTGTGTACAGCATTTGGATCACTTCCTGTATCATTTATCAGTACTTTGCATAGCATATAGAGAAAACAAAGTACTGTATGCTCAAATACACTCAGGTTTTACATGTCCATGTAAGGAAAACCGGAAGCAAACCCAGAAATCTTTATGTATTGATGCAACTCTCTCTCTTGAAAAAAACATGTTTACTGACCTAAGTATAAAATAGTAATTCACTGTTTTTCCTCTGTCCTTTGACTTGTCCACTGGAAACAGTAGATAAACAATGGGGTCTGTTATTATTTGCGGTCTCTAAAATTTCTACAGAGAAAGTACTGGCTGGCATCATGGATAATCCTCAGACACACAATGCTATAAATGTGACAGGCCTTACCCTTGTGGTTTTGTTGGGTTTTTGAAAATGATCTCAGTAGTGATCTGTGTGGTAAGAGTACTTGGTAAAGATCTGAACTGTGCTGTGGGTTCTCTTTTGACCTTAGAGTAACTTTTGGTTTACTCTGTGTGGTGAAATGGGAGTGTGGCTTAATTGGTTTTCCTACAGAACTGAAGTCTGGGGGTTTTTTGACATAAAAATGGTTGATGAACTACTTGTGTGGGGACTTCTTAAAAATAGGTTGTTACTTGTTCTTGCTGAGGCATCCTCTTTTTTGGGTAGTGGTCAGTTTCTGCAAATGTGGTGGTAGGGCTGGCCTGGTCTTCTATTTGAAAAAAACGTTTACTTGGCATAACCTTGGCCACTGATTTGATACTATAGACACAAAAATGCCACTAACTTGAAGAGATAAAAATGTCTAGTGTTTGCTTTCTGAATATTTTACAAAACATATAAAGTTTTTGAAAATTTAAGGAAAACCTTTTCAAGTTACTATGTAATTTAAATATCAGGAATATTCTTTTCTTGTCCAAATGCTGTTTGTTGCTCTTCTGCTCTTTTGACAAGCAATTTTAGAGTTACCTTGCAAAACGTGTAAGCTTAATTAGTATGGACTCGTATTCCTTTCACTGCTTCTCACTTTCTTTTCCCTCAGGAGTCATCTTGCTTGATATCAGGACTAGATATGTATGAGATAAGTGTCTTCCCAAAATGAAACTGACCCAGTTTGTTGGAAGCTTTTATTTGAAGATGGTTTTAACTGGAAGAGCTTAAACTTAAAAGCCTTGAATATCAAAGTCAGCTTGTGATACCAGTTGTCGTGATACTCTTGAATGCAGAATAAAACAAAATAATCAAAAGTTAAATAAAGCAATAGCTATGGCCTTTACAACAAATGCATTTTATAGCAGTAACCTGTACCTTATTTCCAAATATCTCTAAGCAGTGTATAAACAGTTAAAGAAATGCCTATCCTTTTGGGGGAGAACGGCAGATTCCTGCCTGGCAGGTGTGGGAAGAATCACAAAGGGGAGAACTGACTTGTCTGGTTCTATGACAAGTCTTCAGCAGATAATTTAGGGTGATATGTGTTCTTTTGAACTTCATGTGTTTCTCTGTTTTATATATTACCATGTGCTTGTTCTTGTTTTTGAGGGCCTAATATAATGATCCCTATTTTAATTAACTTCTTATCATCTCTCAGTATTCTTATGAAGAAGTGGGCAGTATATTATGTAGTTGTTTGCTGTATTGCTATGTATGGATATTCAAAATTAAATAGTACATTTATATATATACACTTTATATATAAAGTATATATATACTGTATATATATATAGTATAAAAGTATAAAGTGTATATATACTTTATTACATTATTTATTACATTTCATCTGCATTTAAGAAAAAAATGAGTAGTCTGGAGTGACTTGTCTTAATGAAATCATAATTACAGAAATCATAATTTCTTCAGGATTTTTCCTCTAGTTGATATGTTTTCGTTTTTAACACAGCATTAAACTGCAATTTTTACTTGTGTCATCACAACAAATACAGCCTGCAAACCATTCTGTTAAGTGGTCATTTCAGACTAGATCTCCAAATAAACTTCCTTCTCCAAAGCATCATATACTTAAAAGATACATAATTTCCTGGGTTTAATAAACATACCAGAAAAAAGTGAATACTAGTCATATAGTGGAGTTTCTCTAAGAAGTAGCATTCTGTACTTCATCACTAAACACTTAAAATTAAGTACTTCCCTAATGCATTACTTAAAATTTCTGGCTGAACACTGAGGTGTTTTGGTACCATAATGATAATTCTCAGCTAAAATAAGAAAATGTCGTTATAGTGAGTTTGTCAGATTTAAAAGATGATAGTTATGGCCATAAACTGTGAAAATAGAAAGAATAAATCTGAGTCATCTACAAATAGTCAGTTGAGTAATATGCTTCATGTAGGAGATGGTTGCTCAGGGGCATTGGCTGTTCATAGTATGGGAGAGAAGGAATGGAGAGGAGTGACCCACACACAAATTACCTGGTGTTTTCAGTCACTTGATGTGTTTCTTGCAGCTCATTTATTGTATTCTTTAGTCACCTCTGAGTTTAAAGGTGTTTGTGTAGGACGCTGCAAACTTTCTATCCGGTATCAAGCTCACATGTAGATCTTCTTTTCAGAGGACATTTAGATCTTCTTTTCAGAGGTCTCTTCAAAACCTACTGTAGTACAAGGAGACCTGACTTTTTTCTATAGTTAAGCCTTGCTACTTTGGGGTGTATTGTTACTTTGGGGACTTATTGTTACTAAAAAAATTTCTTGGATGTTTGTGACTGAAAAATTGAAGAAAGCAGATTAGTTAGCTACTCTAGACTATTTGCAAATATACTTTACTTTTAGAGGTATGCTAGGTGAAAACTATGACATGTCAGAAAAACCCTGTGTCTACTGTACTCAGATTTAGCAAGTTTTTAAGAGACAGACAATTTGTGTGTTTGCTGTGCTTTAGGAATGTGTAGTTTTTTTGAAAAGTATATTGGATGTTACTTTGTGTTTAGCAGGAGTCTTAGTACTGGAGTCAGAATTTTGTCTTAACTGGATGTATAGCACATAGAGTAAGATATGTGTTGCTTGTACTGGTAAAAGGGTGGATTGGAGGGTAAAGGTGGCCAACAAACTCTCATACAGGCTTAAGGAATCCTCTCAAGCCAGAAATCTGGCTTTATGTTTTTTTATACAGATGAGCTACACTTTTACAGAGAGATTGAAACTTGTTAGATGTTCTGAAAAAATCTGAAGGCCACAGATATTGCACAGTTTTGAGTTTATCAGTAAATAAACTCCAGGTTATGTAGCTGTGTCTTCCCAAGTTGTTTTTTGGAGTTTTTTTGTAATTGTAATGAAACATACTGTACTGACCTTACAGTATTGATTGACAGAAATCCTTTGATAAAATATTCTTCAAACTGGATTTGTACTACTTGGTATTCTACAGACATCTGCCCACTATATAACTATGTGGTTTGTTGTTGTTTTTGGTTTTAGTTTCTCCAGCAATGGATTCTCAAAGCTTTCAACAATGAATTGAGAAAACAGTAATTTAAATTGTAGATTATTTCAATGTGGGAGCAGTTGAAGGCACTTTAGGATTAGTGTTTACTGCTTACAAGCTGGAAGAATGACCTGAAATAAATCCCTTCATATGTGGCAAGTGCTACCTCAAATGCAATTAATTATTCAAATAAATATAAGATGAAATAGTTGGCTTGAAGAATATGAGCTGGTGATCTATAGCAGATCATAAATGGAAGAGAGTTTTTACTAATATGTGAGGGAAGGCACTAAAGTTCAGCTGATTTTTAATACCTTTTTTTAAAGTATCCCTGATGAAAACCAGGAGGTCTTTAATCTTCTCTGCTCAGTGTTGTTGAGGCCTCAAGTGAAGCCATGTATCCTGTTCTGGCACGAGTCAAGGTAGAGGTAACCAGTTGGAGAGTGTCCAGAGGAGATAAAAATGATTAGCTGTCAAGGAAGCATAAAAAGAGAAATTACTGAGAAACGACAGTTTTTGTTGCGAGCATGTCTCTCTCTCTCTATCACAGAATATTCTGAGTTGGAAGGGACCCAGAAGGATCATGGAGTCCAATTGTAAGTGAATGGCCCATAGGGGATCAAACCCATGACCCTGGTGTTACTGGCACCATGCTCTAACTTGCAGTTTTGTGAAGAGCAGAATAACCTCTCTGTGAGAATGAATGAAAGTAGTTAATCTAGAGAGGGAGATTTAGGCATTAGGAAAAAATACTGTTTGTGAGAGTGTTTGAGCTCTATAGTAATTTGCATATGAAGGCCAAGGCATCCCTATAGTCAGAAGCTTTAAAGAACAGGTTAGACAAGTGTCAGGGGTTGGTTGATTCCTCCATCAGATAAATGGATTCATATTCTTGAGGTCCTTTCCAGCACTTTAATTATCTTGAAAGTAGCTGTAATAGAAGTGACTTGTGTAGGAGTTAGTATTGATTAGTAGGAGTTGTTGGATTTTTATTTGAGACAAGCAAAGATTTTTTATTTTTTTTCTTCAAAGCACCACATAATGTATTTGTTGGGTAAGTCCTGAGCAGAAAAGACTTATATGGCCTTGATGAGAGTGAACTACTTCTTCTAAATTTAAATACAAAAATTACACTTCCTAACACATTGGTTTTTTAAAATGTATTTGTTTTTATAGATGCTTTTGCCTTGCACAGTAACTAGGTTCATATTACCTTGAGTGCCTTTCTTCACTGTGCCTTGGTTTCTATGATCATTCTGGTAAAGTAAAGGCATACTCAGTAATGTAAAACTGGTGTAGAAAGACAGTATATACTTTTGTGGTAGATTGTCATAATGTCTTTTAAATCAAAATTTCTTTAAAATGTTGCTGCTTCTGGATTTATAATTATTAAGGAGGTATCACTTTTGTTTATATATTATTATTATTTGTGTCTGTTTTAGAGGATCATACCTTCATTTCCTTTGTTTCTTCTCCTGACTAAAGGGGCTTAACCTGGACTATGTTTTAGGTATAATACTATATGACATTGGTTTTTAATGCTTCATTTGAATTTTTTTTGCCTCCCAAGGTCTCTGTCTTGAGAAGCTGCCAATATCTTCCTCAGCTAGCAATCTCCATGTGGACCGTGAACAAGAAATTGTTACATGCTATGAGAAGGCTGGGGATATTGCTCTCTTATACCTCCAGGAGATAGAAAGGGTGAGCTGGGGTGATTTTCTTGACTGAAGAATTGTGTGGCTCATCTTTCATTGATGTGGTCTTATCAACATCTTGGTAACTCAACAAAAAGATGTCTGGTATTTCTTTTCATAGGAATTCAATGCACATTTACAATTTGACAATAAATTAGTATGCATTAATGGATGCCTGATATCTATCCTTCTGACTGTTCTCTCATTCTGACCTCTTGGGAAACAGTGCTAATTGCCAAAAAAGGGACAGAGCTCCTCTGAGCTACTCTATATATTTGAGGTGCTGATCTGTGGCCTCTTGTTACTCTGTGGTAGTTCATTCAGAATCATGGGATTATGGTGTCTTTCAAACACGTTACAATATGTATGTTGCATGTATGTGCTTACTAGCTTTTGAGATCATTCTTAAAAAGAATTTAATTCAAAATGAAGCTATGAAGATAGAAAATTAATCTTGTTGATGGTATTTTAAGCCAATAACATGGCTGCACCTAAATTCTTTTTTATAAACTACTTGAAGATAAAATTCTGACATAACATGTTACCTGTCAGCAAGTTCAATGACCTCTCAGCCAGAACAATAACTGAAAGTGTGTTTCATCAGCTGATAGGCACAGTCCTAGGGCAGTGAAAAAATCATCAGATATCATAGCTAGATAAACATATGATTTTGAAATATAGATGAACTTCAGATAACTCTCAATACTTCTATAAATTGAATCAGGAAAATGTTCTTGGATTTGATATCCCATTTGTCGTTTTGTCTCATTAATATATTCCTTACTGTATGTATGTATGGAACTGCAGTCACTGTCAGACTCTGGGGTACTAGATGTATAGTGGACTTGGTTTTTATTGATGAAAGCTGTTATATCTGAGCTTCTCAATGTTAGACAAAATACAGCAGAATATGAACAGCTCTGCAGAATATTAAGCAAGTTCTTGTACCTCTCTGCCTTTTAGAAATTAATGGATTATGAATTATGGAAAGCTAAACTTAGGCTCTTCATTTGGTAAGAGTGTAGCACTTCATGATTTAAATGCTTCAAGCTTTTTCTGAATTTAAAGGGATACATAGGCTCTTTTATTTCCTCCTCTTGATTTCATTTACACCATTAACTTCTGTCTTCTGTTTGTTACCACTTAGCAAAAACCCTTAAGTGATATAAATGCTCTTTTAAAAGAAATTTGTGGTACCCTTTATTTCTAGGAGTTACACCCTATTGCTTTTTATTTAGACTTTGAGGAACATTTGGGCAAAACGCAATGTGCTTGGGGCTGTTCTTTGGCTTGTGAATGCTGTTAGAGTGAAGTGAGGTGGCAATATCCATCTGATCCTCTTTTGCAGACCCATTGTTTGCAAGCCTCAGGCCTGCCACCTGACAGCTGTCTTTGAAGGAGTTAAAAGACACAGGGTCATGAAAAACAGAAGAAAGGGGAAAGAAAACTGATGGGATGGGGGGAAAAAAAGTGATTCACATTGTGTTTAAAATACATACAGGTTTTTATTTTCTGAGGGTTTTTGCTTGTTTTGTTATCATCTTTTAGTGGCTAGTAGACTATGTGCACTGAATATGAAGGCAAATGAAAACTGATAACTCCACATTTTAACAGCATTTTTAATGCTGATGTAATACAATTATATCTGAATATTTTTTTAGAAATCAGTCTGGACATAACTTTCAATCTTCTTACTGCTCTCTGCAACAGTCTTTTCTAACTTAACAGGAGTTTTAGATTTTTGAATACCATCACCTCCTGCTATTGAACAAGGTTGAAAATATGCTTTTTCATATTCTTCTCTTTCGTATACCATTCTTCACAACAATTTCTGAAAAAGTATTATAAAATTTTGCTTAGCAGTATTTCTCTTTGGTAAATAAATTAACTTTAAGGGTATAGCCAAGAGCAAAAAGCTTGATATTTAGGTGGCAATGGAGGTAAAGCTAGAAATGGTTTACTAGCCACCACCTACAAGTGGCAGAGATTTCTCCAACATTAAATATTAGCTTCCATGTAAAAGTACAGAAATGTTGATTCTTAAGGTTTTTTTCTAAATACACTTTCCCCCCGCTTTTTCTTTTGTTCTCTTAGGTAATTAATGCCAATATACAAAACAGAAGCCCTAAGCCAGGGCCCACTGCACATGAACAAGAACTTGGTTTTTTCCTGGAAACAGGACTTCAAAGAGCACATGTTTTATATTTCAAGAATGGGTGAGATTTGATTCTTCTTTTATTGTGTTTGCTTTTTTTGCTTAGATTTTGTATTTGTGATTTAGCTGGGCATCATTTTTAGCAGTTGTGGATTCTGTAATTACGAGGTCCCGTATTAATAAAGTAGTAATGTTTTGATTGAAATAGTAAGGCTGCCCATATTGTATTTATTTACATATTGTAAAAATGTTTAGTCAAAGTATATTAAGAAGAAAGCATTTTATAATTTTACTTACTAAATGTAAGAACTTAAAGTACCTTAAGCTTTAACTCTTTGAAATTTACTTTATTATCGAACACTCTTAAAAGTAATTGTCAACATATTGAAACTCTTGATTTTTATAATTTTGATTTTGTATAATTTTTTTCCAAATCTCTTCAGTTATCACTTATTTTAACATTATGCTGCAGGATTAATGTGCATGAAGATCAACAGTATGTATACAAGTATACAACCTTCATTGCACCTGCTCTGTAGATCCCTTTAGATTCTGCATGGGAGTTCCTTTATAATTTATTTTAAATAAGGCTTTGCTTAAATGCCTAAAAATAAATTCACCTACCACACAGAATGAGAAAAAGAATATAACTCTCAATTCTTAAGAACTTCAAAACTCGGCACAAATGGGTTTTAAGTACATTTCTGACATTTGTTGAAATCACATAGTTTAAAAATTTGTTTCTGGGGCTTCTTATTTCATTAGGAAAATGTGATTTTATTGAAATATTGGAACTCTTGATAGGACTACTATTTTGTACAAAAAATGTTTCTTATTCTTTCAAGTACATAAACCAGAGATGAAGGAAATCATGCAGTGTCTGTAAAGAGTTCGAGATTTTAATGTACTGAAGGTAGGGTAAAAAAAGGCTATCCAAGTTTTAACCTGTTCAGGGATTTCAACATGGAAATGATCACTGTGCTTTTGAAATCTCTTTCTTAAAGTATTGAAGTAGTGGTGCAATAACATGATCTGCGAATTACACTTTAGTTCTGTTTTCATAATTTAATTGCAGGAGGAATGGAATGTTCTGAAAGCTAATTTTTTTCGTTTACCAGAGCTAAAAATAAGATCTCTGTTTTCATGCCTGCACAAAAAATAAATAAAGTATAGTTACTGAAAAAATCCCAGTGGCAGTCATGGTTAAGAATAAGCTAGGTATTCCACATTTTGAAGAATGTTGATTGAAGGCCAGGGATGGAAATGGTGTCTACTGCTGATTGCTTTTACACACAACATGTCAGATTAAATGCACCATTTAAAGCAGGTTGCCATTAATGAAGAAAACAAAAAGCAACTGCACAAAAAATTTCATGCAGTGGATTGTTAACGAACATCCAGACAGGAGTGTTTTTCCTAGACGATATCAGCTGGTCTGGTGGGAACTTTGAAAGGTGATTTTATTCCATGTGCATTTTAATCCTTCCCAGTGAAGTTGCTGGTGATCTTGTTAACTCCTACATAAGCATATAATTTTTTTGCAGTCTTTAGGACAGTGATCCATTTCAGTTTATAAGCTAATTACACATTATATATAGAATTTTGAATTTCTTTGTCTAGTTCCATTGGCCAGTGGTACTTTTTTTTGTGGTATGATAGGAAGCAAGGTGTTAGGAAAAATAGCTCCATGACAATCATTATTTTATATATTCCTGCTGTTACATCCATTAGTTTCCTTCCTTAATTCAGAGTCAATCACAGTTCTTTCAATATTTCCTAATACGGTCATTGTTGCAGGCCACTTGTTGTGTGGCTGCTTTTAGGGATTGCTTCTTTTATTTTTTTCATTTTTTAACTTCAGTTTCCCAGAACTGAAGAGAACTTTAAATATATACTTTTTCTAATAGGGATAAATTTAATTTATAGCCTGCTTTTTCATACATCTATTTTAAGGGTGTTTTGTCTCATTTTTAAATTTGTCATACCTCCTGATGTTAGGTTTATAGAAAGTAGATTTGAGAACTTTCCAGTAAGCTTTGCAACATAGTTCAAGTTTTAATGTAATCTAAAAGAATTTTTGTACATGTGTGTCAGTTTCAAACTAGAAAAGAAAATAAGATAACTTTTATACGAGCTGGAAGACCATAATATCAGCAGTAACTTATGGAGTATTGCTGCCTACCCATAAAGTTGGTCGATCTACTTCAAATTTCCCTTTCATTTGTTCATTGTACAGAGGTTTTCTTTTAAGTTGAGTAATCAAGTTTTTGTAGAGGTTTAAGTGATTATCTTTCAGGTATGCATTATCTTGTATGAAAAGCTAGGAGGTGTTTGAGACTTAACTTAGCCTTTCTGCTAAGTGGTGGTATTTTGAAAATACATGGAAATGCAATTAGCTAAAAAAAAAAGCTGAAGTGGAAATAGTCTGAACCAGAAATGTGTTAGTTTAGTGCTATTAAGAAACAAAACTGAAATGAATGGTTTCTTCTGAAGCGTACAGAATTTTATTAAAGAAACAAACTACATACCCATTTTTCACTTGGGAGATGAGGAACATTTCAGCTTGGAAATGAGTAAGAAGGAAGTTGAGGAAGTTGTTCTGAAACTTGGGGTAGGGTTTGTGTACTTTTTGAAAAACATTCTGAAATATGTAACTTTCCATGTCTTTCAGGCTGATTACATAATTTGTGTAGTAGTTGCTTTGTAATTTCATATTGAAGGAGTTCAAAGTTCTGATGTTTTTCCAAGAAAAGCTGTGAGCACAGGAACTTTGACATTGGAATTTAACGTAACTGTTTTCAAGTAGAATGCCCCTGAGAAAGAGAGGTCAGCTGTTTACATACCTAGTGTTTCTTCTATCCTAGTATTTGCTTTGTATTCACGCTATGAGATTTACAAAATAATTTTGTCTTTTTTATGGTTTTTATTTTTGAGGTAATAATGTTCACAAATATACTGGAAGTGCATGCTCTTGAAGTAAAATGGCATTCTGGTTGAAGTCTAAAATCAGGAGGCCATCATGTGAAAACCGGACTTACCTAGCTTTCAGAGCTATTTTTTTTGGCTTATTTTACACCTCCTCCAAAGATATTGCTCTGGATCCAGACTGCAATTTGGTCTAGTCTCCGTCATGGTCCACATACTCAGTCAAAGCCTGAGGATCCTGGAGAAGATCTGTATTCCTCGTGGGGCCATTACCTGTGCTGGCACAGCCATAGTGAAGCAAGACATTCCCAGTCTCCTCCAGCAAGTTGTTATGTATAGACTGGCTTCTTCTCCATAGAAAATTAGCCCTGAAAAAAAGTAATTTAAAAAATCAACCAATTTTCCTCATGTTTTCATATAACTGATATACTTGATTTATATTGGCTTTAAATGTTTGACAAGCACAACGAAAAGCCCTACTTAGAGTCTGGGATTTATCTATGTAGAATTTCTTTTACCTATTTTTTCTCTTTTCACTATAGCATACAACAGAAATAGCATAAGAATATTGCTCTCTTTCTGGTAAGGGAGGAACAGTGGATGGGAGGCAAGCTGTAGGTGCTTCCATTCCACATGTGTTTCTATCCAGTGCTCACAACTAGGGATTTTAGAGTGATGAAACCTGTGAGAAAAGGATTTATGTAAATGCTTGACATAAATGCACATGAAGATCCTGTAAGATCAGCTCTCTACTGTATTAGAATACAGTGCTAGATACCTATCACTCTGCATCTCTTGGGATCTTGTTGCACATCCTACATCAGGCTCAAAACAAGTTGGTGTTTAAGTAAAGAATAGAAAGTAAGATGAAAACATTGAAATCCTACAAAGTATCACATTCCTTATATGTAAAATATCACTGCTGTATATTGGAAAGCAAGCAAGATCACTTCTGTTGCAGTTTTCAAAACAGCTTTGTTCTCTATATGCCTGCTTTCATGTTTGTGTGGTTAGGAAGCTAATGCAAGAATATATTCAAGATAGGAACAAAAAATCACTGCTCTGTGATTCCTAGCAAAAATAAGTTTTCAAAGGATACTTTATTATCTGTCATATCAGATGCTTTCCTCATCCTTATTTCCAATACTGTTCTTACCTCTTAGTTTTCATTGAAAAAACTTTATTTGAACATGAGAGGAAATTATTATTCCCTCAGATATTCAAGATAAAATCATCCATTATGAATGCTTTCTCTTTCAAACCTTACTGTATGTTTATTGCTCAGAATTGTGTCTTAACTTCAAGAGTTTAAAATAAGATTCCATTGTGAAGTTACAGGTAGGAAACCTGGCAGTGTTACATAGAAGACTAAGGTGGAAATAAACATGAAGGAATCGCTTTTATTCAAAATCTTATCAACTTTTGTAATAACTAGTTATACAAAGAACAGTGAAAGAGTACTGTCAGTATCTGAGTTGATGTTCAAGGTTGATACTCTTAACAATTTGTGGTTGGAATTCTGACTCCAGCTCACTTTTTCCAAGAAGATACTTAGCATTTTTTAGCCCATGTACTACGTGTCTTGCTAACAGTGTCTGTTGATTGCATTTGCAAGCATCAGATTGAAGCTTTTGGTTTTATGGTGAGTTGTGATGGCTGGCAAACAAAATGGTCTTGGATCCTCAAACTGGGGAGTTATTATTTTGTACACTTCCCTTGCTCCCCTCAAAATGCTCATTTTACTGCTGTTGTTAATGCTCTTGTTTTTCCACTGTGAAGAGGAGTTACTTACTGTCATCTTCCCCAGATGACACTGCTAGCGTGTATTTTCCTTGTTTGCCTTTTGGTGATTCAGGTGCTTGTTTGGTTCTTCTGTGGAGTCTTTTTGTTCTCAAAGAAATCCTGTCTTTCTCTCATTCTGGTGAGAAGAATTGATTCACTGGAAGGTGTGATAATGGCTGGTGTGGCTGTCAGAAATGAGATAGGACCATGACAAGTGAGCATAGGAAGATATCAAGAAGGAAGAATGGTGGAAAAAGAGATGGGAATGGGGAGGATGAGATCTTCCCCTTCAGGTCGTGAACCATTAGGTGGACTAACTACCAGTGGAACTGCAGTCTAGGCAGTGTTTTCATTTTGAATGCATGAATGACAGAATTGCTGCTTGATTGGGCTCTTTCAAATACTTAGGCTTGTGTAGCTCTAATGGCACATTGAAGATGTTTTATTTATAAGCCCAAACATCAGTTAAGAACTTTCAAACATCAAGCAAACATGATCTTCTGTAGCAAATTTCAGAAATCTGGGATTTTTCTTTCTGCATGAGGTAACAATGGATAAAATGAGAAGTGTGCCATTTTTTTAAAGTAGGTTTAAAAAAAAAAAAAGAGTAGATTCTGGCAGGAAGTTAGGGATTTTCTACATTTTATTCAGAAAATAATGCCCTGTGTTAATTAATGTTTTGTGAAAATTATATCAATTGTGGGTATACTGAAAGTGTAAGTATGAAAGGAAGAGAGCAAAACCAGAACTGTCTGAAGTTGCAATTATGTTGCCTCTCGTAGATCGATATCTAAACGCATCCCAGGGTGTTTTTTAAATTGTGGATTAAGTTATACCTCTTCTCCAGCCTCTTAAACCTGATGGAAAACAGACACAGACATTAGTCACAATCATCCAAAACACCATCCATTGTGCAGAGTATGTAGCCTTGTCCATTTGGGCAGGCCTTTTATTAAAGTTATGGAAGAGAGCCATAGAATTGCAGTCCTTTTTAATTTTCTTTTTAGTTCATCTCATAGGGCTATACAAAGCAGTATGGTGAACAGCATACCTTGATAATAGGATGTTCTGTTACTGCTTAAGAGTTAATCTCTTGATTTGTCATGTTTCTTGCTTTTTGCTTATGTAGTAACTTCTTTTAATGTGAAATTATTTCTGGCCTTAATACTGTGTAAATGACTCTTAATTGGCTGAAAGTAATCAGTTAGAGTGTATGGATTTTAATCGTTACGGTTTTTCGTATACTGAAGTTACTGAAATGTCACTCTTCTGATTGGCATGCATATTGAGAGTTTTGGCTGCCCTTACTCCTTACCTTTAAAATAATTCCTTTCTTTACTTTCATATTTGAGTTTTTGGGAGAAAAAGCAAACTTCAAAACTTAGAGCGTACCTATGAGTTTACAAACATTGCATTTCTTTTTCTCTTTAGAAGTATAGACAGAAAGAGAGAGAAAACACAAGAGAAGGTGGGAAGTGAGCTCAATCTTGTATCAGAATAATTAATTAGGTTCCTAACATGGATTGTTGTGGCTTAGGGTGCAAATATGTAGACACAAGGATGCAAATAGGCCCTAAGGGCATGTCTGTATGGACTTTCAGTAGATCTTGGTTCTCAGCCTAAATGGCAGAGTGCTACTTGAAGAGTCAAAGTAAGGGTTTTTTTCTTCCTTGAAGATTTAAAGGGGCAAACATTCTAATTATCTTTAAAAATGAGGAAAATGCAATTCAAAGGAGTTGGTTTGAGCATGTTCTGACAGGAGGCAGTCGTATAAACACACGTGTATGTAACGATCAGTCTCCATCTGTGGGCTTTGTCTTGTCTGAAATCACTGAAAATGTGTCTGTTCCAAGTGAATGTTAATGTACCTTAAAATTCCTTGTCCCATGAAAGAAAAGGATCTCAAAGTCGTTTACAGACACTGTGGGACATTGCTGTCTAAGTTAATGTGCCCTTTTGCTCTGGCGTTCAATCAGCACAGCGAGATCTGCTGACATGAAGGCACATCGTAGTGAAAAGCAGGTAAAAGCTATGTGTGTCCTAGGCTAGGAAGAGAAACCATGTGCCAGATAGCCACCACTCATCTCCTCAATGTTACAAACTGTTAACAAATACAGGAAATGTACTTTGCTAAAAGCAGTATGGTGTGGAGATCTACCATATTATTCGTGGTATATTTTGCTTCATTTCTTGTCTCTCAAAGCATTTAACTCGATTTTAGGGTGATTTAGATTGTAGTTTTGAAGTCTGTTTTTTAGTAAATTTCATGTAGAAGGTGCTTGACAAATCTGTTTTGTGTTTGTGTTGACTTGTGCAGTGAATAACTGTTAAATGCTTTATGAAGCAAAAGCTAATTCTGTATTTTAACTGCTTTTTTCCTTGCACAATCTTACTGCTTTTTCCATGATACAGTAGAACTTCAGTCACAAGTTTCAGTCCCTTGCAGATGCTTAAAAAAGTGTAATAGGTAACTAATAGCAACCCGTCGTGAAGTGTTTAAGGGCTTGTGAAAGTTGCATGCTTTTTCATAAAGTGTTTTGTTATTGTTCTTGTAACACATCAAAAGACATAAACTTCATATGGAAAAAATGCCAACTCATAAAATTTCATTAAGTTAATTGTGATTTGAAGTTCTACTACATAGTATATGTTTCATCTGCACTGGGAAAATAAAAGTTCAAGCTGACAAGTTGTTGCTCATAACTTTTTTGACAATTTTGCAGGGAGCGTTTCAGTTTTTTGGCAAGTCTGCTTTGTTTGTTTGGGGTTTTTTTTCTTGGTTTATTGGTTTGGGGTTTTTTTCCTCCTTTTTTAAAATCTTGTTATAAGGACATATTTGTGACTTTGCAATACAGTCTTTGAGAAAGAACTCCATTCATGGGAAATATACACTTAGACTGGAGGACTTAAAGCTGGGATTCCAGTGGACTGGTTTTGGCTCTCTGAAATATTTGGAATGTGGTATTACTGAATGATATGTATTTTGGCTTTCCAAAGGCGCTGAATGTATCCAGCTTCCAATGAGTTTGGAGGTTTTCTTGAAATTTGGCCTAATGGCTATCTGTCCTTCATTAGTGTATGAAGTTGGTGTAATAGTCATCAGCTATTGAGGCCTGCCTGTGTGAAATGTATGAATCAATATAGTCTTTCACATAGTCGTTTTCATGCAGATGTTTACACAAGATGAGTTTTCTTTACTATGTACTAACTGGTCACTCTATGATCAAGCTCTGCTGTAGCATGTGGGCTTTTTACAAACAATTTTTATTTCTCGTGTGATTGGTGATTATTTCTTTTTGGCCAACTGGTGGCATACTTTGGCATAACTTTCAACCTGTTCATACAGGTTTTGTTATTTGGAAATGCTACTTCTTTTAAAATGAGCTTTTATATAAAAGTATTTTAGAAGGTGAACTTGTGCCAATGAAAGATGATGTCGTGCTAGTGAAAGATGTGTGGAAACTAAAGTTTCTGAAATACCCTGATAATCCTTTATTATGTAAAACAGAACAGAGATGAGTGCTGTCAAGTAATCTGAAGAGTAAAATAAATGAGTAGGTCTCTAGGTAAAGTGATAGGAGTACTACAGTCCTATAGCAAGATCCCTTGCTTCAAAGACTGGTTTCAGGTATTCTGCAATTAAATTGAAAGAAAGTATCTATATAAAAACGCTAGCTTTTTTTGAATTTGTACAGAGTTGCAGTTCAAATATATTTTAAATATATTTTTAAAGAAAGACAGCAGACTAAGGAAGGCAGTTTAAACATCTGATTTTTAGTGCAGTGCAATAGTGCTTTTACTTACAGAAAGCTTACACAATATGTAGTATTTCTTGTCTCTTTGGGCTCTGTCTTAGGTAAATGCAATGCAACTTGCACATAACATCACACCTTAAGACAATATATGATGTAACAGCAATGATTTGAGACAAATTACACTTTTGATCAAATAATTTTGTTTCGCAACTGAAGTTCAAATAGTGAAATGGTTGTCCTATTGTTGTGTTCAGGTTGCAGAATTCAGTTGTTCAGGTCAGCAAAAAGCCAACCCATTCCTCCACCAGTTCAAAGACAAATTGTATTAGTATAAAATAAAATACTCTCAACTACTTTTATGTGCAATAAAACCTCCAAACAACTGATAAAGATATGATAAAAAGGTAAAGCTGTAAGGCCAGTCAATATAATCTATTGTTTGAGAAGAAAGTTCAGATCTGCTAAAATTGTTAGTATCAATGATGCCTCGGAGGATCTTCAATCTCTGCAAAAGCTGTTTAGGCAGCACATGTGGAAGAAGTGTAGATAGAGAAACTTGAGTTGCAGAAGCCAGATGAAAAGCCAGTCAGAGTCAAGAACAGAGCACTGATCCCCCAGTCCTCTTCTGGCCACACAGTGGGCCTTAACGTGTTTGTGCTTTTCCCTTCTGAAAAGGAGTTCAAAATGTTATATTTTATATTGCTTTCAGGGTTACAAGATTTTAGTCTCCCTGTTTTAAGGTGTCAAGAGGCAGCTAAAATGGATTTTTTTTTCAAAGTTTATACTTGAAGCCTAATGTAATTGACAACTAAAACTATTGTAGCAAAGAGAACAACTTAGTTTTTTCTTTTTGAGGTGGTTGCTTCTTACTTTTTTCCTTGCCTTCCCTTGAACTATCTACAGATCATGAAGATGTTCCTATTTTTGATAAACTGTCAGGGAATGTTGTTATAGTAATCAGCGGTGAGGTTCCCAGATAAATATATTTATATTTATCTATATCTATCTATATCTCTATATATCTATCTCACAGAAAGGCAATGAGGCTATGAAGGAAAAAAAAAGGAAGTAGGATGGATTTTAACAACTTTTTTGAGAAATATTTTAAGGTATTACTTCATCCAAGTTGGAATAGTGTCAAATTCTATGTTTATATACAGGAACTTGACAAGAGGAGTTGGTAGATTTAGAGAGTTACTAAGAGCTGTCGAAACAAGAACTACACAAAACCTGCGAATGGTAAGTTATATTAAACCACTTTCCTATTGTAGCATCTGAATTTTGGTAGGCAGGGAAAGCATAAAAATAGTGGATGAGTTAGAGACAAATAGTCAGATACGTAGCATGTTGATAAGGAGCTGGTATCCAACACTGTATAAGGTTACATTTCCTGGCTTAAGTGAATGATTAAAGTAAGGAATGTTTGGTGCCCAGCCTCTCCCCTATTTCTTTTTCCTATATGTGTTTATAATTAGAACCTGACTGGTCTCTGATTGACGATGTTTTCAGCCTTGATTATAAGTGCCCTATTTATGAGTCAATGTAGTTTCATATTTTCGTAAGGTAGTGGGGGTGAGAAAAGAGTGCATAATTTTTGTGTAGTTTCTATTAAGTTGAAAGCTATCAATTTATAAAGCCTCTTAAAAGAAAACCATAAAAGCAAAATCATCAATACTTTAAATTAGTGTTATTTAATTAAAAATATTTACGTAAGTATTTCTACAGTTAAATATATGGTGACAATAATAGTTAGTCAAAATAAACCTTTTCATGCTGATTTTCAACCTTGTTTCACTCTTGCTGAGCTTTAACAGTAGCTAACACCAGCACCTTCAAGTACAATTTGTCAGAAGCCCCATTCAGCCCACAGACTATGACTGTCTGTGGTGGGTTGACCTTGTCTGGCTGCCAGATGCCCACCCAGCTGCTCTGAAACTCCCCTTCCTTAACACATGGGGAGAAAATAAGCTAGAAGAGGTCTGAGATCTGAGATAAAGGCAGGGAGTTTGCTTACCAGTTACTGTCACAGGCAAAACAGGCTCTTCTTGGAGGAAATTAACTTAATTTATTGTCAATTAAAAGAGAGGTTATTGATTATCTTAGGAGCAGCAGTTGGGTTGTTTATACTTCAGAAGTATCTGAATTTAACTAATAAAACTAAAAACTTGTTTGTTATTGCTATTGTTTGTCTTAGTGTTTAGAGAATTGAACTGGGTACTTTTACCTGTTAAACGGCATCATGCCTGGTTTTTTGGATGTTGTAGAATAAAAAAATATATTCTATGTAAGTAGTCTTCATTAGAAAAAATCTGAGCATTTTTTAAGAGTTTGTATGCAGCATTTCTAGGGAAAATATTTATCTTTTGCTTTTACAGACAATAGCAAGACAACTTGCAGAAATTTTGTTACGAGGTATGTGTGAACAGAGTTACTGGAATCCACTGGAAGATCCTCCTCACCAATCACCCCTCGATGATCCACTTCGAAAAGGTTCAAATACTAAGAATTACGCGCTCAGTAGAAGACCACGGGTATACACTGGAGAAAAGTATGCCTGAGTTTATACCTCTTTTGTTTCTCTAACTGCAGTTGTTACCCAGGGCACTGGGTAATTTAGTTTTTATTTTTGAAAACGTAGAAGGAATTTGGCGGTGTGAATGGGAATGTTTCCCATGCTGCGTAGATAGATTGATAGATGCCCTGAAGAGACCTGGGGAAGAAACATGCTCCTCCAAGTGGAAGTTTGCACTGTATACATTAGACCTTTTGTTCTCAATTGTAGAAATTTTTGAAGAAATTGTAGAAATTTTTTATTTTTTTCCTATTCTGGTGTATATGATACACTCAATATCTCTTATTATACGTGGGGTACAAAAGAAAACATGGACTGCAAATCCGGTATTGCACATTTTAAAAGTTGTATGCTGCTTCTAGGCATCTATCCTGCTTTATCATAGAAAGAGAAGATTCAACAATATGGTCAAGTTGGCCCAGGAAGCATTATGAAAAACCAAAACATATCTAGAAATTTATCTAGCAGTTTCAAAGGTAGTTTATTTCCCAAAGCAGCTACCTTACAGCTAATCATCTTTGATTAGTTTTGGCACTTCTTCATGATGCCACCTTTTTGTTCAGTTTTAATCTTCCATTGAATCAGGTAAGTGATACTTTTTGGATCATTTTTGTGTGCTGTATCTCATAGTGAATTCTGGAGTACATATGGTGTGTTTCTTCCTTCTTGAAAATGTAACTTTTTTCTCCAAACCAATCACCATTAGGGTTAGTATTAGGTATAGATAGCTATTACCTCGAATTTGAAATTTTTCTTAGAAGTTAATAGCTCTGATCCCCAGACACCCCTTCCAACCTCAACTATTCTGTGATTTTGTGAAATCAGTATGATCTGGGAATATCTTATGAGATCGTATTGTCTGTTCCATAGGAAATTTTTGACCCTCTTTCTTCAAAAAATTTATTATTATTATTGTTTTTTGTTTATATTGTTGTCCAGATGGATTAAAAATCAGGCATTGTGGGATTGTAATTTCAATCTTGTCTGACTACCTCTGGGATGTGAAGTCATTAAAAGCAGTCTATTGAGCTTTAGGAAGAGATGCAGGCATGGAGTTGAACAATCAATTTGCCGGAACAACTACTGAGTTCCCCTGCAAGTACATAATTAATAAACTGTACATTCAGGCAGCCTTTTTTGTATAAAGGAAATACCTTTTTTTGTGAATACATCTTGATCATTGCTCTTAGAAGTGCATTTATTGCCCAGATATGAGGAAATCTCTTTTATGCAGCCTTAGTTATTTTCTTACTCAAACTACTTGGTATTGCACAGCGAATCCTAAAGAACAGACCAGACTGTTCCTCTCTTGCAATATACATGCCTTATTAGTCAACATGAAAGCTTTTTTCCATGAAGTGTTATGTGCCAAAGAGTCTGCTTCTGTGGCAGATTGATTATAGAAGTAGCCCTGCTTACATAATGGAGGGATGTTTTGTGTTAGTGTTCACAGCATTTTTATGTTGTAACATAAATGCCTGCAGTATGACACCATTTTGAGTTGTTTAGCTGTATTTATTGCAGATTTCCATTAAGGAATATTTTACATGGCAGCAAGCCCACATAATTACAGTGCCTTTACTATTATTAAGTAGAATGGCCTTTATCTTCAAAGACTTCTAGCAATTCTCCTTCCTGGATCCAGAATAGTTACAGCAGGTTTCTCGGGCTCAGTCTTTCAAACTTATGTTCTCCATTCTCAACTCAGCCTTCACAGCAATGTGCTTCCTGCAAAAGTGGGGCTTTGTTCAGTTTAGTTCTCTCGTTCTTGGGACGCGCAGGTGAGGAGTTCCACAATTTCAACAGAGCATGTACTTAACTCCTTTCATCATGTCAGACTGGTTAATACCATACCACATAAAATATATCCAGCCAACTATCTCATCTCCAGTAGTGATTGAAAGCAAGTATCAAAGGTGATGAATCGCAAGACAGATATGTAGGAAATTTCTTCCTAGGTATTGTTCTGACCACCAACTCTGACTCTGCAATGCACTGTTTTTTTCTATGTTGCCTGACATTAGATAACTGCATTGTGTTCTTTTGAGGTTTATGGGTGTGATTTGGCTAATAGCATTTATGATTTTGCAGATCTCTGTGTAATTGCCTCTTCAGTTTTCTTTAACCAGTTCTTCAAGTGAGCATAACTTTCATGGCTTGCCTTTGGTTGATAGCTATTTCATGCTTTCAGTTGCCTCTTTTGCTCTGCCCTGTTACATTGAAATTACTTTACTCACATGCCTGCATCTATCAGGAGACACAGAAAATGTCTGCATTCAGCCAACTTAACTGAGCTTTTTGCTTAGACAGGTCAAAGAAGTTTCTCACTAATTTCTGCACAGAGAGGATCTTCACTGTTTGAGACAAACATCAACATATCTATGAAAATATGTTTGAAATTGCAGGAGAAAATAATGTTTGCTTTTGTTTTGATAAGTGACTTTCTAGTAGTTCTCTTTGGGGCAACATCCCTTCTTTCTCTGAGAAAATAACTTCTCCAGCAGCTCTTTCCAATCATTATTCTGCTTTCTGGGTGCCATTGTCAGTCAGTCAGGTTAAATCTTCTTCCAAGCTGTTAAATTCTGCATAGAAGAGTGGATTATTAAATAAGGAGCACTCTGACGCTTCCTCATCACTCCTCATTCCTTATCGTGGGTGGTTCTTATTCATGACTAACTGTGTTTTGAAATGTCTTTGTTATGTAATAATAAAAATGTATTCTAAGATTTAGAATACTCTTAAAAATCTGGTGAGCAGTTGCATTGATTAAAAAATAAAAACACAACAACAGAACAGCTGCCCTGGGGTCTTAGCTGTTGTATATTACCACAATACATTCACAATGTTGCTTTCAAACCGCCTGGAGTTCAGATGTCTTTTAGTTTCCATTTTCTTTCAGGCATTTAATTACTGCTTATATTTCTAGTCCTTTAAAAGAATCCCGAAAGATGTTTTAATGACAGACAAGTTTTGTTTCCTGCCTATAATGTATTGTAGTTTAAACACCCTTAGGACCATAGGAATTGATTATTAACAACAACAGATTATTTTCTACATTTAAATACTTAATTGTGGAACAATGGTCTGAATTAACAGGAAATAGTACTTGTGCTAATTCAGAAATAGTTTAGAGGAAGAAATCTGAAGAGATAAAACATAGTCACTGATTTGGGGGATTTTTTTGTGTGTATGAGAATGGATGAATGAATTCCTGCCAGTCATGTACCTAGTGCAGATTACTGTTGTCTGTTCACCAGCATAGAAGAGTGTTCAGAAAGCGTCCAGTATTCAGAGGAAGCAGTAAAGTCTGGGAACTAGTCCTATGCAGACCTTCAGCATAAAGTTAGAAGGAAGTGTGCTTCATTACAAACAAATAATTCTGTTGCTTGGAAGTAAGAGTGGTTATGGCAAGCAGGTGGAGACTGTCATGGCTCTATTTAAAAATATTTATAGCTATTGAATGCATCAGGAAAAAATTCTCAAGCATGTCTCATGAAAGACTGGTAGAAGTATTTCTCCACATATTGACTAAAATACAAAAGTTCTCCTGTTCTTGTGTGAGAGTTTCTTCTTGCCAGCATTTGAATCAGTGGTGTAGATTCAGCTCAGACAGATTAGGTGTAAGAGGCTAGTTAAACTATGGGTTTAGTGTTTACAGTTGTCAAATTATGTTCAATTTTGGGATCTTCGAATGAGTTCAACTCTGACAGCTGTGGTAGTTTGGTTTGTTTATTGTGTTCAGCCAACTTTTCTGAAATGAAAATATAGAACGTTGCAAAGAAATGCATTTTAACCAATTGATTTTTCTATGCAATTTACTTTCTGTTTTCTTTTTTGGACATTTTCCAGTTTTTACAGTGCTTTTAATAGATATGTGTGAACTACTCATAAAAGTAATGTGTTCTGCTTAAATAATTAAATTCTCATTTTGAACAGCATCTTCTGTCCTCAAGAAAATACAGAAGAAGCCTTACTGTTGCTGCTTATTAGTGAATCTATGGTAGGTAAAATAGAGTGAATGTGCATGTGCTGTGTGTGTTTTCCTTGTTGTTTTTTTTTTTTTTTTTTATATTTAAAAACAGCCCCCCCCCCCCCCCCCCCCGCCTTACTTTGCCTTGTCTTTCATTTTGTGTTAGGAAAGCAGGCAGTTATTGCTGAAACTCAAGTTTTTGTTCCTCTGAGCCAACAAGACGAGGTCTGCAAGTGTTATGGAGTTTTTCTCCTTTGGACTGGCTGTACCTTGCCTCCTTCCAGCCATAGGCAGGTGAACAAGCCAAGTCTTTTCATTTGGCATCACTTACCAGTATGAACCACTGTTACACCAGTTGGTTGCTATTCAGACAGACACAAAATCAAAGTTATTTTTGTTGTAAAAAGCAAATCAAAAACTACTAGAAGAGCATAATAAACATCGCCAAAAAGTACCTTCCATTGTACATTAAACTTCAGTCACTCAAATTTGTACATGATTTTTGATGATACTGACATTCCATCTTTGCTACCGGATTATTTCTTTTAAATATCCCCATTTCCTCAATAAATGATTCCTTTCAATGGTCTACTTGTGCCCTTTATCAGCCTTCCATATTTTCTGCTAGTCATCAATCAACTGCCACGTACTGACATTCTCATACCACGTCAGTTTTATGTTCTCACCTAAAATGAAATGCTGGAGCTTTTGCTGTTTTTTTAACTGGAAAGGTGAAAATTCTACAGTCTCAGGTATCATGCAGTCTGTCTCACTGCACATCAATGAGATGCAGTCTTTTAAGTTCTATAGGTGATTCAAATGAGTACATGTTTTGGTATAATTCCTGTTTTGCTACAGTTAAATAGGATCAGAACATTTTAGTGAACATTGTCCTAGTTTAACTGTTTTAAAGTGGCAGATATTTACATTGTAGTGCTAACTGCTTTCCTCATTCCTAGTGATCTGCCTTGCAATATTCATGACAAAATCTAGAAATTCTGTCTAGATTCTGATTCTCAGAATACAGAAAAATCAACGGAGCAAACATTTTCACATATCATATGTTGGTTTTGCTGCAGTATATACTCACCACTGAGAGGCACTGCCTGTACCTCTGTAATGTGCCTGAGCAGCAGTGAAGATGTACAGAATAATGATGTGAACTGTGGTCTTGGTGTGAAGTGAAAGCAGTCCCAGTTCTGCAAGATCTGACTACTGGTTGCTGTGTTTGCATGTGTAGTTCCTTACATATCATCATTAAGAAGCAAAAACCAAATTAAAAGTACTGCCTTGTTAAGTGTCATTTCAGGTTACTTACAGCTTTTCCTTTGTGAATTAGATCTGCCTAATTATATCAAATGCTGTCACTGTAGAGCATATACCTTTAGCAAGCTTTCAATTTTTTTTTTTTACAGTAATTATTGCAGGTTATTTCAGGCAAAAGAGTTTGTTTCGGGGGAGTATAAAATCTTTGACATGATTGACTTACTTTGGCTAAGTCATTTTTTCAAATTAGTTTTGGAGGGGGGGAAAGGGGAAGATTGAGCATAAAAATATTCATCATTACAAACTTACCTTTCTGAGAGTTGAGACCTGTTATTCCAGCTTCAGTGCATGCTAACTTTCTAGCTGTAGTAGTTGTGAAGTAGTATGTGATTTATGATTCTGAAACCAACATTTGGGAAAGAAATAACACTTAGAGAAGACTGAATAGTCGTTGGTGTTTTGATATGCTGTTGTGTTATTAAAGTAGTATGATCCCTTACTTTCATTGTCTGTGAATTAGTAAGAAAAAGCCCCATTCAAGGCCAGGCTGGACGGGGCTCTGAGCAGTCTGGTCTGGTGGAAAGTCTCCCAGCCCATGGCAGGATGATCTTTAAAAGGTCCCTTCCAACTCAAACTGTCCTGTGGTTCTATGATCTGACATCCTCATGTTACAGTGCATGTATGTGTTGCTGCATATCAGCTGAGTTGTGATAACAGAATCACAGAATGATTATGGTTGGAAGGGACTTCTGGAGGTCATTTTGTTTTGCTCATGCAGGGCCATCTGGAACAGGTTGCATCCCTGTCCAGACATCTTTTGAATATCTCCAAGGAGAGAGACTCCACAGCCTGCCTGGACAGCCTGTGCCTGTGCTCATTGACACTCACAGCAAAAAAGAAAAAATTTCTTATCTTCAGAGGGGACCTTCAGTGTTTCAGTTCATGCCTGTTGCCTCTAGTCCTGTCATTGTACACCACTGGAAAGAGCCTGGCTCCCTCTTCCTTGTATCCTCCCTTCAGATATTTCTAACATTGATAAGGCTTCCCCTCCTGAGCATTGTCTTTTCCAGGCTGAAGAGTCACAGCTCTCTCAGCCTTTGCTCATAGAATAGATACTCTGGTGTCTAATACATCCTAGTGGGCATTTGTTGGACTCTCTCCAGTAGCTCTATGTCTCTTGTACTGGGGAGTCCAGAACTGGACCCAGTACTGCAGGTGTGGCCTCACCAGTGCTGAACAGAGGGGAAGGATCACTGCCCTCGACCTGCTGGCAACACTGATGCTGATGCAGTCTGAGCTATCAATAGCCCTTTTTCCAGCTGGGGCATCTTGCTGGCTCCTGCTCACCTTGGGTGTCTGCCAGGACCCCCAGGTTCATTCCTGTCAAGATGCCTTTGAGCTGGGGGTCCCCCAGCATGTATGGTGCCTGGGTTTGTTCCCTCCCAGGTGCAGGTCTTTGCACTTCCAACTCTTTTCTGAAGGCTTTGATGAGGTTCCTGTCAGCTCATTCCTCCAGCCTGTTGAGGTCCCTGTGGATGGCAGCAGAGCCCTTTGACATATCAGTTCAGCAAGCATGCTTGGGGTCGTGAACAGGATCAGGCCCAGTATCAGTGTCTGGGATCCCGTGCTAGTTACTGGCCTCCAGCTGGAGTTTGTGTCACTGATCACCACCTCCTGGGTTCAGCTTCAGGTATGATTCTTAACCAGTGGAAAAATGGCTGAGCATATCCTTCCTTCCACTGAGGCTGCACTGAGTTATACTGCTCAAGTGTGTTACAGGCTTAAAGTGTGTAAGTGTGGCCAGATGACACATTGCAGTTTAACTGCCACCTGAGAGTGTCTGAGACCATGGCAATTCTGAAATACTGAGCATGTAAGTTCCTATGTACATTCTGTTTTATAATTATCAAGAAAATGATTGTTGAAATACACAAGAAATCTGTAATAATTATGAGACATCCTTGTGCTTTGGCATTGTCAACCACTGTTTCACAAGAAGTGCTAGTTAACAGCTTGTTCAAAACTTGCAAGGAGCTGAGTCAAATAGTGATTAGAGGTGGAGTTAAAAAGAAGTTCTTGAAGTTGACTAAATATTTATGTAGTGTAAAAAGGAAAAGCCAAAGACTTCTTGATCAAAAGAAAGCAAAATGTCTGTTTGGGGGTGGGTATGTGTGTGGGGGTGTGTGTGTGTGGGGTTGTTTCAAACCAAGGTGTGGATTATTCAGTTGATAATTCTTGAGATGTCTGTGCATTTTACACTCCACTTATCTCTTTGAAAAGTTTTCATTATTTAATTATTCTGATTTTAAAGATGTNATTAAAGTAGTATGATCCCTTACTTTCATTGTCTGTGAATTAGTAAGAAAAAGCCCCATTCAAGGCCAGGCTGGACGGGGCTCTGAGCAGTCTGGTCTGGTGGAAAGTCTCCCAGCCCATGGCAGGATGATCTTTAAAAGGTCCCTTCCAACTCAAACTGTCCTGTGGTTCTATGATCTGACATCCTCATGTTACAGTGCATGTATGTGTTGCTGCATATCAGCTGAGTTGTGATAACAGAATCACAGAATGATTATGGTTGGAAGGGACTTCTGGAGGTCATTTTGTTTTGCTCATGCAGGGCCATCTGGAACAGGTTGCATCCCTGTCCAGACATCTTTTGAATATCTCCAAGGAGAGAGACTCCACAGCCTGCCTGGACAGCCTGTGCCTGTGCTCATTGACACTCACAGCAAAAAAGAAAAAATTTCTTATCTTCAGAGGGGACCTTCAGTGTTTCAGTTCATGCCTGTTGCCTCTAGTCCTGTCATTGTACACCACTGGAAAGAGCCTGGCTCCCTCTTCCTTGTATCCTCCCTTCAGATATTTCTAACATTGATAAGGCTTCCCCTCCTGAGCATTGTCTTTTCCAGGCTGAAGAGTCACAGCTCTCTCAGCCTTTGCTCATAGAATAGATACTCTGGTGTCTAATACATCCTAGTGGGCATTTGTTGGACTCTCTCCAGTAGCTCTATGTCTCTTGTACTGGGGAGTCCAGAACTGGACCCAGTACTGCAGGTGTGGCCTCACCAGTGCTGAACAGAGGGGAAGGATCACTGCCCTCGACCTGCTGGCAACACTGATGCTGATGCAGTCTGAGCTATCAATAGCCCTTTTTCCAGCTGGGGCATCTTGCTGGCTCCTGCTCACCTTGGGTGTCTGCCAGGACCCCCAGGTTCATTCCTGTCAAGATGCCTTTGAGCTGGGGGTCCCCCAGCATGTATGGTGCCTGGGTTTGTTCCCTCCCAGGTGCAGGTCTTTGCACTTCCAACTCTTTTCTGAAGGCTTTGATGAGGTTCCTGTCAGCTCATTCCTCCAGCCTGTTGAGGTCCCTGTGGATGGCAGCAGAGCCCTTTGACATATCAGTTCAGCAAGCATGCTTGGGGTCGTGAACAGGATCAGGCCCAGTATCAGTGTCTGGGATCCCGTGCTAGTTACTGGCCTCCAGCTGGAGTTTGTGTCACTGATC
>VZRS01001914.1:153899-201566 GCA_013398055.1 Ifrita kowaldi
CAAAAACCAAATTAAAAGTACTGCCTTGTTAAGTGTCATTTCAGGTTACTTACAGCTTTTCCTTTGTGAATTAGATCTGCCTAATTATATCAAATGCTGTCACTGTAGAGCATATACCTTTAGCAAGCTTTCAATTTTTTTTTTTTACAGTAATTATTGCAGGTTATTTCAGGCAAAAGAGTTTGTTTCGGGGGAGTATAAAATCTTTGACATGATTGACTTACTTTGGCTAAGTCATTTTTTCAAATTAGTTTTGGAGGGGGGGAAAGGGGAAGATTGAGCATAAAAATATTCATCATTACAAACTTACCTTTCTGAGAGTTGAGACCTGTTATTCCAGCTTCAGTGCATGCTAACTTTCTAGCTGTAGTAGTTGTGAAGTAGTATGTGATTTATGATTCTGAAACCAACATTTGGGAAAGAAATAACACTTAGAGAAGACTGAATAGTCGTTGGTGTTTTGATATGCTGTTGTGTTATTAAAGTAGTATGATCCCTTACTTTCATTGTCTGTGAATTAGTAAGAAAAAGCCCCATTCAAGGCCAGGCTGGACGGGGCTCTGAGCAGTCTGGTCTGGTGGAAAGTCTCCCAGCCCATGGCAGGATGATCTTTAAAAGGTCCCTTCCAACTCAAACTGTCCTGTGGTTCTATGATCTGACATCCTCATGTTACAGTGCATGTATGTGTTGCTGCATATCAGCTGAGTTGTGATAACAGAATCACAGAATGATTATGGTTGGAAGGGACTTCTGGAGGTCATTTTGTTTTGCTCATGCAGGGCCATCTGGAACAGGTTGCATCCCTGTCCAGACATCTTTTGAATATCTCCAAGGAGAGAGACTCCACAGCCTGCCTGGACAGCCTGTGCCTGTGCTCATTGACACTCACAGCAAAAAAGAAAAAATTTCTTATCTTCAGAGGGGACCTTCAGTGTTTCAGTTCATGCCTGTTGCCTCTAGTCCTGTCATTGTACACCACTGGAAAGAGCCTGGCTCCCTCTTCCTTGTATCCTCCCTTCAGATATTTCTAACATTGATAAGGCTTCCCCTCCTGAGCATTGTCTTTTCCAGGCTGAAGAGTCACAGCTCTCTCAGCCTTTGCTCATAGAATAGATACTCTGGTGTCTAATACATCCTAGTGGGCATTTGTTGGACTCTCTCCAGTAGCTCTATGTCTCTTGTACTGGGGAGTCCAGAACTGGACCCAGTACTGCAGGTGTGGCCTCACCAGTGCTGAACAGAGGGGAAGGATCACTGCCCTCGACCTGCTGGCAACACTGATGCTGATGCAGTCTGAGCTATCAATAGCCCTTTTTCCAGCTGGGGCATCTTGCTGGCTCCTGCTCACCTTGGGTGTCTGCCAGGACCCCCAGGTTCATTCCTGTCAAGATGCCTTTGAGCTGGGGGTCCCCCAGCATGTATGGTGCCTGGGTTTGTTCCCTCCCAGGTGCAGGTCTTTGCACTTCCAACTCTTTTCTGAAGGCTTTGATGAGGTTCCTGTCAGCTCATTCCTCCAGCCTGTTGAGGTCCCTGTGGATGGCAGCAGAGCCCTTTGACATATCAGTTCAGCAAGCATGCTTGGGGTCGTGAACAGGATCAGGCCCAGTATCAGTGTCTGGGATCCCGTGCTAGTTACTGGCCTCCAGCTGGAGTTTGTGTCACTGATCACCACCTCCTGGGTTCAGCTTCAGGTATGATTCTTAACCAGTGGAAAAATGGCTGAGCATATCCTTCCTTCCACTGAGGCTGCACTGAGTTATACTGCTCAAGTGTGTTACAGGCTTAAAGTGTGTAAGTGTGGCCAGATGACACATTGCAGTTTAACTGCCACCTGAGAGTGTCTGAGACCATGGCAATTCTGAAATACTGAGCATGTAAGTTCCTATGTACATTCTGTTTTATAATTATCAAGAAAATGATTGTTGAAATACACAAGAAATCTGTAATAATTATGAGACATCCTTGTGCTTTGGCATTGTCAACCACTGTTTCACAAGAAGTGCTAGTTAACAGCTTGTTCAAAACTTGCAAGGAGCTGAGTCAAATAGTGATTAGAGGTGGAGTTAAAAAGAAGTTCTTGAAGTTGACTAAATATTTATGTAGTGTAAAAAGGAAAAGCCAAAGACTTCTTGATCAAAAGAAAGCAAAATGTCTGTTTGGGGGTGGGTATGTGTGTGGGGGTGTGTGTGTGTGGGGTTGTTTCAAACCAAGGTGTGGATTATTCAGTTGATAATTCTTGAGATGTCTGTGCATTTTACACTCCACTTATCTCTTTGAAAAGTTTTCATTATTTAATTATTCTGATTTTAAAGATGTATTGAGTATGTTCAGAGCTTAAAATGTTACCCTGTTAAAATGGAGAAAAAATTTATCCCTTATTGTGTGTCATTTTTTGCATCTGGAAGTGAGGGAAATAAGCTGCCTATTAAAATTTAGTGTATTTAAGTAAATGTACTAAGGGGGCCATGCCCTGTGAAATTCAAAATAAAGAGGGGGATGCGGAGAGAGAAGTATCTTTGACTTCTGATTTCAGACTTCCAGATATACTAGCATTTGTACCAATGGGAATATTAAACACCAAGAAAACTAGAAATAGATAGGATAGCAAGGTAATGCGTTTTCAGAGGCATGGTAGTAAAATGGGAGAAGCACTGGAGCGTTCAGTGAGGTACTAGCTACTCTGAGATCCAAATTTTGTTCTTTATTCTTGAACATGATTTCTCTGTCAACATGGTCAATTAATTTAATCCATTTCTAGCTCAGCTTTCTTCCTTCCCAAAAGGAGCACTTTACTTAAGGAATTAGGTTTGCAATGTGCCTTTCACAAAATAGGTTTGAAAGTATAAACCCTTACTGCAAACACGCCCTGATTCCAAAGCTGTGCCCAGAACCAGGATCAGTTCTCATTTCTCAGTAGTAACTCCTGAAGGTGACTGTGGGTTATCCTGGGCATGTTACCATTCACAAGTTAGATGATAGTGTCATAATGTTGTGAAGAGAAAAGAAGTTGGTAGCCTTATTTTATGAAAACTGAAATAGAGGATTTGAAGATCCTTTCAATATGTTTTATTAGCACACAAAAAGTAAAAAGAAATTTTAGAAGATGAATATCCATTATATTGAAAATATACCTTCTTTTGTTTCTGAGAACTCTTCAATAATTTTAAATACCTAACTTAGTTTATGGAATTAGAATGAAGTAATTAAAAATAGATCCATGTAGAAACATCAGTCTTGCCACTAATATATAAAATTGGTGATTCTTTCTATCTGTAAATTATTGTCAGATACTATTTCTCTGTATCCCTTATAGCAACAGCTGTCTGTGAGGTTGAGCAGAATGGTAGTTACTTGAGTGAAAATACAGCTTGAATTCCAATGGCTGACTAGGTTTCTTTCTTTGTGGTGTGTTTCAGGCTAACCGTGATGCTGTGCTGAGCAGAATACCAGAACACAAGAATGATCGTATCATCAGTTTGCAAAGTGCATCTGTAGTCTATGATTTACTTACGATAGCCTTGGGAAGAAGAGGCCAATATGAAATGCTTTCAGAGGTTTGTTGAGAGTAGTGAATATTCCTCTGTGTCATCGTTGCTGTTTTCTGTTAATCATGTTAATTGTGGTAGTAATAAAGGGCTAAAACTAATATAGGACACTGTTATTCTGAGTGCCTTATAAATACAGGAGGTAGTTTCCACCCTGAAATGTTTACTGTCTAAATTTATACAAGTGACTTGAGGTGGCCAAACAGAGACGTTTTGTGGAAGGTGTGGTAAATGTTTAATGCCACAGAAATTCACATGATTTTTAGGTGGGGATGCATGGATCTGCTTAAAAGAGTACACATTAAATGGACAGAGCAAGAAGGAATGGCAAAAAATATAAGTTGTTCTGGATATAAAAATGATAGCTATAATTTCCTAGGAAAAATATTTGTAATGAATGAAAAAGGATTTCGGAAGAAAAATTTCTTTTACACTCCTTAGTATTTGAGGTGATCCATAGTTCTTACAGTTTGTGATTGTTTTGAAGTTAATAAATAGGAAATGAAGTTAATAGAAATTTCTTCAGGTCTTTGGGAAATGTGTTACTTACCTCAATGTCTTAGGTTTCATGATGTAGCATGCTTGTGTTTTGTTAGATTGTGGCAACTGCTCCAGGAAACCGCCAAGTTTGTTAACAGTTTTATACCTGAGGAACAGCTACAGTTCTTTGGGCAGAGCGGATCTTTTTGCTGCTCAAACAGTGCTCACCCAGCAGCAGGGTACTGTTGCTGACCACAGTTATTGGTATCCATGAAGAGTACTTCAGCATATGTGCTAGGAAGGCATACCCAGGAACTGATATACTGAGGAACAGTTTCTCTCTACTGTAATAGAGGACTTCTATTAAGAAAGAGATGAAAAAAAAAAGCGTTCTAGTTCTTCTCTGGTTTATGTTGATAGTCACCCATTAATCTGCATCTCATGTGATGTTAAACACTCAGTTTGGGTATTCTTTTTCTTCAAAGTATTACATAGCTGCCAGTTGGGATAGAAGTCAGTTTAAATCAGTACAGTGGAAGGTGTTTCACAGAACAAAGAATTATGAAGCTCACACAGGACCAGCCCCACAACATAATCTAATCAGGAATATTTCCATTTATTTGCCACCACAGACACTCTCACCTTCATATGGTTTTAGGTGGGTGCACCAAAGGTGCAAGAGGTGGCCCATCCGTATATTTCAGTCTAGAACTTCTGAAACACGAGAGATCAACAACTATTATAAAAAAACCCAAGAGGCCAAAAAACCTTGAAAACTTTGGTTTCTTTTTTTCTTTAAGTGACTGTCAACCTTTCCATTTCATATAGTAGCCTAGCAACTGGGCAAGGATAGAGCAGCCCTGGGTTCCAAATCTGACTCTTATGTTTTGTCTAGTGTCATGATGGTTTTGTTGTGGTTTTTTTGTTGTGGATTTTTTGTCGTTTTTAGAATGTTAAACAACCATTATATTTATGGGAACATCACAGGTTCCTGGGATTCTCTGCTGTCTCCTTTGGTACACTTTGGGTAGCATTTATGTCACAGTAGATACAACTTCTTACTTCCAGTTCTTCTTACATTTCTTAACAGGGAAGGGTTTTGGCGTCATCAGGAAAGCTGGAGGTATCTCTTAGCCATGTTCTTAGCCAAGTGTCTTGAAGTGTAGGACATTACCCTGAAGAGTAGAAAGAAAGTCTTACAGTCCTCTCACACAGAGAAAAGCATAGCACTTGTTTCCCTCACTGCTTGTGTGATTGCTCCTGTAGCTGACAGATGGTACTGCTTGTTCCTTCTGTCCTTTGGGCACAATTGAATGTTCTAAATAGTGGAAGATGTTTTAACTTGACTTAGATCTCTGATTTCAGTGCCTTTTTGGAGCTTCTTCTGCTGGTGGTGATCATTGCAGACAAAAGCAGGGCCATAAACATCTGGAAAGTAGGAGAGACTGCATGTTTGACGAACTACTTGGTTGGGGGCTTTTAGTCATGGCCTTAGACTTTGAAAGCTGAAGCCTACCTAAGGCTTGTTTTAAGGTCTTTTCTTCTTGTTGTGTTGTTTTGTTTTGTTTCTTTAACCTAGCATCTTTGTAGTAATATTCCAACAAAATTGTATGTATATTCTTTCAAAATATTCTTTTTGAAAATAAGAAAACAATTCCACTGTGTTTGAAAAATACTTTCAGTACAGAATAATTAAATGTATTTGTTATATGTACATGAACTATCTTCCCTGAATATGAAAAAAATTATCTTATGAAGACCTGGTATAATAAGCAATACTTATTTTAGCATACAGATATTCTAGATATACAGCTGCAGCAGGATCTTATCAGGAAATGTTTAGAACATCTCATTTCCTCCTATCCTTGTCATTCAAAGCACAGTGGAAAACACAGACTTCAAGAAGCTCTTACGGTTTAGTGAGTAGAAGATACCTGCCCTCAAATCCTGCTGCCCATAGTCTGTAACTTTTATAATTCGAAGTATTATAATAAACGCAAATTCAGAAATGTTAAAACATTCTGTTCAGTTATATAATAGGCATTTAATCTTTAAGGGCTTCATTCTCTTTGAGCTGATTTTGATTGCTGTAGTGGAGCTGTTGTAGATTAAATCAGAAATTGGGAAATTATTCTAACTCCCACCAGTTCCAATATCTTATTGCTGCCTTCTGGTTTAGCTATAGCTGGTTACATACAGATGTAGTTGGTTGTTATATAAGAACATTAAGTGTTCAAAAAATCTGTCTCATCCATGTTAAACTGCTCTCATTCCAAGTCACGTCCTTAACTGAAAAGGGCTTATGTTTTTATCCAGTTTGCATATAATGGGCTTTCAATTTCTTAGGGTGGCTTCAAATAGATGAAGGAACTTTATACTGTCAATTCTCTCCTAAACAAAAGTACTGTGGTTGTAATCAAGTTAGTTTTTAAGCTTTGTAGGATGCAAGATATTGAGCTTATAAGTGTCCTACTAGAATAGATGTTTTCCAGACCAGGCATTTTCCTACACTTTCATCATTTCATCATTCAGCTCTCTAACTTCAAGCATATACTTTTCAGGAGACCATAGTGCTAAACAACCAAATTCAGTAATGCAACATAGCCTGTTCATATAGTGATTTGTGATTATTTACTAGGCAGTATCAACAGTTGCATTTTCTGTAGGAGAGGGATTGTGCAGAATGTGAATTCAGGTAGTTAAGTCAATTGCCATTATCCTTAACATTATCTTAACTTGCAGTCTGCCTGGTGGCTGTTTCTTGTTATGTATTTCTTGTTAAAGCCTGTAGGTCTTTGAAAATCTTTGTTGTTACTTTGTTCAGAAGAACCCAGTTTGAGGTTTTCATGTTGTTGTGTAGGTCACAAACAGATCCATCCATTCATCCCTTACCCCCACATATGCTAATGGCCAGTTTTGTCATCTTACAAAGAAAAGAAAAATCATGTAACTTGTCACTTTTCTTACTAAGCAGGGCCAAGTAAATAGAACTTGAAGTCAAGCAAAAAGAATATTAGATATATTATTAGTATGTTGAAACTCAAGCCTTTTAGGATAACCTATCATTATGTCCTGTGCCCTAATAGTTACAAAATTATAAAACCCTAAAGTATCAATTTCTTAATCCTCATTTTCTGCAGTTAGAATTGGTAATTAATTTTTAATTGAGCAAGGCCTAGAAAAGAAATTTTACATTTTTTACAGTACAGTGAGCCTTACGTATGCATCTCTGTGAAGTATCTAAAATAATAGAAGAAATCACACATCACTTACTTGTTTCCTTCTGTGCTCTTTTTGTTTCCACTTATGGAAAGTTCAATGGGAAAAGAAATCCTTTCTTATTTTTCGTAATAGACATTTAATTAACTTACTACACATGCAATCTGATGATGAACCTTTAACAGCAATATTACAAAGTATTTGGTTTTAGACAGTTCATTCCTTTACAATAATATAATAAAAATTTTGTTAAGTAATAGTCTTGACACTGGACATTTTGTAGTAGGATAAATTCTAGCATGCATTAGTTACATGTAGCAAATAATGCACTTCTGTTTTGTTTCATTTTCAGTGCTGCTCTTTGCTTCAGATTCTGGTCTAGTGTGGGAACACACTGCACACCTCGTTGTGCTTTCTGTAATGCTAACACTGAGTTTGTATGGGAAAAATAATTCATGTTTTTATGGTATAAAATATACACTGTAGCTGTCAGAGCAGAAAAGCTGCTTCATGTAATTGGACTCTGCAGACTAGAAAATTAATTCCTAAATCAGTTTATTGCAGAAAAGTGTTTCACCTTTCTACTATTTAGAACAGGCCTGATTAGTTAAAATTAACATAGCAAAATGAAATAATTCTTCTTGACAGCAGCAGATATGAAACATACAAAATTAGTGTATAATGCTAATTTCATATATTTAATCTCAGTGTATTAATGAAGATTTTCCTTTTGGCATTCAATTAGTTTGTTTAAAATCTCAGTGGAATATGGAGTGTGAAGTTGAAATTTTTACAAATACAAATAATACTTCAAGGTGAATCTTTATATACCACCCCTCCTTTTAAATGGTACTTGTAAGTGCTTGTGGTCCTGTTGCTTATTAAGTATTCTCAATTTAGGAAGAGAGTGTGTACAATTTGCCTTTTCACTTGAGACTTATCTCCTACTTTTTACAGATGGTATCTTTAGTAAGCTGATATTCATCATTCCTTCTTTCAGACTACGTAATACAGTACTAGCAGGAGTATTTAAAGAAACATAGTAAACGGGAAATCAGTTTTCTGTTAAGTTCTTTTCCATATAGAATCTGACAGCTGTTTTCATGTATTTGAATAATTTAAAATTTTTGCTACATGTATTTTAGATAAGAGTCTATAAGAAAATCTTAATACTACTAGATAACACTACTAGATATTAGATACTAAAATATCTTCTCAATAATTGAAGAACATGACCTTAAATAACAATTTCCCCCCTATATTTAGTGTTTAGAAAGAGCCATGAAGTTTGCGTTTGAAGAGTTCCATCTCTGGTATCAGTTTGCATTGTCCTTGATGGCAGCAGGAAAAGTAAGTCTAAATTTTTTCTAATTCTTGTACTGATGGCATTTGATAACAATGTTTAGTACTTCCATATCTTTCATCTGTAGTGTTTTTGAAAATAATTCTAATCCTTAAATCAACTAAGTATGCCGTAGTCCTGAATTTATTCCCAGTGATGTACAAAGAATGTTGCTTTTTGAAAAGTTTCTAACTTGGGTGATGATAACAACTATCTTGCCAATAATCTTAAAATAAGCTGATTGAATACAAGTAGTGAATTATACCAGATACTATTATCCTGTAAAACTTGTTAAAGTGTGCTTTTGATGACTTCATTTATTTTATACTTAGGTACAAATTAATGCTGATTCGTGATGCTCTTGCTTTTTTTTTTTTCTTTGGAAATTTCTGACTTTATCTTCTTAAATATTGCTGCCTTTGAGACTATGTATTCTGTGCCACTAACGGATTTTTAAAAAATTTTATATAAACTAAGAGCTTAAGTTTTTAGATGCAATTCTCTGTTTTCAGTTCTTTTGCTTTTCCCTGTCATGTTACAGAAAATAAATTACATTCATTATGTAATGTAAACAACTCATTTTCTAAAATATCATTCTCAATGGGGATATTTTGTTTATTTTCAGTATGGGGGAAAGAAATGTATTTTCCTTAGATAATATTTTAGCAGCACGTTGGTTCTGAAGAGACTTCGTTCTTCTTCCAACTCTATTTACTTTGAGTTACCCTCCAAACTGTGGTTGGATGGAGGCAAATAAGTTAAAAAAGAGAGGAGCAGTGTCATTCTGTCTTATATGAGACCTATTCCTATGTGCTGTTTTAACTCCCTAAGAACACCAAAACACTGCTTGTTTAGAAAACTCGGTCCCATTCCTTCTCTTTCATTTGCCTGGCTCAAATGCTGTGAGTTTACAGGCCTAGCAAAGTTTTAAATGCATCTCAAAACTTTTTGGAATTGTGTACCATTGGAATTACATTCTTAGCAAATATTTCTCTGGGGATGCTTAATGATAGCTCATAGGAGTTAAATAACAACAGCAGTGCCTAAAGTCTTGTCTTTCACTGGCTTCTGGAGTTGTGACAAATTGTCACCAAAATGTGTAGTAATGTCTCCTTCACAAAGGAAAAATAAAGTAGACGGTGGAAATAGGAATCTTCTATCTGTGAAACATTTATGCTTTTAGTAATTTCAATGGAAAATGTTTTAAACAGTCTGCTCGAGCTGTTAAAGTCCTGAAGGAATGTATACGTTTGAAACCAGATGATGCAACTATTCCACTCCTTGCTGCAAAGCTCTGTATGGGATCTCTGCACTGGGTAAGCTTTGCCTTCTGTCTTCTCAGCAAGAGCTGTACTAAAATCTTGATTTAGAGATGTAGCAAATACTTTTGCACAGTGACTGCATGCACTTGGGCATATCTAAAAGCACAGCACTGATATGAATATGCACATGTGCACCCCTGTTTGAATGGCTAATTTGAAATACTTGACAGTAGTTATGTTTATCAAGGCAGCGTATTTTGATACCTGTCTAAGACATATGTATGGAAATTGAAACATTGTTGGAAGACAGATTATAAATGCAACTTAGACTTCTGTTATTTTCTGCAAGAGGAAACTAACTTTTGGGAAGATAATGAGACAGATCTTCTATAATCAAGAGACACTTCTGGTGATACCATGTTTGCAGGTAGCTGTGGTTTATGAATTTGTAGTAGGGACAGTTGAGTTGTATTTCAGATAAACTTCAAATCAGTGTATCTGTACAAAAAGCATTAAAGTGATCAAAGATCATCATGTTGTTTTCAAGATACTTGTGTAATTTTTAGAAGAATGAGTATATTTTAAAAAGAAGGGAAGGAGAAGGAAAAGGTCACATACAGAAATTGAGAAAGTGCTGTAGTAGCACAAACATGGCTTGTTGAGGCTGACGAAAATATAGCCTTAATTAAGGTATATCCTAGTTCTGTAAGTTGTTCTCTATGGATTGAGTCCGCATGGAGTAGCTTACTGTTCTTAACATTTACAATTACTGGAATGGATTCAAATGGGCTTTTTTTTCTTTCTAGGTTATTCAGTAGTGTGCTAACATGGGTGTGCAGTTAAACCTCGATGTTTTACATGCTTCTCTGTTAATGAGTTTGCATCCATTCAGCAATGCAGTATTCGAAACAGTTCTGCATGGATTTTTTTATACAGGGTTGGAGCCATAGTTCTTGTGATTGATTTTCCTAAATAAATGGTTCATGGGTCAAGAGCTCTATTTGTAAAGTGCAAAAATGGTAGATGGCATATATGGACCAGAAATACCTTTTTTATTGGGGAAAAAAAAAGGAAAAAAGGCAAAAGCACAGTAAGTGTGCTTTGTGCCAGATTTCTCTCAACCACAGGAATAGGTGTTTCAGCTTAAAATCTGTGTTTTTTACTCAGTATTTAGCAAGAAAACTAAGTCTAATGAAAAATGAAATAGTCCTTCAAAGCAGTCATGGCTGACATTTTAACATGTTCAGTGTGCGTAACACGCGTTGTGAGCATTCTGAGCATTCTTATCATTATAATGTAAGATTCAGCTAGTTTTAGACTTACATGGATGTTTTATAATATTTTCAGTTGGAAGAAGCTGAAAGGTTTGCCAAAGCAGTTGTTGATCTCGGGGACAAAACATCAGAGTTCAAAGCAAAAGGCTACTTGGCACTGGGATTGACTTACAGTCTGCAGGCTACTGATGGTAAGATAGGAATAAACATTCACATTTGGAAATTCCCATGCTGCCTAAAAAAGGATACCTGGCAGAATGGTAGACATCTAATTAAAGCTTCCGTGTGCAACCATTTTTCAGTCAATGTATTAAATCTTCTTCAATTAGTGTGTGGAATGAAATCTCATCATTGTACATATCACTGATTAAATATATCCTTTTTAGCATCTTTGCGAGGGATGCAAGAGGTCTTGCAGAGAAAGGCTCTTCTTGCATTTCAGAGGTGAGTGGGTGTTGATCTTTCCATTTCGTTCTGCTGTATGTAGTGCAAAGCTTTTATTATGTGCTGAAAAGAGAGACTTGTAAAAGATTTTGTAATAACAGCTTCACCTCTGGGAGTCTCCTGTCATGAGAACAGAATGTATTTCTTTAGCATTTATTTCCATCATTTTCTGCCAGCATTACCTAAATTGATTTATAAGGATTTCCCTTTTTTTAAAGACATTTTTGTTGCTCTCTAGTATAAAATATTTGTTCAGATATTCTGATCTAGAAGGAAAAAACACACGATGTAATGTTTCAAGTCATGGTTCAATGAGATAGTGTTTCTAAGAGCTGTCCACTGATCAGATTGTATAGGAGGCTTTTGCAATTATCTCTGTAGAAGCAGAGCAATAATTGAGGCCCTGCTGCTGGGTCTGAGGGCTGAAGTGCAGGTGGTGAGGTAGTAAGCAGGGGGAAAATGAAAATTCTGTCTGGAGATGTAACAGTGTAGGCAATGCCAATGCAAATGTCATCTTCCAAGTGCATTACCTGGAAGCAATGCCATTGGGGATGACAGTAGTTCATTCTCATGGACTCTGCAAACGAAATGACCATAAACATGTGACTGAGAACATTTTTACCCTAATTATAGAAGAAACAAATCTTGATGACAAAGCTGGCAAAAGGGCTGCAGCATCTAAATATGTCTTTTATGTTTATATACCCTTGAAAACCCTTCTTTGGTGAGAAGCCTAAATGTAGGGAAACAGATTTGTGCATTAATGTGAAAAGGAAGTCCTGGCTTTTTGGGGGTGATTTTGTATCTGAGAGGATAGGATTGAAAAAGTGTTTTGTGGGTAACTTTAGAATGAGGCCGGTATGCGTTGGTCCTTCTTTGTTCTGTGTTGTCTTAGCAATTCCTCTGTATGTTTTAACATTGCTCTTCCTGTCCCTTAGTGGTTTTAATTACTTTTTTACTACTTCAGCATTTTCTCCATGTTGAAACTGAACTTTCTGCCTCCTGGTTTATACCTCAGTTCCTCACCCATCCCTCTTACCACTACTGACGTAATCATCACTGTTTCAAAAATACTGTACTAACACTTTTTCACCAATTCTGCTCATTCACTACTTTTGAGACCCTGATAGTGAATTGCTTCCTTCTGAGGGTTCTTGAAACAGCAAGGGATGAAATGGACCATAGTCTGAAGCTAACCCATTCCAGTTCAGCATCTGTTGACCCTATTCTCCAGTTCAGTATAGTGTTTCCCAAAATCCTGAGAGTCAACTTCTTGGATGGCTCAAAGTGCCATCCAGCCTGGCCTTGAACACTGCCAGGGATGGGGCATCCACAACTTCTCTGGACATGTTCCAGTCCCTCACCACCCTCATAGTGAAGAATTTCTTCCTAATATCTAATCTAAACCTACTCTCTTTCAGTTTGGAGACACTACCCCTTTTCCTATCCATACATGCCCTTGTAGAAATCTCCTCTCCAGCTCTGCTGTAGGACCTGTTCAGGTACTGGAAGGTACTGTAGCATCTTCCCGAGCCTTCTGTTCTCCAGGCTGAACAATCCCAGCTCTCTCAGATTGTCTCTAAAGGAGAGGTGCTTCAGCCCTCTGGTCATTTTTGTGGCCCTCCTCTGGACTTACTCCAACAGGTCCATATCCTCCCTACGTTGGGGACCCCACATCTGGACACAGCACTCCAGGTGGGGTGTCATGAGGGTGGAATAGAAAGGGAGAATCACCTCCCTTGCCCTGTGGTCACACTTCTTTTGATGCAGCCTAGCACATGGTTGGCTTTCTGGCCTGTAAAAGCACATTGCCAGGTCATGTCAGTATTCAGCTTCTTATCACTGTGAAATTACTCTTTCTCAGTCTCTGTTCAAATATTGTTGCTTGGTTGTGTGTTATGTTGCCTTTCACCCAGCATACCAGTCATGCCCACTTTCTCTTACCACATCTGAAAAATAAATGTTTTCCAGGAGCAGAAAGTTGAATTCTCCGTCTCCTACCAGTTTAAAAAGCAAGCAGCCTGTACTGGGCTGTGTATTTTGATGTGCCTTTTTTTTTTAAATAATTTTTTTCTGGATTTTAAAAATCACCTACCTAGAGGGCCAGCTCCTGAAGAAATAGAGGTCCTGAAGAAATACATTTACTTTTTGGACCATTGCCTGAGCCAGATTTACCAATTTGTGATGGTGGCCATTCAAGAAGGTGCTTGTTGCTCTCTTCACACAGTACTGAAGGGGTGTTTGTTTCACTAATTTTTTTTTTTTTTTTAAATTCTGGAAGACTTTCTGTGCTTTTCCTGTGGTTGGTGTGAACTGAAGTATCACAGACTTTACGAAATGGTAGATAGATAGTAACAGCTTCATTCTTTCACTATCTGAAACTTGGGTGACCGAAGAAGCACTCTCTAAGTTAAAATCTCTTGTTCTTGTTTAGTATTGCTTAATTTGAGAATTTAAATTTTAAAAAAGTCTGGTCCTGGACACTGTTAGGCGTTACCTGTGCATCTAGTCTCCAATTTACAGGTGAAGTTAACAAAATATGGAACTGTCCCTTAATAACTTAAAACTGCTTTGAAACATGCTGGGTGTAGTTGCTAAACTAAGGGACCTGTACAGCTCTTTGGGCTTGAGAAGACAGAAATGGACAGGACAGAAGCAGAAGGTTCTCTGTGGTTGTAGTGGTTTAAAGGTCAATTTTGATCCTTCCTCCCAACGGAAACGACTCACTGGGTGTTCCAAAGATGATCATTGCACATCGTAGTTCTAAATGAGCCTCCATTAGGGGAATGCAACAAATGTAAATAAAAAAATAGTTCCAGGCTTCCTGCCCAGTACTTACTACACATCATTTTGGGGTAGAGCCATATTTTTTTTCGTCTTTATGCTCAAGCATCCCCCTGCTAAAAAGCTCTTATCTTGCAGCAGAAAGATGGTATTACAGGGGGAAACAGTAGAGTGTATTACAAGAACAATTTCTGTGGGATAGTAAAATGACTCAGACTCAGTGTGTGCATTTGACTGAAACTGTAAAAACAAGAGAACAAATATAATTTTTTTAAAAGGTGGAAAAATGTAGATGCAATTCATCTCTTTAAAGGCATGGTGTTCTGGGGAATTCGTGTTTGGATTTTTTTCCCTTTTTTTCTGTAAGAAAACTTCATTTAAGGAATTTTTATTATAAATGTTCTAAGTAATGACATCTAGTGTTTGTTTAGGAGTATAATTTATTTGAAGAATCATTTTGTATTAAAGATTTATTTTTAAGATTTAAGCTGAAATGACATAATTGTTTTCCATTAAAAATGATGTTTCATGTCCCAAGGTGCTTCCTTTAAATCAAGGTTGATTAAGAAGTATAAGAAAAGTTGCTGAAATAAACACCACTTAAACCAAAATATGAGTATACATGTAGTGAAGTGATCTTAATATGAATAAATGAATATATATGCATTTATGGGTATGTCTAACCTGTCTGAACAAGGGGAAAATTCACTTTTTGTTTTGCTTCTTTGTTTTTAAGGGCTCACAGTTTGTCTCCAACGGATCATTTGGCAGCATTTTACTTGGCACTGCAGCTTGCCATATCCAGACAGGTTAGTTATGTTTTAAAAGTGCAGCATCATACTGTCCTATGAAGATTAGAATTTGTATCTGTTGATGAATACAGATGAATAGTTCTTCAATAAAAACCTGATTTTCCTTGTGTACATATTCATATATAGGGAAAAATACTGAAATACTGAAAAAAAATACTGAAATAATCTCTCCAAACACCTTCAGTCTTATGCAGTTCTCCAGAGTTCTGCCCATATTTCCAGCTCTAGGATCAGAAATAAGACAGAAGTAATTCCACTTACTTCTGTGTTTATGTTGCTAGAAAGAGAGAAAAAAGTCAGTTTTTACAGTGTTTTTACCTATTATGTGTAATCTCTGCTCAGATCCTGGAGAGTGGAGGTCTTGAATCTAGTCTTTAACCATCTTGACAGTGCTTAAGTCTTGAGTACTGGCTAATACCTGTGCTGTTCCTGAATACCTGTATGAGGCTTGGTTACTGCGAACAAAATTACAAACAAGTGTTTAAGAAAACTGGAAAATATTTTGACGCTATAAAAGAGATCAGAACTTGGTGCAGCTTGTACAGCTGGTATGTTTAAGGCATTCTATCATAGGTCACATGAATTTGGATAATGTGGAACTGCTGTCTATATATCATGGTAAGCCTCTTCCTATGTCATGTTTATTTCACAAAGTAGCCCTGAGCACAGTTGTTTACATTCTCTAGGTGACTACTTTTCATCACTAATGCGTAGCACAGACCTTGGACTATGCCACTTTAGAGTGGAATGGATTGTCACTTTACTAGCATAAAATATTTTTGAGTAGCAGGTTATGACTCTGTACTTCTGAATTCCAAAATTCTTGTGTTGCTTAATTAAATTTCTTGGTTTTAACACTTACTGTACTTACTTTGAACAAAAACACAGGCAGCTGAGGAGATAATGAAATTCAACATAAAGAAAAGTTACTGTTGCTGTCTAACTGTACACTTCAGTTAAACATTGCAATTAAAATATTTTCAAAATCATATAGAAGTACTGCCAGGACTTGAAAGAGAATATTTTAAGGGGCTGAAGGGAACAGTTTTATAAAAACATGTATCTTACTTTCCAGGGTTAATATATTATTTAATTTTTAGTGTTCACTGCAGAGCATCAGGTCCATTTTAAACTTCTGAGCAGTGTCTTACAGGAGTGTATAGAATTCCACATGTTATCTGGGTGAACATTTAGAAAATTTTATGGATGTCAATCAAGTAAAAGGCAATACTTCTAATAGTGGTGCTTTCTTTTTCTGCCCTTTTTTTTTTTTTTTTTCTAAATCAGATACCAGAAGCTTTGGGTTATGTTCGTCAGGCTCTGCAACTACAAGGAGATGATGCCAACTCTCTTCATCTCCTTGCACTCTTGCTATCAGCCCAGAAACACTATCATGATGCTTTGAATATCATTGATATGGCCTTGAGTGAATATCCAGAAAATTTTATGTGAGTGAATGTCATGTTTCCTTTCTGCGCTTTCTCTTGTATTTATTTTTCCTGGATTCTCATCTCATTCATTTCAAGAGGGGATTGATTTGAAGATTGGTCTATTTTCTTTTTCCAGCAGTCTTCCTTCCTGGCCATTTAACACAAGTCTGCTAATTAAAGGCTTGTTAAACAGGGATAAAGGATTTGCTTTGGAAGGGAGGTTAGAGCTGGATAGGTGATCTTTCTTTGTTTTTTCTACACCCTCTGTGTAGATAGTTTCTCCCTGTTGCATGCTTTATAGTATGTTTGTGTCTTCTATTTTTATGCAATATTCCAAGAAGGATAAACAGGACTTAACTATTAGCTAGGATAGATTTATCCCATCCTACAGATAACTCTATGGATATGTAACCTATTTTGTAAAATACACCATAAACAGAGAATCTCCTCATTTGCTTAGATAATAACCAGTCATCTGAAGTTGGCTGATGGACAGCTAAATAAGTGAACAGGGAAGAAGCATGTTTGCTAAATGTTCTCTTGTTTAAGAAAAAAATCATTCTGTTTATTTTTCATGTTAAGTACATCTTAACATACATTTGGATTTTGTACTTTTGTAAGGTTGGGGTTTGTTTTGTCTTGGTTTGGTATTTTTTGTTTGTTTGTTTTTGTTTCAGGTTTTTGTTTGTTTTAAAATTAATTTTCTTATGAAAATCTAATAAAATTCTTTATAGGAAAATATCTCAGGGACAGCTTCCATTAACTTCCAGTCTTCTGCTTTGATGATTTACCAGCTGTCACGAAGGTTGTAATCCATAATATGACACATATCCTACATGCTTATTTGGACAATTTTTTGAAGTATCTCATTCTTAACTTCTAAATGACTGGCCTATATCCAAAATTGTTATTATATCAGCCTACCAGAAAAATACTATTTTTTAAAGTATTATTAGTTTGAAAATAGAAACTGTAGTGGTATTCTTTCCTGTTCCTTGACATTTCATGTCTTCTTTTGACTGTCTCTTTAAGGTACTGTTGCTTTTTTCCTCACAAATCTGACCAGGACCTCTGTTGATACCACTTCTTGTCAGAACTTGTGTGGTTTGCAGTCAGTTCTATGCAACAGCTTTTGTTGCTTTTTGCTGTATCTTACTTCCTAGTTTATCTGACTTGTCTTGGTTCTTATCAGGGCCTTCTATCCATGTTTCACAATTTCAGAACTATGTAGCAGTTTCTCTTTCAAATCTGTTCAGGCTTTCCTCAGGACTGAGGGACATACCAGTAAGTCAAGGTTTGAGAGGCAATTGAAGTATCAGCTTCCTAATTTTATACTATTATTTTGTACTATTATTTTATACTATTGTACTTTATGCTATTATACTTTATACTATTATTGTTAAAGACAAATCTGTTCAAAGTAGTATGACTGTCATGTTCTGTCTGCTCTCATTTCATGTTCTGCCACTTATTGGCAATGTAAATAAGGTATCTGCAACTGCTATGTATCTCAGAGTAGTAATAGTCCAGAAGTATTTCTGAAACTGTAGTTTCAGAACTCCCGATTGTTATAAGAGAACTCCCTATTATATTCATCTCTGTTGTAATGAGAGAACAAAGGTTCTTTCAGTAAAATGTTTAGAATTACTCTTGTGAGCATTCAAAAGGTATTTATGGGTTTTTCAAACGTGGTTCATGGCTTTTCCAGAGTAGTTTATACTGCAGCTCTGGTTAAACATGTTGTTCATTACAGTACTGATCTTTGTATTAATGTATGTGTATATATTCATCATATGGGTCATAATAGTGGTTCTAAATTGTTGGTCCTGTCATGTAACACAGACTCTGTGGTAATACAGTGTACTGTGTTACAATGTACTGGTACAGGTCAGGGAATTTGAGAGGAATATCTTGGCAGTAGGAATTGCCATCAGATATGGCAACAAATGCTAAAGAATCCAAGGTGAAATAGTTATATGTATCTCTAGAAAGTCTTTTAGAATCTCGTTTTTAGTGCTGTCAAGTTCCCAGAGAAGTCGAAAATATGATTGAGATTTCTTGTCTGCTCTCTGCAATTGATACTGACAGCCAGACAGGCACATCTGGTCAATAATATAAATCTGGATTGATTCCATCATGTAACTGGGTTATTTTTGCAAGGATTTATCAGCTTTTGAAAACTATATGTGGTGCTCTTGAAATGGTTGACAATGTGTACGTGCCTATACATAAAATATGAAACACAACTGTTTAGTGTATTGCTGAGTCTGGTTTCTTATTTTGCGACTTCTGTAAACAATATAATTTCATGGTATTTCCTAGTAGATTGCAAAGAGATCCTCTTGTGTTCCTCTACAACTTGCTAATATTTAGATACACTGAAACATGATTATTTGTCTGTGGTGCTTTATTTGGTTTTGTAAACACTTCAAATGTCTTTATGCTTTATCTTTCAGTTGTATCTGCAACCCAGTAAACTAAATACGACAAGAGTTCTCTTGGTAATCTCTTTATTTCTGCCAGGATCCATTACCCCAGCTTTATGCAGATTGATACTTTGATGGCTTTGCAGCATAATAAATCCCTATACTTGGAAATATTAAAGCATAGTGCTTGTGATTTATACTATTCCTCATTTCTTTCATTTCTTGTGCATTATTCCTATCTGCATACCTCTATATGCTGTAATTGCATTGCTGCACTGAGTGCTATTCTTGCTCTCTTCATAGCTGTATATTCTTTTTGTTATGCATTTCTTTAAAAAGAATCTATGTTTTCACAAGTTTATTACTGCACCTTTGTAAAATGCCAGAGGTTGCAAGGAACTCATAGGATACACCATGAATCATGCAGAAAAGTGGCTACTTTCCAGCACCCTTCTGTTGTGATCAATTAGTAAGCATGTTGTCTGTCAGTTTTTGACATTTGGAAACCTGGTGCATTACTAGAGTTCATGTTCAATATTTGAAGCATACAGCAAGCATACCTTTGGATCTGCAATTAATATTAACCTTCCTGCACTATAAAGCTAGAGATTTGGCCAATCAGATCATGATTTTGCCCTGGGCATCTGAGGTCAATAAGTAGAAAGAAATTCCTCAGAGCCAAAGAATTCTGTCCCATCATTATCTAAAGGAGGGGAAGGAAGGAGCAAACACACTGGGCTGTTAGCAGCAAGGTACTGCTTTTTCTTTGAATAGAGAGTTGATTGTTCCTCCTGTATTCATTATATTGGCAGCATAAATGTGCAGTTTGCTCTGAGATCTGCATAAGTATTGGGAAAAATCAAAGAAACCTCTGAAATTGAAATAGATATGTAGTAATGTTTTTTTAGAAATAATAAAAAAGGAAGTTATTTACTGAATATTTATAGCACTATTGTTTCAAACTTTTTGTAAACCTAAATTGCTAGGTTGTAGCCACTCTACTTGTAAAGAAATCATTTGTGTGAATACAATCAATCTCCTTCTAAATGCTAGGTAATCTTTGAAGCCTCCTGCAGTCTGAGCATGCTTTAATCCAGGGACAAAAGATCTCTAGACAAAAGATTACTGAACAGATTAAGATACTGAAAAGATTATGAATACTCTACTCAGTATGAATACTGAGATGGGTGGGAATAAGATGCCAGCACCAAAAAACCTGAGTAGTTAATCTCAATCAGGTGCTACTGTGTTCAAATTAATTTCAACTTAAGGTTTTTCTCCTTTCGTTAGACAGCTTGTCCTAGTCATAGAAATGTGAAGTTCAGTTCTTCTCCAGCTTGACAGGATTTGAACCCACAGGTGATACAGCTCAGAGTCCTGACCATCAGACTGTGAGGGCAACTGAGTGAAATGATTCCTTTCTCCTCCTGAAACAGAAGCAGGGATGTGCTGCCCTGAATGCAAAGGCACTAGGCAGGAAGGAGCCACGATATATCCTAGATTGCTGAAGTACTTAACTGTGAGGGGGGCTGCAGGTCTCGGTTGCTTGGGTTTTCCTTGAGATTTATTTCTATTAATCCAGTGATTTCCCTCTCTGAATGTGTAAGCAGTCCCAGAGTGCATTTCAGTCTGAGGGTATGTTCAAGGTGATGCAAAGTAAGTGTTTGTGTTGCATTGGTTCATATTGGGCTTGTATATCTTGTACAATATATATGATACATGTGCAAGTACCTGAGGAGCCTTATGTACAATTATACCCTGGTTTTTCATCTGCTTGTTACAAGGAATTTATATCTTAGTGGTTCAAATGATGTGAAATCTTGAAACAACACTTCTGTCTGTTTTTAATTCATGATTAGTCAAAAACAGGTTCTCAGTCAAGGGAGACAGAGTCAGATTTCTCAGCGAAGTACTTGGGGTATTGTTTTCTTAATCTTAACTGTTTGGGGTTCCCTTATTATTTCAAATGTTAGGGCACTTAAAGATGATATAATGCCTACAGTTAGAGTAATTAGGCAAAATAAATAGTAAATTGCTAATTTTATGCTGAAAATTGGAACTGCAATGGATAGCAGCTGACAAGCTTTTAAAGTAGCAGAAGTAGGGAACAGCAGATGGGTTATTTGAGGAGTGCAAGCATGTTATTTTAATGTTAAGTTCACTCAAAAAGGAAAGACATATGGTAACAGGTTTGAAGACAACTGAAGACTTAGTTCACAGTTTAAACATTTACATTTCTTGAAGTGTGATGGAAATTTTTTTTTCTTCCAGGAATATTTCACAGAAGCATCAGGCCAATATGTCATTCCTCTGAAAACTATTAAATCTTTTCCTTCCTGACCCTCAAGGGCTCTTTTGAGCTACATTAGATTTCCCAGAACCACAGGGCCTTTTAACATTCCTCTCAGTTCAGTGTGTAACAAACTTGTTTCCTTCTTGGAGATGTCCAGGTGGGCATAAAAAAGGAACTGGTTGGTACAGGCAGTGTAGGATGATACATATACAATGGTGTTTTTTGGGACAGGAAGATATTTATCAACTAAAGAAAACAGACTACCCTATTCTGCTTTCCCAGTGTCAGTTGTAGTTGCACTGCAGTATGTGGTGCTGGCAAAACTTGAGCTTTTGTGGGCTTTTTTCCTTGATAAATAGAGCACTGGAAATTATTTGAGGAAAGGATGGTAATATAAGATTGGACAAGAAGTAGTGATGTGCTATGCTTGCCAAAAGCATATCTTTCAGGTTTGTGTATGCATTCTTGTCAACATTTTACAACATGCATTTTCAAATCCATTCCATTTTGATCCTGTTTGTATTGGGAGTTAAATGAATTAGTTCTCAGGAATGATTTTTCTGTAAGTCATGAAAGACAGTATAGTTTGCTTGTGGTTTTGTTTTTTTTAATTCTGTGCTCTTCTACTTCACTCCCCCATCCCCCTTCCCCTTTGGTTGTTGTTACATGCTTTTACTGAATGGTCCATTAAAAAAGACACTGTTGATAGGTAGATATTACTTTACATAACAAATTGGTCATTGGCCTCAGGGTCTTATCCCTGAATTATGTTTGCTAGGCTGTAGATTCTTTGAAACTTGATTGAAAGAGTCCCAGTTTGGGTCATGAGCTGGCTGCTGCAGGGAATTCAAGGCAGGCAAACAAGAAGTTTTCAAGTATAACTAATTTGTTCTGGCTTTAGTCAGAAACTATCTTCATTATAGTTTAGAGATTTACATTTTCTTAAGGACATCGAATTCATAATATGGAATACAGTAGATATACACTGCACCAAAAATCACAGGTCTGACTGCTTTGGGAACAAATATATGGGGAACAATAGGGTGCAAGGAAGTCCATCTAATGGACACCAAATATACCTATTCATGATTTTCACAAAATTGTGTTATTTTGGGGCTTGAGGGCTGGTTTTGTTGCTTCTTTTGCTGTTTTGAGAGTCATGCTTCAAATAGCAATCTGAACAGCCTATTCATCCATGTTTCTGTATGTGTATGGGCTTCCCAGTACTTGAGATCTGTGTGGCTGGAGTTGGAGAAGGTTTGGTGATTGATTGAGAAACAGATTAGGACACTTATTTTTTATTAAGTTAAATGCTTTCCTGGAGTTTTTACAAAAACTAGATTTGTTTGTTTGACCTCCTGTTGCCAGTGTTGGACACTGAGTGATTTCAAGGTACTTACAAATGATGATTTTTCATGTTTTATAATTAACTCTTTGTATTTATGTCTCTCCTGATAATAGAACTCTCCTCGAGTACTGAAAATGGAGTAGACTGACCATGCAGTGGTTCACTTTGCAATTGCAGCAGACACCTCTATAAGTTTCTTTCTGTACTTTGATTATCATGATTGCATCTCAGGTCACTGAATGTGTAAATACATCCTTTACAAAACTACATGTCTTTCATAGTATGTCTAGTTTCATGTTGTCATTCTCCCTGTAGGTTAAATTTTTCAATGGTGTCATTGTGTGTTTTGGTAATGAGACAGGTATTTGGGAATTGAATAATGTGAAGCTGTAAGCTTTCTACAGCATGTGTTAAAGGGACAGTTGTCAAAACAGGATGCTTGAATTTATAGTTTGCAGCCAGGAGGATCAATTCTTAAACTCCCCGATTGTCTATATATTAGAAGTTTCTAAATTTACTTTACTTTTTATGTTAGCATAGGTTTAGCTCAAGCATACCTTCCAGAGGACTTCCTGTCTTGATAAGAACACATCTAAACCTGGAGAAACCATTGCAGCACGTGGTAGCTTGTTTCAGTGTTGGAGCTGCACTCTTCATTAAGACTGCATTTTTGGTTTTAATTTGAATTGATCCCTTATTGGTTCCTTTCCAACCATTGGTTTTTGTATCATAATTTGCTAAGCCCTCTGCAATCCTGGTGACTTCATTCTCTTGATGATAGTTTCTGTAATGAGACCACCTCCCAGCATCCTTTCTGATAAGAATGTCACCCTACTTGCTGGCAGTAAGGGCATACTCTCCACCCTTTCAGTTATTCCTTGCACTGTAGCCAGTTTTATCACATGTGAACGAGAACTGCACAAAATATTTCAATATCATTTATTACTTCATTATACAAGAAGCACCTGCATCATGTCTCTTTGAAAGGGCTGTGTTAATTATATTGAGCATAATTGCTTTACTGGGGGCTTTTATTCAAATTCCTGTTTGCTGGCACTCTTATTTGCTTCTTGCTTAGTTATTTTTATGACGTGTTTCCACATATAGATTGCAAAGGCTGTATTTGTTCCAATAGCTATATATTTAATCTTTAAAAAGATATTCGGCCTGACAGCTATTAAGCCGTGCTGCTGAGAAATTTCTTGAGGAAGTTTCCTACTGTGTTTTATAAGGATCTTTTCATTAGGCGGGTATATTACATGTAAATTAGAGTCCTGTTGGATTAAATTGGAATTCTCAAGTGAGGGATTTTAAGGCAGGCAGCCCTATGTTCTCCTAAAAGAAGTTACCAACTTGCAGACAGTAAACTATTGTCAAAATCTGGATTGTGAATGATGTAAACACTGGGAACTTCAGGATTTTCTTCTAATTTTAACCTTTTTCTTCTAAACCATTTATTTATGAGTCATTACAAGATTTTTAGAAGGGCACTTGCTCACACCATGTACTGACACAGAGAAAACTGACAGTGCCAAGGTTTGGCTTCCCTCCTACTTCTTCATTTCTTATGTTTCAGTCATCAGTAGTTTTCCCTATATGTAATTGTTGAGCGCAAGGAGTAACTTGCTAACACTTTATCTAGGAAGGTCAATGGATTTAGATTCTTGCAAATAATCAATTTTGAATAATAATTGTTCCACCTTAATTTTTTGCATTCTGTGTACAGCTTCTCCAATTATTCTGTGGGGGTCTCATAGTTAAGCTGATGTAATTTGCACAAGCAGTTGACACTATGACAGTTTGTTACAGAGCTGAGATCAAACAGTATGAAGTATGCATGTGAATGTAAGTTCTGCATCACCATATTTATTTTTTCCTTTAAATTCAGATCATATGAAAAGAAGTCTACATTGTCTGTTAAAAAAGAGTTTATTTTCAGAGTTCAGTATCTTTAGCATTACATTCTGCATCATCCTTTTTGTGATTTTTTTTTAGTGCAGAATTATTGTCAAACTAATTAGTCTAAGATTTAACAAGTTATATGATTAGACTTGGTGAGGTTTTTTTGGGGGGAGTTGTTTGTTTGATAGTTTTTGTGGGGATTGGTTTTGTTTGGGGTTTTGTTTGCTTTTTTAATATAGTGCTTGGTTTTAAAACAAGAACAACTTCTTTTAAATTCTTCTAGCATTCTAGGATTTAAAGTTGTGAGATATATCAAATAAGCACTTAAATGTGAAAAATGAAATATTATGTAACTCCACGTGGAACTGGTATTTTTCACCTTTCTTTTATGGTCTCATACGTAACAGGCTATATATCAGAATTGATTATATATAAAGTTTATTATTCTAGTTAAGCTATTGTAGAAATTGATGTGGTTTTCTGGGAGATCAAGCTGTTTGTTTGATGCTTTGTGTGGCTTTTTTGTTGGTTGTACTCATATTTATGGGACTCCCAGTATATTAATTATTTCCTAACATTTTTAATAATTGATTGTCATGTAAAAAATACTGTTAGCTGAAGTTACTCTTAGCAAACTCTTAAATTATTCAAAAAGGTTCTCTTAAAACTTAGTAAGTTTACTCCAAGTAGGTTAAACATAAACCAAAGTAGTTACATTTTTAATCCTGCATTCCAAGCAAGCAGATTTGATGCATACTTTTAAATTTTATTTTCCTAGGGTGGTTCTTAGGTTTCTTAGCAAGGCTTTTGGTACTTTACACTATGATTTTCAATGCACATACTTTTAAGTGTTGTGTACAGCTCTTCCTTATGTTCAAGTCCTGAACAATGTAAATAATTTATATAATAAGCGAATAATAATGAAGTTTGCTCCCAACACTGACTGAAAATAGAGCAGTCTGATCAGTTTTGATTAAGATATGGGCATATGCACCCTTCAGAAGAAGTCTGGTGGAACTGTAAGTTTCCTGTAGGATGTTGCTTAGTCTGAGAGACATTAGGGAGATTCCTGATTACCACTGCATTGAGTGACAGTGCTATAGCAGGCAGGTCTGGGGGAAGAATCATAGATAGTGTGTCATGTTGGTAGATTTGAAGAAAGGATCATAGAATGTAAGGCAGGTCTCATCCATGCAGTAGTGTATGAAATGCAGATATCCAACTATGGCTGATCCAAGCCATTGTGCTTTTATGGTGCACAGCAACTTGTGGAAATTGCTAACTTGATCCCAAAAGAAAAACAGCTGGTTTTAAAATGATGCTTGAGGTGAGCAATAGCTGTTCACTGAAAAAACTAAGAGTTCTCAATATTAACAGTGTTACTTGTCACATAGCAGAGCTCGGTCTTCCATACTTCAAATTTTTGCTTCATTCAACAGGTTAGAAATACCTTCAAAAGCTTAAGCCAGTATTGGACAAATTAACTCCTCTTGATCTCCTGACATAAGAGAGTTGCTATGGAAGGAAATTGGTGGTTGTAGCATCTTCAAAAAGTGAAACGGGCTGGCTGAGAATTAGGACAACAATTGTATTTTGGAGATTCATAAGTTCTTTGCTACAAATTACACTGGTTGGCTGGTAGAGAAAGCTTCAGATCATGGATTAATAGATTAGTTTGCATGGATGAGGAAATAAAGCAGTTGCAAGAACTTTGGACAGCACAAGGCCTCATTATTATAGTTGTCCTGCCTGTAATACTTTTCATGAACTTATCAGTTGTATTTTAAGAAGTTAGGTTATTTGCACCACCTCTTCTGTGGTCTATCCAAAACAAACTGTGAGGAAGCAGTCTTTTCTACAACTTAATTATAAATTAAAAGACCTAATTCCCACCCTTAGTGTTTTTATTCTGAATGGCCTTTAGATATACTTGTTTTTGTGAAAACTATTTCCTCTAGACAAACTGTTCTTTTCCCTTCCTGCTGCTTGTCTCATCTGTATTTATAGAAAGAATTTGTACCTCTTCTTGGCTTTTTTATTCTGCTAGACTGACTAAGTGAAGTATTTTTTGTACTCTGTAGTTTCCAGTCAATGGTTCACCCTCACAGCCTTTCTCTGCAGCTGCTCCAATTTGAAATTTCTCAAGTGCATGTTTTTAGTGGTTACAATGAGAATTACATATAACATTCCCGGTGTGGTCTCACTGGGATATTGTACAATGGCACTGTGTATTTCTCCTTCTGTTCCAATGAGTAGTCCCTGAATTGCATCTGGCCTCTTCACAGCTGTCTTACGTTGATGAGCCCAGCTATTAGGCAGCTCTGGTTTGGAGTAATGGTTACACAGGTTGTTGGGTACAATCTCTTTATTAAACTTGAGCAATAACCCTTTTATTCATTAATGGTGTTAACTAATATTCCTACCCTCCTGGCAAAAACATTGGCAGTACAGATGCTGTTCCCCAGTCATTCCAGAAGTGATATTTTCTTTAAAGTTTTTACTTTAGAAAGGACAATCCCATGTGTCACTGTTTCCATAATTCTGAGAAATAGATTATTTTTCACTGCATTAACTTTAGTCATTCTTAAAGTGTTCTTATTCTCCATTTGCCATAGTTTTCGTATCTCAGACAACACAGGTAAAGATTATGGTGAAGGCTGGGGGTTCATTCCTGAATATTTTTAATTTTCATCGCTGTTTAGTAAACACATTTTCTTTTTCTTCCTACTTTGATATAAAAAAGCCTTAAAAAAACTATCATTTTAGTGTATAATAATCTGTTCAGGTGTAGTTTAGCTTTGCTTTTTACTAATGTATGTAAGATGCAGCTTTTTGTGTTGCTCTTTTGTCCCCTGCCTGTCCACTGCTGTTCTTCATAGGATCTCTACACATTTCTGATGTCTTACTTGTACAATCTTATCAATGATTGGCTTGTCACACATGGAGTTTTACCCATTCAATTTGAGAGTCAGGTCCTTAAATGTTTGAGCATCTTTGTGTTAAACACCAGGCTTCTGCTGCATTTGGATGTCTTTGCTAACCTTCACTATCAAATTCCTTGCTGCTGAAATTCAAAGTCCTAGTTATAAACCCGTTCGGAATTTTTTATTCTTTATTTAAATAAAAATCCAGTAATATATGGATTAGGTTATGAGCAGCTGCTTTATAATGTCCTCATTAGTTAGTGAGAACAGTCTTCAAGTAATGGAGGCATTTGCTGCTTCAGTAGCTATTTCATAAATTTATCAGCTATTAGCTCCAAGAATAACTAAGTCTTTCCACTTAAGAGTTTGATTTGTTCTCCATTTTCTGTCTGGGTAATTAGTCTCCTAAAATGATACAATTCACATTATTTTTAGCAATGTTAAAGATCTGCATCCATAGAAAACACTGATGCTGGAACAAATACCCTATTAGTCTGTCTTTGAAAGAACCTGTTTTACCTACTTCCCTTCCCCAAAGGATTTGACCCAAACAGATTTCTGTTCTTATCTGTTATATTTTTTCCACATCTCTGACACACATTGTTCTATTCTTCATTTCTTTTTTGAATATTGTCTTTTCCTCATACTTGTATTCTTAATAGAGTGCTGTTCTACCACGTCAAGGTTACTCTGGCACCATGTGCCAGTAATTTAAACTTCTGACTCTCAAACAGAAACAAACAGATAATTAGTGATGCTCATAAAATGTACAGCTTAATATTCATCATCCTATCACTTGGTAGTTTTTATCTATTCTTCATCATTTTAGTAGTGTATCAAAACTTCTTGTAAGGTTTAAAATTCTCTGTGTCTGTAATGCAGGCTGTATTCCAGAAGAGCTGTTTTCACAGATGCTTGAAGCTGACCTCTCAGAAAATCTTTTTTCAGATAACCTACCTCTTGGTTTCTAAAACCTTCCTGGTAATACTTGTCCGTGAGCTGCTCATACCTCCAGCCATGTTTCAAGGGAACTTGAAAAAATTAAGTCAATTTGGGAGACCTGTTTGTCACATAGTGTTCCTCCTTTCTGTTGCCTCCTTCCTCTTCCATTCCTTCCCCCACTGGTCAAGTATGAGTAGCTGGCAAGTTTTCATTTTATTATTAAACTCCCATTTCAGTTTTCTGAGGTATCTTCATTCTTTTAAGATTTACAGTCCAAATATTTCTTGGATCCAGGGAAGTTGTTTATGTGGCTTTATAAATGCAACCTTTTCTACTCAAAAGATTATTTTTGCTTTAGTGTGGATAATCCCACACCAGTGTACTTTATTTATGAGGTGCAATTTCCTAGCCTTTCTTTATCAGAATTGTGAATATTTTTCCATCATACTTTGTTTGTTGTTTGTATTTTGGAAAACATGCAAACACCCAGTCCAGACTGCCACGATGTGCAAGAAACAGGAACGATGTTGCAACGTGTACTAAGTACATCCAAAAGCAACAAACTGATGTGTTGCTTTTATTCTTACACAGATATTTGTCTTCTACCATCTTGACATTGAAGCCTACACTAGTAGCTCAGGTTCCAACATTTCTGTTACATAGACTCCTGTTATTTTGTGCATGTGTTTTTAAGTAATTTCTTAATAACCAAATCCACTCCCTTTCTATTCCCTGCTCCATTTTTCCTTTTAAATATTGCTTACTGAATCTTAACATTTTACTGACCCTGTGCCTTTCCTCTGCTACAAAATTCCAGAAACTCTTAAATGCTTGAATACTGTTAATGGAAATTCAGTCTATCTGTAAACTGCACATAATAAGGTATATATTACTCTAGAGTGACTTGCAAATTCAGTGCTTCTGAATTGATTATGTTCCATAACTTTTGTAAAATGCTTTGTGATCACAAATTTTAAGAAATTGAACTTCTATAAGCTCTTCAAACTGTCAGATGTACTATCATACATTCAGAGAAGCCTGTGATTTTGGTTTCAGGTTTTGATGCCTAGGTCTTGCTGTTTGGGTGAGGTGTGTGTGCATGTGTTAAGGGTAGAATAGATGAGGGGAGTGTGAAGGAAGGAGGAATTTATTTGTCATTTTTCCTTCTCTCTTCAGTAAAATGATGGACAGACCTGGACATGTTTTTCTTTCAGTGATATAGTCACTGTTAAATGAATATCTAAGGAGGACATCTCTGCCAAATGAAATACAACTTTAAATTATCCATATAGTTCCCCGTATACTCAAATCCAATTTACTGAGGAAGAAAGCTAAACTAGTGTAACTGATTGCTCTTCTCTTCATTCTTACAAGATACCAAGTGAGACTCCATATGACCTTATGTACCTGGCAGGTGCTCATTTTCTTAAACTAATGCAGTGACCTGCCTTTTGTTTCTTCCTCAGTCCCACAAAACACACGTTGCACACTTAAGGTTGTGTGATTCATTTTTAGATTTCCAAGCTGGGTAGTTTCTGCCAAGGATGTTCAGTGCAATGCTAAAGATTTAACTACTGTAACTCGATGTAATTTCTTATTCTTGAGAAAACTCTCTGCACTTTTCAGTTACCATTAGCAGCCTCCAAGTTTGTATTTGGGATAAGAAACTTCTGAGCTTTCACACATATCCACCCGCTACACCCTTCTCAGTCTTCCCACGCAAACCATATGAGCAATCATATAAATTTTTCACTTAGTATGATTAAGGTTGCAGTGGAATAAAATGCCAAAGTACACCTGGGTTTTAAAACAGAAAGTAGGCTGACAGTTTTATATGCATGCTCTCCCCCACTTTGTGTTCTTTAATCTGGGATTTTACTAAAAATTGCTTTTAAATTAGTATTTTTCTAGTGTATTGTCTGTTCCTAGGTGCTGTGACTCCTATAAATGTGCCTACCAACGGACTAGCTCCTTTATTGTCACATTGTATTTATATTCTTTAAGTAACTAGGAAGGTGTCTAGATTAATCTTTGTAGAAAACCTACAATTTGATCCATCCTGTCGAATCCTGGGGTACTGCTAATGTCAATAAGCTACATTGTCTTCTAACTTCTTTTTAAATTAAAAAAAATCCTGTCAACTTTTGTTTCTGTCCAGTTGAAAGGCATCTTGTAAAAAGCACTCTTACTCTGATGGCATTAGATATTTATTGTAATTGCTTCATTAAACTATTACTTAAATTATTACAGTATTTGAAGTTATGCTTTCTCCAGTTCGGTGTGATGCTGACTGTCTTTAAAAATGTTTTTCTTGAATTGTAATCTCTCTTAATTTCCCTTTCCTTTTCACTAGATTACTGTTTACAAAAGTCAAATTGGAGTCCCTGGGCAGAGGCCCAGATGAAGCACTCCTTACCTGTAAACACATGCTCCAGATTTGGAAATCCTGCTACAATCTAACTAACCCAAGGTAAGATGCTGTAGAGTGCTGGGCTGCTCACCACCTTGCTAAGTAGCTTTTCAGGCAATATTAGGTCAGCAGTCCTGCATTTACCTGTTTTGGTATTTGGTATTTGTAATCCCTGGGAAATCTGGAGGCTGATGTGCAAAGACATCAGTTGATGGTCATGTGGAGCTACCCAGGGTTCCATGAAGTAAGGTATGCCAAAGCTACTAAATTCTGCAGTGATAAAGACTGGTTACACAGATTGGGTAACCCATCCATTCTCAATGTACTGGTATGGTCTTGTTTTGTTTCCTGATCAGGGTTTTAGTCTTTTATGTTGTCTAGTAGAGAGATTGCTGTAGTAGGAATTTAGTTCAAGGACTTTCACTAAATAATATGAAAGAGGACAAGACATTAATTAAAACCATAGAAGCATCAGGGATCACATGGATAGATATGATGTGCTTGCATAGTGAGCATGGCTGTTTTTTTGAAGAGAGGTCTTGTTTATGAACCTATTTAGGTTCTTTGAGGGCATTAACAAGTACATAGATAAATTCTTATAGTCCTGTTTGGGTTTCCAAAATGCTTTTGTGAAAGTCCTTTGCCATATATTAGATAAGCTATGATTAGAGCCCTGATCTGTGTAAGATTAGATAAGCTGTGAAACAAATGGGAAGGCTATTTAGCAGGAATCCATGCTGGTACTATTCAACATGTTTATCAAATACCTGGAGAAGGAGAATTTCCTGCTGTCTGGTCGTTTGAAGGGTTGACAGCTTCTGGAGAAGAGATGCTGCAGCAGAAAGGCTTTGTACCAGGTGACATCAGATACCTGTCTAGCACTATGGTGGGCATGCAGTTTTTTCTGTACTTTGATTCCGCCCATGTAAACACATGCATCTCTAAGAAGATTGAGAGAGTTGACCTAATGGTAGAAGAGGGAAAACTGCTTCTCTCCTTAGGGAGCTAGTGGGCATTCAGAGCAGCAAAGTTTGGAGGGTGTGGCAGGAGAAGGCTGGCAAGGCACCTGAGTCAGTCACAGCGTATTGAGAGACCCTGACACTGCGTTGTGGAGCAGGGAGCATTGCTCGGGTTACAGGAAGCAGGTATGTCAGCAGCCAGAAAGGTTTGAGCTGAATCTTTTCAGTTCAAAGTCACTGAATGAGGAGCAGGGGCCAGGGAGAATATTTCTCTTCTAACTTAGTGGGTGGTGCTTTATTTTAGTTAGCTGGTTGTGTGTGTGGGCAGGCAGGGTTAAGAGTTTAGTATCAGAATGCTGTACTTAGCAGAATAGCTACAGTTTCTGTGCAAGCCTAATTTCAGACTGGCTTTGCATGTACTCCAACACAACTTTTCACCTTCCATCTCTGCTGTTATATCCTTTACACAGATCAGGGCTCTAATCATAGCTTGTCATTACTGCGTTGTTGTTCTCGTTCTTGTTCTAAGAGCTACTGTGCCATGTTAAACACACGTTAAGTAATGCCTCCTTCAGACATCAGCAGTGACTGTGAAAACTTGCTCTTGGCTGTGTCAGCTTCAAACAGCAGTAGTTGATAACTCTCCTTGGCACCATGCTCCTTGAAGAACATCTAAGTGGAAAAATTAGTGAGGACTACTTTGCATCTGATTTTTTTTTAATACTGATTTTTTTTATCTTGACATCTAAGTCTTTTCTTGACTTAGATGACAGTGCATTAAGATCAAATTCAGAATGGAATGAACAGGACCTGTGGATAAGTGTCATGATGGAAGGAGACAGGTTTCCCAAATCACACATTCAGAGTTACACCCAGCAGTGAATAAAAATACCAAGTTGTAGTCTTTCTTTGGCTGGTCTGTGTGAAATGTAAGGACTGAGTATCTACATGTTGTATCACAGTAATGCAGATCCATCCAACTGTTATCCAGGGATAACTGTTATCACTGAGACCTGAGATGTGACTGGAAAGTTCTGTTCACCCAACTGCACTCCTCATATACTGAAGAATGATGATGCAGGATTGTTGTGAAAACTTGAGTTTTCCAACTTTTGTAGTTTTAACACACACTTCATTTTGTTGCAAAGCACCATTTGAAAATTATGTCTCCAACTGGAAATAATTGAAGCCTTTTTAAAAAAAGTTCTTTAAGCCAGTAATAAAAGGTCTTTTAATAATTTTAAACCTATTTATAATTTTGTTTTTCAAAGTTTTAAATGTATTTTATCCTTATTTGAAATATCTTTTTCTATTCTGATTTAGACTGAAAACTAATTTAGTGTATCATTTTCCCAATGAGAAAAGAATTTACTTTTTTGATAAGCTGTGGTTTATATTAAATATTTCTTCTGCAATTAATCAGATTTTGCGGGAATTTGGGTTCAGTGTCCTCAATAATCTTTTAATAATAAAAATAAATCACAAATACCTAGATATACCTTAAAAAGGGCCAAATGCAATACTGTGTATTACCTTTGTTCAGTCGAGATGGGACTTTTGTCTTTAATTGACATACAAACTTTTTTCTCATGAGATGGTTAATATGAATTTTAAAATTATTTTGTGGTGCAAGGCTTGGAAGATTTAAATGTTTGCCTTTAGCCTACTGCTTAAAATGCATTTGAAAATAGTTGAATTCTTTCCCACTTCTTGGTTTGCATTTGAAAAAGGAGCAAACCACAGTGCCAGTGCTGTGCTTAGAAGATATTGATGGTAGGTCTGGCTCTACTTGTCAGCAACGTTTGGCATGTGGTTGCATGTGGATTGAGGAAGTAATTACCATGGAAAATTCACACCAAGTGATGTAACAGCTATAGCTGATAGTGCATGTCCCAGAAAGTTCCCTTCTGTTTCCTGTGGATTTCTATAATGATGTCATTTTGTAAGGAAATAATGCAATAATGTTAGGGTACTGCAAAATTTTAATTCTACTGTTTTAGTAACAGCTCTACAAAGAGGGGATGTTGTTTCACTGACTTTTGCAACTATTAAGAACTGTTGGAAGAATTCTTGCCCTTCTCTCAAGTCAAATTCAGAAGGAAGCAGTTGTAAAATTAAGGCAAATGGAGAGATGTGCTGAATTCCAGTCTTGCAGTTTAGATTAACGTTTCTCAGGCTTTACTTTAAACTAGGAATTTCATACAGTTTTTTCTCTTCAGGGAGAATCAGACAAAAGTTTGCACTCTAAGTTGGGCTAGTAGTTCAATTGCTTTCAAACTTAATTACTTTTAAGTTTGTGGGGTGGTTTGGTTTTTTAATGAGGTTTTAAAGAAAATATTTATTGATAATGAATTGTACCAGACTTAACAATCCTAAAAATGAAATTACTGTATTAACCATAGAATGTTAAAGAACCCTAACGTGCTTCCTTATACTTTGCTGACAATGTGTCTCAATTCTTGCCTTATCTTAAGGAGAAAAATTACTTAGTTCTTCAGTCCCTGTTCTTCTGCTGAATCTTTAATAGTAGTTCTAGGAGCAATTAGTTTTCCAGCAAGCATATCAACATATCAACTGTCTGAGGGGCAGATAGTGAGTTACAGCTAAAGTAGAAGTTAAGTGCATTTGTCCACAGGTGCAATCAGTAAAAATCACTGCTGCAGCTTAGGCTCCTGAGATGCTAGAAGTGTTCAAAATGTTTCTGCTGTGCTGTTAGAATCAAGTTCAACATTAGGCAGTTGATATGCACATGTGCATATATAAAAAATAAAACAAAACACAAAACCAAAACAGCTCTTTATAACATCTTTACCTAAAATTAGATGTCCTGGCTTTAGTGTTTCTATTCAGTCTGGGGCAAGTGTGGATTTTCAAACTTACACCTGCTTTCTCAGCTTTCTGTAATAGATGTACCCCATATCATTTCTGTAGAAGTGTTAGTTATGAATCAAATTAAAAGCCAGTATTCCCTTTGTAGTTGTATTAATTATGAAAACAGAATTGCTGAAGTAAATAAGGATTTAATTTTGCTCAGCTTAATTCTGTTTTAATGCAACTGGCTTAATGCACTGTGAGTGGTTAGTGGTGCTTGGTACTAAATTTGGTCATAGCAGTAACTTTTATAGCAAGAACCTTTGTGGGAGTAGGGCAGCATGCAACTTGTATATCAGTATATAATTTTTTATTTTAATAGCTTACAATTTCTGTACTTCATTACAGTGATTCTGGACGTGGGAGCAGCTTGTTAGACAGAGCTATTGCTGATAGACGACAGCTAAATACAATTACATTACCAGATTTCAGTGATCCTGAAACAGGTAAGAACTGCATATGAACAATAAAATAGATTAAATAATCTGACTATCACTAGATTTTGCATTTGTTTAATTTTTTTCTAATTTTGCAAAATGAAGTTATGTTTTCATTATTGTCATATAAGTGGAAATAGACATTGTGTGACATAATTTTTTTTTCTTTTTTATTTATGAAGTACTTGCTGACCATGTTCTCTGTAAATTAAAATATCTACAGTATGTATCTTGCTGAGCTTAGTAGCATTTCCTTATGCAAGGGCTAAAAATTAGTATGCTGAACTAGCCTACTTGCCAAAGTCCTGTGCTTTTTGGTCCATTCTGTATTTGCACCTTTTTGTTTAAAAGGTAAATAAAAAAAACTTCAGAGAACTTTTAATCTCAAAAAAATATAAGACGTTAATTAATTAAAATCTCGATTATATGTTAAAATACAATTACATGGGTGGGTAGGCTTACTGTGGACATACTTTGACATTGTAAGCAAATTTATTTATTATAAATTATACATATTGTGATATTTTTATAGACGTATAAAAATTGTGGTGCACAGGTGTGCTACATAAAAGCTAAGATTGTTACATGTGAGTAAATACTGACAATATGTAATTTGCCTGTATTAATATATTCAGTTATCACAATGCAAACTAATATACTTTAGAAGTTATACAATCAAAAAGCATGTGAGCCATGCATTCTGCGAAGATTGCAGAAGGAATTATCATGATGCTGCTAATTCCAAAAACTTTTTCCATATCTTACTTGTGTTCTAAATATTGAGAGTTTTCTCAATATTTAATTTTTAAATTTTTATTTTTAAAACCATAGTATGCTTTTTGTGGCACCTTTCAGGGGTGTGTTTCTGCTCAATCACTCTTTGACACAAACAGCTTATGGGAAAATTTGCCAGCCTATGAATTTGAGTACACTTGACCCATAAATTAAGACACATTGAAATGTATAATGTATGTCTTTGCTTAATATCAGAATAGTGCAGTAGCGAAAAATCCAATTTAGCTATTTAACCTCTGAAAGTTAAAATTGGATTGAATGTTCACTCAATTTTGAGTTTAAAGTAGTGTTCTGTGCTTGCTATAGTGCAAGCAGTTTTGATTGCAAAGATCAGGTCACTTGATTTCAGAGAATAGCAATATGATATGACAATTAACGTGGAATCTTCCTGTATTCATATAATTAAAATGGATAAGACAACATTATATCAATCTATGGTGATCATTCTATATTCTAGTCTAGCTAATTGTTTCATTTTTAAGAACATAACTAGATTTTATAGGCTTCATATACATATATAGATAGACATACATATAGATAAAATTTTATGCCTTCAAAAATTACTTGTTGTGGATGGGTGTTGTGAAAGGTTTTTTGTGGTTAGTGGTGGTTTTTCATTTGTTTCTTTTCCAGCAGGGACATACAGCTCTTGATTTATACCTTCAGGGTGTCCTGTTTTATATCTGCCACATTGAGAGCACAGTGAATTGGTGCACTTTAAAGGCTGCATATTCCTCAATGCTTTTAACTAAAGATGAACGCTCATTCAAAACAGTGAGCTTTACAAAAAACTTGCCCCAGATTCAAATCCTGCAGCCAATATCCTGATCAAAATAGGATCTCTGCATACATTCTGATTTTTCTAGCAGGTCTAACTTGTATTTTTTTCTGAATCTCAGCTGTGTTGTTAGAACTTATCTCTATTGTCAAGGAGAACAAGATGGAAAATTAAAAATATGGGATCCTTTTTGATTATTTATCTTATAAAAGGTAATTGTGGAGGACCAGTGGGTGGATGTCCCTCATGTTTTCTTTTTTTTTAATTGGGAGTTGGAGTTGATTTTGTTTGTTGGTGGGGTTTTGCTAATTGTTAATTTTAGCAGAAGAAACCTTGTTGCAATACCAGCACTCAATTTCTGGCAAGGACTAGAGCTTTGTTATCTACTGTTTCTATGTAATTATAGACATAAAAAATCTCCACATCCAGTGTTTGTTCAGAATTCTTCATCAGAATATTATATAAACATTCTTTATAGAATTATAAAGCAGGAATTAAAAGACTATGGTACTATAAGAATGAAAGCAGTCAAGCTTGTCATAGTGTTTGAGAAAGCTTAAGCAGACTGTCAATAAAATATTATTCACAATAGGTAGATGATAGAAACTATAGATGGTCAAGATTTTAGACCTTTATAAGGCTGAAAGAGCTCACCTGCAAAATCTGTGGATCCACAGAGTTTAGAAATGCAGAAGGAATTTGGCAAATAAGTAAACAAATGTTAAAGTGCAAGAGAGTCCCGGCTGAAAATCTTCTTAAGATGGAAATGTTTGCTCCCCTCCTCATTAAACTACCTTGTGTAATGCTACATGTGAATACATTTATATGTGTGGATACATGTGAACATTTGGAAATTTTGCCCTTCACAGCTTTGCTTGCCATCTATGATGATGATGATCCCATTTGCCTGTCTAGTCTGATTTCAGTCATCTAAGTACCAAGAAATGAGAGCTAAAATTCAAATTTGAAGTTTATGTAAAATCTTTCAAAAAAAAATCTAGCTGCAATGGGTGTAAATTCTTCTTGTTCTTAGATGTATCAATTAAGCAGAAGCTGACCTTTAAAACAAAAGTATTAGAAACCTGCTTTATATGGAGTTCTTACCAATCCTATAATGATTAAATGATTCAAGTTCAAATTTAAAGTATCATGAGTGTGTTGTGGATTTCTTAGAAGGCTAGACTGTTGATTCTAATGTCCTGATCAATAAGTATGTCAAATTTACTTTAAGTTTGTCTCTGTTTTAGTTGGCTTGCCATGAGTGGCGTGCACTCATATTTATATGTATCGATGAAGGAAATAAATGTAGAGGGGAAAAAAAAGGCCTTTGGTGAATCAATCAATCTCACAGGGAGACAGACACATTTCATATCCAACAACAGATTAAAATATGCAAATCTCTACAGACTCATTGGCTATTTGGTTAAGATAAATTGCGATAAGTCTTTTAAAAAACTTTCTGTTCAGTTTAGTTGCAGTTCACTGACTTTATCATTGGAAGAAACAATATAACCTGAATTTAAGATTTTGGCCTTTATTTCCCCTTATATATATTTTTTTTAATTTATGCATTGGAACATAGAGGGGAAAAATCTTTAATTTGCTTTTTTAATCAAATTTAGTATGAAAGGAGAGCACATATAAATAAAGGGGTATTTTTTTGTTGTTGCTTTCAGAAGTTACATTTATTTTATGTAGGAGCCATTTTGATCTTACTGAATAGTGAAACAAATGCTTTGCGTTTTTGGCATCCATGAGTCCGTTAACCCTGTTGGATCTTTTTTCTTTCCTGTCCCCACCCCTCCCACACTCCCTTATCATTCTCTTTGTTTCGCTTTTTAGCCTCTGATACTTCCTCATCTTCTCTCTCAAGAACAGAGTCTCCTCTCCAACTGTTTGTATCTTCTCATCTTCCTCATCCTCATCCTAAACCAGATACCTTTGTCTGGCCCCATGCAGCCTCTCCATACTGTGACCAAGTTCCTGAGCCCTGTTCACCTACTCGCTGTAAATTGGCTTTCTATTCCTGATGAGCGTGTTTGTGCTGTATTTTTCTGATAATCTTCATAGCTGATAAACCATGTTTAAATAGATTATGTTTCAACAGTGTCAGTGAAATCTGGCCTTTCAGCTGCTTTTCATTAAATACTGCATGGGTTTTAAGAGTTTCATCAGAGAAGACTGTTTTATTGATCACAAAAGATGTAAAGTTACAGACACATTTAATACTCTGTTCTCATGGGTGTTACAGAAAATTATAGGTGTTCAGTAAAAGAGATTATTGGTCAAGGCTGCTTTGTAGCATTTACTGATGTGAATTATTTCCAGTGCTGGCATCTTTTGCCTAAGACTGTCCCTGCCACAGAATCTCCTCTTATCTGGATATGTTTTATTAACTTAATTTCAGAGAGCATTTAACTAATTGCATCCAAAACATTCCCTGAAAACTCACATGAGGGTAACCATTGCCTAAGTATCAGTGTGTATCATAATGCAGGTAGGGCATATTGGTATGATTTTCAGGAGGCATTGGAGCAGTGAAAATCACCATTCTGCTGTTTCAAGTCAAAAGCCATTCTGTTGTTAATTGAAATGATGCCAATTTAAACCAGCTGTAAGATCAATCCCCATGATGTTTGAATACAAACTGTACAGCAATGCTGCCAGAGTAGTTCAGGTGACAGGGTAAAATCAACAGTTTTTTAGCCATTTCTTTTTAATTCCTTTTAATTTCTGTTAAATTGCCTTTCACTTATACATAGCACTGTTTTTGTCCCTGATTTTACTATAATCTGATCTTAAGAAGTTAATTTTGATACCTAGTTTTTAGATTGATTTCATGTCAAAGATATAAATTCCAACCAAAATGTAGCAAATAGATCTTTGCGTTTTAGCAAAATTTCACTTGTTAAAATAGCTGGCGTAAGACCAGAGTCTTGAAAACACTAGCTCATATGTAAGCCTGTAACTGGAAATTAAGGGAAGTTCTGCCTTCAGATGCCAGGAAATCTGTGTCCTACAGAAGTTGAAGTCTAACTGCTGCTGTTAGTTAGATTGGCTGCTATTACAGGTTTGGGTGTCGTTGAGTTGAACTTGCTCAGACCTATACTCTAAACAGTACATTCCAGTTAACTTTAAATTACTTGTTCTTGCTCTTTGCAAAGCTGTAAGTTAATAAGAACCTACTCAAGAAAGAAGGCAAACTGAAAGAATGATGAAGCCAAAGCACAGATTCCATTACGTGAAGCCCAAGTTTTCCATTTCCAAGCTACTGTGTCCTCAGGGAAAGGAGCTTCTACCATATGCATGAGAAGTAAAACCATGAAAAAGAAAAAAAAAAGATATTGGAGTCCCTTGTATAGCGTCAATAATTAATGAAAGTTAAAGCTGTCTGAGTAAGGAGCTGTTTCCCTAGATGCCTACAGTATGTTAGTATAATTTCAGAGGCTGAAAATCTCATGTTCTATATCTTGCTCAATTCAATTTTTTTTTCTAGTGGAAGAAGCCAAGGGCATTTTGTATTATTGACTTGACTTCCAATTTCTGTTGAACAGGAACATGATTTTAGAGGTGTAGCATCTTATTTAATGTTTTTATCTTTTGAAAACCTGATTTACAGTTTGAAGATTATCAGAAATCCTTTGGCTTTCTTAGAATTTTTGGCTTATATATATATCTATATAACATTTTTTTTCTTCTTACTTTGGATTTTAATTTGTGGTTTGATCTATCCAAAGGCAATCCATCAGATGCTTACTTTCATGGGGTTTACTCCCTTTTTTCAGTTTGTAAGTAGTATTCACTGTGCAGCTCTATTAATTTCTCAAGGACTAAAATCACCTTTTCCACAAAATGTACATGTTTTGTCCATCAGTAGTTGAAGCTTGATAGTGTGTAAAGCAAGGCTGATGCTCTTTGCCCATTCAGTCACCCTAAGGGCTGTAATCTTACGAGACCTGAATGCACTCAACTAACACTTGCATTCAATAATTAAAGAGGCAGTATTCATTTCTAGAGGACTGCAAATAAAGATATATTAGGCAGGTCTTGTGTAACATAATGGCCAACTGCCAGTACATTGTATTCGAGAAGATATTATGCCACTGCTGTTCCTAAAGAAGTACATTGATCCAGAATACAATATTGCAACTACTGCTGTGACTCATAATAAACTATTACTTTCTTTTGTGGTACAAGTTTTGCTTGTAAAATAAATGAAGAGTACACTTTGAAATAATGAAATTATGAAAGCAAGCTCAATTAGAAAGAATGAAGACTATAGATCAATAAAAATAATTGCTGTTTTAACCAGGACATGAAATAATATTCTTTTTCTCTAACCAGTTACCTTATAAAGCTGTGTTCATAGCATTCAATATTAAATTGTAATTTTTTTCATTGTTTAATTTACCTTTCAATAGATTTTTACAGGGTAGTACAGGACATCAATCTGGTGAAGGAGAGAAAAGTAAAAAGATACATAAACCAACATATTTGGCAGTGACTAAGCACAGAAAATCTTTTTCAAAGAGCTGAGAGGATGCTTTGTGAATGATGTTGTCCATACCTGACTGCTATCATCTCCATGCATAACTTTGCAGTAAAAGATAAGATAGCTTTGTAATTTCTGATCGTGAAAGGTGTCTCAGACTCTTAATGAATTTCAAAGGAAAAAATTGAGAATTTTGGCTAAATCTGCCAATCTGTCTTATCAAATGCATCACTTCAGGGATGTATTAGTTCTGCAGAAGGTGCTGCCTCTTTGTATTACGTAATCGCTTTTCTTAGAGTTCTCTGTGTGTCACACCACTAATATTCTTACTTCCAGCTCTTTGTGTGCATGTGAAGTTGAGTCATGGGGGTTTTCCTGTTTTGTCCTGCATGAGCATTGCAGTTAAAGCATTTTTTTCTTTATGTAAATGTTGAAATGTTTAAAATGGGATGAATTTAAAACTGTTGAGTAATATTCTCTTTTATGGTATAAAAAGAAATGCTGCCATAGTATTTTTGTGAGTTGATATGAACATGTTCCATGAAGGATGAACATCCATTCTATTACTCATTTTCAGAAGGAAAATTTGATGTACATAGCAAAGTGATTTTGTTTTTCTCCAAGCCTTCATGCCATCTAGGTCCTGATAGAGTCCATATATTAGTTCATGCCCATTACACTGCATTGTGAAGAATTTATGTGGAAATGACAAAGGAAAGAACTGAAGAAGTTGTAACACACCCATTTACATAGGGTGTATGGTATTATAAATGGTATTTAATGGGTGAGTTCATGTGGCCTCTCCTGTAACATTTAAGAAAAGCCTGAAGAGAAGAAACTGAATACTTTATTCACAAAAGTTTAACTGTAGGTGTGACTTGGAAAAGTTTCTGTGAGATGACTTCTTGGTTAAATTTTCTTTGTTCAAGGCTCTTGGTAGGTTTTCTATTTGAGATTGAATTGAAACATTGAATCTGCAACATAGGATGTTAGTATGATGAGTAGAAACTAGATTCTGGGCAAGTGCCATTATAGGAAACTTGAGTGGGAGGTTATGCCTTTTTGGTTTAGGAACATTTTGTCATGGTTGAGACCTTCTCTCACACTTTGCAATGTGCAATGTGATTGTGATTCCAGATGTTAATCAATTTAAGTAGTGAATTCTATGTCTTGCAAAGATAGTCCCTGTTTCACACTTGGCCTTTTTAGTATAAAAAAGCTTCAGAACAAAGCTAAACAAATGAAAGTGAGTAGCCAGGATCTATTTTGGTGATATATTAATTTTCCAGACTTCGTGATTTCTATTTCAAAATAAATACTCTTTGCTGCGTGTGGTATTTGGATGGATTTTTTTCTTGATTCTTAAGTGTCGTGCTATAGCAGCAGGTATAAAAGTTGTCTGGGAAGAGCAAGGGTATTTTTGTGCTTGAAAGATACCGTAAAATTTTAAATGAGAAATTGCTGCAGCTCTGTCTGAGCATTTGAAGGAAGCTACAACAGAGTGAATTGTAATACTGAAAGTGAGGATATATTTCTGTTTGGCTGTGGGTACTGACCTCAGACCAAAGAAGGCAAAGTGCAGATAAGACTGAGATGAGAGAGAAGAGCTGGTGACAAAACCAACAGGGAACCTTCAAATAAACTGACTGCATAGGATCTGTAAAGCCTCAAGCAGACTCTAAGATCTACTCATTACCCTCAGTTTCTCACAAGCCACTTTGTATCTTTACTGGCTGTAGTTGAAATTACTGTATGTTTTAGAATTGTCGTGTGACTATAGAGATCTGAACCTGTTGGGACATCCTGGGTTAGGACAAGAGTTCAGATAAGTTAGTTCTAATATGAAAATGCTTGAGTGAAATTTGAAGGAAAGTAGGAAAAAACTTTTTAGTACACACAATCTTTAAATGATTTTTAGTCGTCTGCAAAGTGAAAGTTTACAAAATGTGTTTTAACAGAAGGAGTCAGAAATTAGTCACATGGCAGCTAATTGTGACAATACTAAAGAAGTATTTAGGGGTTCATGGGTTAGAGTATTAGCATGAGTGCAATGTCCCTGAAAGATGCCTGATTGGCCATTGCTTTGTATATGTGTGTGTTTTCTTCAGAGAACTAATTGCTGCAATATGTTAAGGGATACCTTTTTCCTAAAAGGAAATATAAACAACTTGAATAATAGCACTTCAAAGAAAAATTTTAGCAATACTTTAAAATTTTTTTTCTTCTTTTTTTGCCACTTTGTATAAAGTCCAGGATAGGAAGAACTCAGTATTCAATTTTAATACAGATGGCACAGAAACTCATAAGAATCTTACCACAGTATAGTTCTTTCTTATAAATAAATTGATGTAAAAAAAGTTTTAATAATATGTTTTCATATGTACTTTATTGTTTAGTACTGGAGGCTTAAAATCTAACAGCACGCTTTCTATATGAAATTACTTATGGTCTGGCTAGCAGCCAGTGTCCTTGCTTTAAATAATAGAAAATACAGACCCTTTTTAATACTAAATTGCATACTTGCTTTTCCAAAGGAAGGGATTAGGTGATCTCCTTTATGGCAGTGAATTGCACCTTTTCTTTACAAACTGTTCTGGAGAGACAAGACAACTTTCACTGTTAGTCCCTGGAAGGTTAACAAGTGCCAGGCTGCAGTGATGTGCATTGACAAAAATGGCTGTCAGACAATAAAAGGGTTACTCATGACTATTGCTTATTTTTGGTACCCTTGCTAGTATTTTTCTTATAATACACTCCATGTGCTTCTTGCTTAGACTTCTCTTTTAAATTTCTTCAGAATTTAAGCTTTAAAATAAGATACACAAAAACTTCAGTGAATGTTCAGCTGTGCAGGCTGGACTTTGAGTTGTTTCATCAGCCAGTAAAAAGGAAAGCAAACTCTACTGCCAGACACTGTTTCCAATCTTCAGGGCAATTCCTTGTTCATAATGACATGAATTGCTACATAATGACATGAATTGTTAATTATGTCCTGTGCTGCTTTTCCTTTGTTTCTGTCAATTAAGGGAACTATGATGCACACTTTCAGACAAACTTCCTCTTCCTACTGATCTGTGTACTAGGAATTTCCGGTGCTTTCTGGTTTGCTGATTTATCTTGTCACACTTAAAAATGTGTATTTTATGTGAGGGATCTCTTCTCATTAAAACTTTTAGAAAACCTGTGATATTTGGAGTGAAGGTTTTGTCTATTTCTTAACTTGTAATGATGAGGACAAGCTTTTGTGGTGCAGTTCAACTTGTACAGGATTCAGTACCTTCTTTTGGAGTATCTGCCATTGCTGATCATTATGGATATGGTGATGGAATTAGACAATTTCTCATTTGATCCAGTATGGAATATTTTACTTCCTTTATTTTTTAATCAGGCCTAATCAGTCTGAGATTTTGTAATTTGTAATTATAAAACAACTAGATATATGCCAAGGCTTAGATGACAAGAAGGAGTGTAGTTTAAAATATTCATGGTCTTGATTTAAAAAAAAAGCCATGACTAAATATGCTGGCAGTAATTGACTATCCAAAGTACAGTTGCCATTAGATATTTTCTAGTCATAGAAGCTTTTTTAATTCCAGTACTTTGAAAAGGGTATTATTTGCCAATGAGATTTTAATCTGACTTGGAAATTATCCTTTTTATGAGAATTATCCTTAGTATGCTCTGGGAATGTTTTTTATGCAAGGCACTTTTTTGCCACAAGGCACTTTAACTCTTGATTAGGCACGTTTTACATTCCATGCAGTTTAACGGTGTATGTGTGAATAGTGTATGTCATGATCGCTGTGTGTATTTTAGTTCTCTTTTTTTGTTCTGTTATTAGCTGTAAAATAATCTTCTAATTGCACTCTGTGGAAAGACATAGCTAATCCTAACACTGAAGCAAATGCAGCAACCTGAAGACTACAGTGTATGATACCATCACAAACCTTTTTTGGGTTGTACATTGCCAGAAAAGAGGCGTCAAGTTTAATAGAGAGTATTAATAGTAGCAACCCAAAAAAGTGACAGGTACAGTTACCAAAGTTTAGTGTGTTTTTTATATGGACTTTGCGACTGGTATGAAAGCTTTCATAAGAAGATCAATCTGACGTTTAAAAAAAATCTCCAAAAGGGTAAATGTAAATGAAATCTTGAGTTTGGGGTAAAGCCTCTTATGAAAAGGGTTGTGATTAAATGTTTTATGCAATGTATATGGCCTTCATTCTTTCTGTGGTGGTAAATTCTATTTACTACTTCTACAGGTTCAGTCCATGCTACATCAATAGCAGCTTCCAGAGTGGAGCAAGCATTGTCCGAGGTTGCTTCTTCTCTGCAAAGCAGTGCCCCTAAACAAGGCCCCTTGCATCCTTGGATGACTCTGGCTCAAATATGGCTTCATGCAGGTATTGCGATAGTAAAATTTATTTTTCTATACCCTCTCCTTTCTTGCTAGCCTAAGGACTTGCCAAAATCTGTTTGTTTCATTCAGAGTCTGTTACCACTTATCAGATCATATTTTTCCCATGTGTGTGGCACTGAAACAAGCCAAGAGATAAAAAGCACATTAGAGTTGCTCTGTGTGTAAGATCCTTTATGAAAGATAAGGCAGTAGTTTTAGAACGTAGCTGTTACCAGTGGAGTCACATCTTCTGTAGAATAAATGCAGCACTATCTCCTGATCCCTGAAGAATTTAGTTTCTGAAGTACCTAGAGTATCTTAGTACTGGAACTCTAGGTGTCCTTGCAGAATCACAGAATATTCTGATTTGGAAGGCACCCACAAGGATCATCAAGTCCAACTCTTAAGTGAATGATCCATAAGGGGATGGAACCTGGGCCCTTGGCATTACTCGCACCATTCTCCAACCAAGTGAGCTAATCCGAGGTCACTGATTCCGTTGAATGGAAAAAGATGTTTGTAAGATTCTTGAATAGAGTTCCTGTAACTACAAAAGTTTGTAATAGAAAATAAATAACTCTGCATATGCAGGGAAAGAAACAGTAGTAGTACTATTGAGCAACCTGTCCCTTGCAGCTGTGATAATGGGCTTGAATTCAGTTCTTTTCCTTCTGGTTTCATTAATGTAAAAGACTCAGGATTGTTCGTCTAAATGTGGAGTCATCTTGAGTGGATTTAGTATTGTTATGATGCTTCAAGCCTCAAGCTAAATGCAATATCACAAGCAGCCGTTACATAAAATTTTAACCAGAAAATGGTGATCCGGTGTATTTTTATACAGTTAAAAATGTGTAACATGCAATTGTTTTTATTGCTAGCTGGATCAGAAATATATAATTCAGAAATCAGCCAGCAATTGTTATGTTTTGTTCTGCTTTCAGAGCATTTTTCAGTGACATAATTTTATTTTTCTTTCGTGTTTATATTCAACAAAACAGTGCTTTATTTAATAGCATTTTAATTTCCCTATTTACATTTACAGTTTTATGGTGTGCAAGTCATTGCAGGACAATGACTCCCAGTTATTAATGGTTTAGAGGAAAAGCCCAGAAGATTGGAAAGAAAGAACAATTACAGTGATTAATAATAGTGATCTCATTTGGGCTACTCAAAAGCAACACAGACTAGAAGAGGGTGAGGTCCAACAGGGTGTAGTGCAGTCACCTGCTCCGCATTGTGGCATCACTGATTTTAAATATTTGTAAACTGTCACATATGACCTTCTGCAGTAACTCTTAGCATCTATAATGCTGATAATTTTTCAGCCTTCTGTGGCAGCTCGTTCCACTACTTATTTGCTGTTTGGTGGGGGTTTTTAAAAAAATTTTTGTGGATCACGTGCTGTTGCTGATTATTCAATTCATGCAAGTGACTGCTACTGTTTTGCCCACAAAGGAGGAGTCTGGCCCCTCTTTGCTGATTCCTTTTTAGTTCACAACTTAGTCAGATTTGCATGCATGTTGGTTGTCTGCTGCTACAATCTGCTACACAGGCCACTTTCCACTCTTAAAAATATCTTTAAAATATTCTGACATGGGCAGAACTCAGGGGCTTGCCACTGTAGGGAGAAAATTCATGCAGCCAAAGCTCAGCTGGAGTTGAAGCTGCCAGAAATATGGGGGACAATAAAAAGAGCTTTTTCATGTATTAATGGCAGTGAGCAGTATAAAAATAACAGTAGCCTGTTACAGGATGAGGGTGGTCACCTCACAAACAGGGACATGGACAAGGCAGACATGTTTAACGCATTCTTTGCCTCTGTCTTCAACATGGATGATGGACCAAGGGGGTCTCAGGGCCCTGAGCTGGAGGACCATGACTGAGAGAATTGTCAACTCCCAGTCGACCCTGAAATTGTGCAGGATCTACTGCTCCAGCTGGATCCCTACAAATCTATGGGGCCTGATGGGATTCACCCAAGAATCCTCAAAGAGCTGGATGATGTCATCACAACACCTCTTTTGATGACTTTTGAGTGGTCTNGTGAGTGGTCTTGGGAATCTGGAGTGGTCCCACCTGACTGGAAGCTGGTGAACGTT